>CM048928.1:37792208-38277208 GCA_026686955.1 Epinephelus cyanopodus
TTCTGGCAGGGAGCACAGTGGGACCCTAACCAGCATCCACTAGGAAATTTATATGTTGCGGTAAATAAAGTTGCAGATGATTAGTGACAAGACAGATAATTTAAAACAACGTGCATGTGCAAATCACGGTCACAAATATTCTACGCAGGCAGTGGATGGCTAAAATGAAACGAGTGTGAATCCCATATTTAGTTTCTTTCAGGCGGGTGGGGGATCCCGTGGGTAGAGGAAAGATTTGATAGTAACTGGGGTTGTTCCACCTCAAATAATTCAACATGTGAATACAGCATGACATGAATGTGTAGGGAAATAAGAGTACGTGAATCATTGTCATTTAGAAATGAGATCACAGACATATGAATAAAAATATTTTTTGTTGTTTTTAATAATCGTACAACCCTCCAGAAAGAGGATATTCTATAGAAGCATTATGGTCCAAAATCTCAAATTGACTGGTGCATGAAAATATATTTTCACCTGTAGTGTGTTGCTCTAGAGATTTTGCTTATCTTTTATATTTAAGCATTTTTCTCGTTTTTGAATAAGAATTTTCTTATTTCAAAACAATTTTGCTTATTTTTGTAATCAGAAATTTTGCTCATTTCTGTTGTTAAGAATTGTGATTAATTTTATGCTGTAATTTAATTTTGGGGTGAAGGATTTTGCTTTTTTAGAATTAAGGAATTTTCTTTGTTCATAAGAATTGGCTTAATTTTAATTAAAAACTCTGATACCGTTTGTACTTAAAGGATTTTGAAAAAAAAATCTTGATGACTAAGCAAAGAGTCTGAATGAACATCTGAACATGCATGTAGCAGGAGCCTTCGGAGATCATAAAGATCTCTGAAGGATCTCTGAAGATTTTACATGAATAAAAATGGGAGGTTCACTCTATGTGAAGATGATGTCACTTAAGGATGTTTGCTTACAACCAATTAAAGACAATATGACAACTTTTTTATGAGAGTAAAAAGCAAAATATGTATTTTGCACAGGGAAATTCAGAACTAGAATTAATTAAGCAAAGTACATTCAAGACTCATGTTTGCTGGGAGGTTCAATATGTAGACAGAGGAAATAATGTGGATTGTGTCTATATGTATCACTACCCTTTACTATGTTCAAAGAAAATAAAATCACTTTCATAAACTCTGAAACTGTGATTGAGCTGATTTTGATTGATTCAGAAGAATTTGTTGTATTTTATCTCTTCAAAGATTGGAAATGGAAAATGTTTTGTTTGCTTTCTCTGCTTGTGAGCGCTTTGCCTTTAGCAGAGAAAAAAAGTTCAAGGCTTTGGTTATGACTTGCTATATCAATATTACCAGAACAGATGTGAAAATTAATAGAAAATTGTCCGTTAAAGGTCCAGTGTGTAGGATTTAGGGAAATCTGTTGACAGACATTTGTTAATAACTATGTTTTCTTTAGTGTATTATCACCTGATAATAAGAATTGTTGAATTTTACTACCTTGGAATGAGCCATTCATATCTACACATGGGTCCTCCTCCACGGAATCCACCATTGTTGTTACAGTAGCCCAGAACAAAAAAAAACAAACACTGGCTCTAGACAGGCCCATTTTCATTTTTACACGAGCTGCTGTAGTTTTCCAAGAGGCTTCGCAAACGAGAAGTTTCAGTTGGTTGCAATCTGCAACCTATGTCACCACTAAATGCCACTAATTTCCACACACTAGACCTTTTTTAATGCAGATGTTGTAATTATGACAAAAGGTTAGCTATGGATTGTTGCTCTTTGAGAAGAGAAAGTTGGAATGGAGCTATATGATTTCATCACCTTTTATGTCTTGCTTTGAGTTGCTGTGCTGGTTGTGGAGCAGCACAGCAACTCAAACCAAAAGCAGCTGAACTAGAACCAAAAAATAAAAATCTGCAGTGAGACCAATAGATTAGTCTTTATTGTCCCCGGGGGATATTTGACTTCACAGTCTGTTCAAAACAAACAAAACAACACACAGGAACAATACAGAAAAAACACACACCATAAGAGACAATACAAAGACTCTCCAGTGCTAAATGCTTAAAGACAACCTACTTTCATTTAAAATAAAATGATAAAAAAAAAAAAAAATCAATAAGTCAGTGTTTACAATGAACCAAAGGTTGTCTCAGATTAGTTATTTGTAGTGTCAATGTCTTTTAAACCATAAAGAGAGAGATGTTGAGCTATTCAACTGATGATCGGTAATTGTGTGCTTGTAAATCTCCCCTTAATCCTGTCAAGAACTGCTGGAGAAATTGAAGTTTGTAAATGTGTAGAAATTATTTGTAGTTATAAAAAGAAAATGTCTAATATAATTTTTATACAACTTGTCACCTTGATTCTAATAACTGACACGTGAATTAGCCTCACTGGATTAGTTTAAAAATAAAAATAAAAAAACATGTAGAAAACACAATGACCAAAATGTCATGAATTTTCATCGACTAAAACTAGACTAAAACTATGAAGGATAAAAATGACTAAAATGTGAGTAAAGCTAATAAGCATTTTTGTCTCAATACTAATACTAAATCTAAAGTAGCTGTCAAAATGAACCCTGCTGCAGTAGCTGTTAAAAGCCTTGTTCATTTCTTGACATAATAGTCAACTCAAGGCAGAGCTTTCCTCTTTGCAAAATGTTTGTAACAAGGTCAACAAGCAGTCAGACTATAGAAGATGATCTTTCTACATATGCTGAAAAAACTACAAGTTATTGTATCAAGACTCAAGTGACATTTCCATAATCTTGACATCAACATGTAGTTACAGAGATCTTTGTTGGTAAAATCTTCAGTGGAGGTCCTTTCCAAGTGTTAATATATGGAAACAATTTCTCAGTGAAAGTGTGGTTAAAGGTGTGTATGTGTGTGTCAGTATCTGGATCAGAAAACGACAGCTTCCCTGCGTCCCAGTCCAGATTCACTTTGATTCTCCTGAACGCTGTCCTCACTGGGAGGACAGCTAACGGCTCCGGTGGAGAGAAAATCCTAAATACATCCTCACAGAACCAAACGGTCCACAGTCCAGACTGAATGATCCCTGTCCTCCGCTCAGACTCCTGCAACACTCCAAGAACCCACTCCGTGTTGTCTCCGACATCCACATCCCAGCTGTGAGTCCCGGAGTACAGCCCCTCGGTGCCCAGGACAGACACGTACAAACCGAACCTCTCCGGGTTTTCAGGAAGAAGCTGGTCACTCTTTACCCACCTCACACTGGTCAGAGCTTCAGACAAAACGAGTTCTCGATCGGCCGTGTTTGGTCCAAAATCACGGGACTGTACGAGATCACTTCCTTCATTCTGATCCAGGTGTAGAAGCTTAGGTTGCCCAGATGTTTGGCAACATCTAACAGGGCTCCTGGGTCAAGTTCTGGATCCTCCAGCAGGTGGTGCTGCTGGACTTTGTCAATTGCAGCCTTGTAGTTCTGTAGAAGTGAGACATCTTTAGCTGTTAGCTTGTCCTCTGTAGCCTCTTTAGCTGTTAGCTTGTCCTTTGTAGCCTCTATAGTTGTTAGCTTGTCCTCTGTAGCCTCTATAGCTGTTAGCTTGTTCTCTGTAGCCTCTATAGTTGTTAGCTTGTTCTCTGTAGCCTCTTTAGCTGTTAGCTTGTCCTCTGTAGCCTCTATAGCTGTTAGCTTGTCCTCTGTAGCCTCTTTAGCTGTTAGCTTGTCCTCTGTAGCCTCTTTAGCTGTTAGCTTGTCCTCTGTAGCCTTTATAGCTGTTAGCTTGTCCTCTGTAGCCTCTTTAGCTGTTAGCTTGTCCTCTGTAGCCTCTTTAGCTGTTAGCTTGTCCTCTGTAGCCTCTATAGCTGTTAGCTTGTCCTCTGTAGCCTCTTTAGCTGTTAGCTTGTCCTCTGTAGCCTCTATAGCTGTTAGCTTGTTCTCTGTAGCCTCTATAGTTGTTAGCTTGTCCTCTGTAGCCTCTTTAGCTGTTAGCTTGTCCTCTGTAGCCTCTATAGTTGTTAGCTTGTTCTCTGTAGCCTCTTTAGCTGTTAGCTTGTCCTCTGTAGCCTCTATAGCTGTTAGCTTGTCCTCTGTAGCCTCTTTAGCTGTTAGCTTGTCCTCTGTAGCCTCTATAGCTGTTAGCTTGTTCTCTGTAGCCTCTTTAGCTGTTAGCTTGTCCTCTGTAGCCTCTATAGCTGTTAGCTTGTCCTCTGTAGCCTCTTTAGCTGTTAGCTTGTCCTCTGTAGCCTTTATAGTTGTTAGCTTGTCCTCTGTAGCCTCTTTAGCTGTTAGCTTGTCCTCTGTAGCCTCTATAGTTGTTAGCTTGTCCTCTGTAGCCTCTTTAGCTGTTAGCTTGTCCTCTGTAGCCTCTATAGCTGTTAGCTTGTTCTCTGTAGCCTCTATAGTTGTTAGCTTGTCCTCTGTAGCCTCTTTAGTTGTTAGCTTGTCCTCTGTAGTGTCTTTAGCTTTAAGCTTGTCCCCTGTATCCATTTTAGTTTTTAACTCATCCTCTGTAGCCTCTTTAGCTGTTAACTTGTTTTGTGTAGCATATTTTGCTATCAGCTGGTCCTCTGCGTCTTCTTTTGTCCTTTCAGTTTTGCCATTCTGTGTGAAGGAAACTTTTCCAGCTTTCAGCTCCATCTCTGAGGCTGCAATTATGTCAGAAAGTGTTTTTATGTCTCTGCTCAGAGCCTCCATCTTCTCCTTCATCATCCGACTCTTGTGCTCTTCTTCCTCCCTCAGTGCAGCGATGCTGAGCTTTTCTTCTTCATCTAGAAACCTGTGAAGCTTCTTAAACTGCTCTTTAATCTGAGTCTCTGTGTGTCGACTCTGGATTTTAATATGTTGAGCCGTTTGATGAAACTCAACTTGAGCTTTTTTAAAAACCTCCAACTTCTCCTGCAGAGTTTTCAGAGATTCTTGAAGTTTCTCCTGAGGTCTGGAGCAGCTTCATCGATGGGTTTCAATCTGTGGTCGATGTGAATTTCTGAGTCTCTACAGAGACAAATTGGCTGCTGATGGCCCAAACAGAAGAGTTTGAGATTCTCTTCATGCAGACTGCAGAGAGGCTTTGACATATTTGTCTCTGACAGAATCTATAACCACAACAGCTAAAACTTTGATCCAATTTAAAGTGTAATTTACCCAGTATTCCCAGTACTTCCAGTGTTGGCTTTTGCTCTGAAGCTCCTTTTTCTGTCTCTTCTCTCTGACGTAGAATCAATAAATAGATTGTGTTTGCTGGTGTGTCTTGATGAGTCATGTGAGGGGCAGAGCTTTGTCAGAGCCAGGCTGAGTTTCAATCCAACTGACTTCGGTATGGAAACCTGTTACCGCCAAGAAAAGAAAAGGGAAAGAATGAAAAAATAAAATAAAATTCCATTTATGAGATACTACGTGAAGATTTTGACTTATAAGTAATTATTGTTGATCAGTATGTGAAAATGTTTGCTTAAAATCTCAGTTTGAAATTAAAAGTGATTTTTTTTGTTAGTATATCAGAATTTCTACCTATAAAATTAAAATTGTTATTTCATTTGAATATGAAAATAACATTCTTGACTTAGTATCACACAATTTTCCCTATAAAATGATACATTTTGACAAAATATGTAGTAAGCTTGACCTGAAAAATAATTATTGTGACATAATAGCTCTCAATTTTGACTTAGTTTTATTAATCTTGACTTGGAATCTCATAATTTTGATATACTATGGGTATTTATCTTTACATTGTTCCCAGCCTTCCATCTGTTATTGTCTTTTCTTGGGAGAAGTTTGTCTTGGAAAGCTAAACATTTGGCTTACCATTTTATCATTTTCATTTAGAAAGTATTCATGAAACTTGAGCAGAAGGAATTTGTGTGTAAACTGTTCAGAAGGAAATTTATGTGCATTTCAGTATTCATCAATATGTTAATAGCTCTGATCTTTTCGTACGTACTAACAAATCTACTCCTGCTTCTGACTGCTTGTAGTGCTTGTGTAAATAAGATGTTAAACATAAATGTAGATTTTCATTACTAGAAATTACAATTTTAATTTATATTGTGCTCTGTTATGTTCACAATACACAGACGCGTCTGAAACATGCAAGCTAATCATGACAGGTGATTACAAATGTGACATATTTGATTAAATTAGTTTGCATTTAGCAGATTTAAGATTCAGATAAGGGATCTTAAAAACATAAATGAGTCATTTAAATCAACTTAATACAAAACTGAGAAATGCTTACTAAATAAAACAACAGTCATTTTTTGAAAAATTTAATTATCAGAGATGCGACATGGGTCACGGAAACATTATTTCAAATTAAGGTGTGGTTTCATAAGACTCTTGAATGTGGGAAAGCAATTCGGCATGTGGCTCTACTCATACCGGGCAGCTGGTGAACCTGCATCTGGCAGAGAGTTGAAGGGAGACGGTGTGGCTATCTTACTTGTCGTTAAACTTAACGGTGGGTTATTGAGTACATTAGACTGTTTGTAAATGTTTTAATCGTGGTTTCATTCCATAACAATAAACAATGCTGAGGCTGAGGACAAGCTGACAGAGAGGTCTCTCTGATGATGCAAGCAATGCGTTTGTCTGCAGCAGAGAGCCTTCTGTAGCTGTCGTGGTTTTTTGGGTGTACTTGTGAGTTTTTGAATCAACTTTCATGTTGAACTATTTTTGCATAACTTTTTTGATGGTTCTTATACCAGAGGACACAGAGTTACATAACAGCACCCGTTACCTCCTTCCAAGCCTAATAACAGAAGAAAATCAAATGTTTTTCTCAGCCCCACTTCACCTAAAATAATTTCAGTCTCAGTGTCGGAAAAGTTTTTGTCTCTCTCTGTCTTTGTTTGCACCATGTTCGCAGGTCGACAGGATGCACCTGTCCAGAGTAATTATCTCCTCCTTATACGGCGGTCATTGGCTGTTCATGGGTGGAGCTGTATGCTAATTGCTGACAAGCTGGAGCATGCTGTCAATTTAAGATGAACTGGCATTCATGAACATACATGTGTGCCTATGATCAAATCTGAATTTTCCACGGTGTTCATGAATCCGGAGTAAGTTCTTAGCACCAAGGTTTTTTATGTGCAAACCCACAGATTAACTAACATTTCATGAATGACACAATGAGTATTGTTATTTTTATCATTTCTAACTTTTCATCTGTTTTTACTTGGTAGAAATGGGCTTCCATACTGGGGTGAAATTAATTCCTAAGTGTTGCACTCATTTAGAATATTTGGTTGAACTTTGAATCTCAGACCCTCCTGTTTGCTTGTCTACAGACCTTAATCAATACTCTCTGGGCCCCTCCCCCTGTTATTATATATATATGACATCATCTCCGTCTCTTTTTCATTGCTAACAAGTTTAGATGTCAAAGTGGCTGTCAGTTACACCACAGCAGTGGAAAATATCATTTAACAGGCTTGAAAATTTGTTGGAGATTTCATATAAAAATCAGCCTTTTTAAACGTGTCTTGTTCAGAATTAGAGTGATGATACAGCGTGATATATAAGATATTAAACAAATAAATCTCGTCTTCTGGTAAATTCAGCTGAAAATTTAAATTCAACAAGCAGGTCTGGAAGCCATAATTATTATTGGATTATCAGTGTTTCCATAAAGCAAGGATCTTTTAAATAGTCTTATTTTTCAGTGGAGTTTGGCATGAGGTTCTCTTCAGGGTCTTACCAAATTTAACCTACTCCTGTGGAGCCAGTGTGTATATGGTGTATTGCCAGAAGTCATCCAGCAGAGGGCGCAACAGGACACGAAGAGACAATGATGATGATGATGATGATGATGATGATGATGATGATGATGAAAGCAGGAGCTCTGAATAACCTGCAGCTACACACCAAAGTTTATTTGTCTAACAAAGCAAACAGAGAGAAACAGAGATTTCCTGTCATAGAATGAATTATTTGAATGCCACTTTCTAATGAGTCGCTCTTTAAAATGTTAATGAGAACTAATGGCTTTACTGATGGTTTAATGTTTCAAGAGAAGATAAAACTTTACTTATCCTGAGTAATTACTGGTGTTTTATATTCAGTAATGCGCAAGAAATAACTTTTGAGTCAATATTAATGGCTTAATGAAGTCATAAGTAATTTATAATCTAGCTAATAATCTAAACTATAAAGTATGAGTCAGCTATTTGTTTGCCATTAATAAAGTTACAACTTACAGGTTCAGCTTCTATAAAATATGAAAACAAGTATCACAGAAAGTGAAAAATAAAAAACAAAAAAGAAATATTTGAACTCAATCCACTGTGAGGGCCACCAGATTCGGATTAAAACGATAAAACTCAGAGAAGCTGGACTTTGTGTTGATGATTGTTTTATTTGAGAGAAGATATGTTGACACCACAACTCCATTCAGAAATGATCAAACTATAACACTGTGGCATATTCAGGAAACTGACTCCAGCGGCTGTTTCTAATAATAAACAAATGGATGTGTGTGTGTGTGTGTGTGTGTGTGTGTGTGTGTGTGTGTGTGTGTGTGTGTGTGTGTGTGTGTGTGTGTGCAGGCTGCGTCACAGGGGGAAGGGCGGTGCCCGCAGGTAGACGCACCAGCAGCGGTCACATCACCACCAACACACGCACAGAGCCGCGCACAGAGGAGCCAGTGTGCTCAGAGCTGCGGAGACTCCCAGGTGCCAAACACGCACAAACACACACTCAGACTCAGACACACACTTTCCTCCGCTCGGCCTAGAAAGACGAACTGAGCGACACGGAGCAGAGAACAGTCGGCACATTTGGAAATATCGAAACAGGGAAGTTGGACTCGAGCGCGTCAGTTTCAGTGGTGGAAAAGTGAGTCGGTCATCAGCAGCATGTTCAGCTGGGTCAAACAGGAGCAAGGTGGACGCAACAAGGAGGGAGAGATGTACCAGACGGTGACGGAGGGACTGCAGACCTCTACCTCAAGAAGCTGCTGCCGCTGGAGGAGACCTACCTCTTCCATGACTTCCACTCTCCGGCCCTGGAGGCCGCCGACTTCCAGAGCAAGCCCATGGTGCTGCTGGTCGGCCAGTACTCCACCGGGAAAACCACCTTCATCAGGTACGACCCCCGCCGGGATCAGCCCGCAGGCCCGTGAGAGACACTTGAACCTGCGTGTATAACCATTAGTATCGGCTATAAAGTGGACTGGGGGGCAGAGAGTCACACTTCATGTGAAAAACCACCTTTATCAGGTGTTAGATCCGCTTACACCCCCTACATGTTGAGTGGTGGAACTAAATGCCAGACCTCCTATGAAAATCTGCCTATTAAGGCTCTTTCGCTTAAAAAGGACTAGAGAAGTGGCAGCACATAATCTAATATGTCACACAAATCTTTTGTGTCTTATGATAAATTCGGCTAATATAAAACCCACCAAAGCCGATTAATTATTTTAAAAAAGGACAAGTTTTGTGATGTTCTCGGTTATTTCTGCGCCCCTGATCAGTGAATTCAGGTTTAAGGCGGCAATGAAATTAACGTAAAAAACCTAAAACATCCATAAAAGACTAAATGTTTGTGTGGTCAGTTTTATGCCGAATTGGAGATTATAACCACTGTAAGTATAAAATTTGTCCAATCTTCCTCTACAATATGTAGAGTTTTGCCAAACAGCAAGAAGGTCTTAAAAATGGCACTTTTTCAGTGGAGTTTGGCGTGTTCTGCCCTTCAGGGTGCTAACATTATTTAACCTTGGTAAGCTGAGAGCAACACTGAGTTTGAATTTATTGTGAAAGTCAATGACACAGTTTACGAGTGTAATTGTCCACCAGCTTACACACACATCTGACATGTGTGAGCTGGAGCTGCAAATCTGACTTTACTGTGGAAGCACAGTTTTCAGACAGTCTGAGCACCAGCTGAGGCTCATGGGTACTGTAGTACTATTACACAGGACAGCCTGTCTGATGTATGGGATGGGAGCTTGATGACATTTTCCCCGTGTGTGTGTGTGTGTGTGTGTGTGTGTGTGTGTGTGTTGTGTGTGTGTGTTCCTGTGGATCGTCAGCTCTGTGTGTGATCTGCCATTGTTCAGGTCCTTCAGCCTGTTCTGTAGCAGTTGATATTTCCGGTGGTTTTGTTGTCATTGAGTCAGATCTGAAGACAAGAGGACAGATGCAGGGCAGTGACACAGCTGGGCTGAGATTATATGGTCTTCATCCAGCCTAATGATAATAATGATGATGGATATAGCTTTATTTATTCAGGACATGTCGTGCACCCAACAAGATCAAGATGAAAATAAACAATAACATTGAAATACAGCTGCAAGCAGTGATCTTGGACTTCAAGCCCACATTGACCTTTGAACCTTGAAAGCTGGTTAAGATCGAGACCTTTGACAGTTTTCGACGCCTGCGTTAAAGATTACCAGGTTTTATGACGATAGGATAGATGCTCAGTCTTTTACGTTCAAATGTGTGCTGCGCCACGCTCTTATTGGGCAGCACTTTCACTTCCTGTTGGTCAACAGCAGAAAGCTTTCGGGGACATGCTTCAGTGGCTTAGTTAAAAATATCTACCCAGTTTGGAGTCATTGACCTTCTCTGAAAGCATTAGAGTGGCAGTCAGACGAAGAATAGGAAATGGTGAGGCGAATTGTGGACGGTTATCCTCAGCCGCCAACTGAGGCTCGACATGCTGCATTCTGAGTTCTTAGTAATTTACAAAAACTGAATGCAAGTGTTGCAAAAAAAACATAGATCTGTCATTTATTTATTCATTTTATGTATCCTGCAGTAATGAGTGTGTAGCTGCTGCCATGTTGAGGCAGAGGGTCTGTGTGTAGCTCTGGTTGAGGGTGAGAGGCTGTCAGCAGATAAACAGAGATCTGTGTGGGTACATGAGACCCTAAAAAAGAGGCTGGATCATGGGGACACCCACCAGTTGGTCCAAGAGCTTCTCCTCCATCATGGACGTTTACAGGCAGATTTTAGGACGACTCAGGGGCAGTTTGACAACCTGCTGTCTATCGTTGCACCTAGCATAAAAAAATTATTACCTGGAGTGCAGAGATGTGGGGTGTGCACCAACTTTTCCACCGTAGCAAAGCATAAAAACTTTATATGCATCTGTGTGTGTGTCATTGTGTTTTTAGGTTGTCTGTACATACCTATACACATACATGCGTCCATATGTCTGTCCCATTCTCAGGAACACAATATCTCATGAAGAATGTCCTCAAATTTGGCACAAACATCCTCTTTGAGTCCTAAATGAACTGATTATAATTTGGTGCTTAAAGGTCAAAGGTTAAGGTCACTCTGCCCGTTTGATACATTCTCGTGACCGCGGTATCTCAAGAATGCCTTGAGGGAATTTCTTCAAATTTGGCACAAACATCTTTGTGGACTCAATGATGGACTGATTAGATTTTTGTGGTTGAAGGTCAAGGTCATTATGACTTCACAAAACATGATTTTGGCCATAAGTCAGGAATTCATACACTAATTATGACGAAATTCACACAAATGTCTGATAGGATGAAGTTAAAAAAAAAAGAATATTTAAAAAATGATATAGGACATGTCAAAAAAATTGCTAAAAATCTCATAAATAAATAATGTCATTGTATAGTTGGTCAAAAAATAAATAAATAATGTCATTCAATAGTTTGTCAAAAAATAAATATAATGTCATTGTATAGTTTGTCAAAAAAAAAATAAAAAATGTCATAATAAAGTGTGTCAAAAAAATACACAATAGAATATGTCAGTTCATTAAAAAATGCCAGTACAGTATGTCAAAATTAGTGTATTAAAAAGCATGAAAAATATCAGTATAATATAATATAAGTTATGACATTTTACATCCAAAAGGCCAAAGGTCAATTTCACAATGACATTCTGAAGAATTCAAACAAATGTTTCTTCACACTTTATAATCTATAGAACTGTAAACCTACCAGTCAGTTATTGTTCTCACCAAACCATTAAGAACTGTGAAAACCATGAAGCTGGATGTAAGACTGAGACTGACCTCTGTTTTTATAATCCTCTGCCTGGAGGCTGGCCCGATGTCACGAGTAAAAGAGCTGATCAGCACGCTGCTGCCTCTCTCTCTCTCTCTCTCTCTCTCTCTCTCTCTCTCTCTCTCTCTCTCTCTCTCTCTCGCTCAAGCCTATACAGTAATGCAGTCCAGTTCACACACTCAGCCGACAGAAACAGCAACACAATCGCCCAGTTTTATTCACAACCACGTGTCACTCTACACCACCCCTCTCACACATCAGTCTATTAATGCTTGGCTCAATATTTCCTCATTAGCTCAATCAAGCCGGTGACATCACATCCTGTTTTGGAGCTGAGGGCTGGTTAAATGGTTAGACTGAAAGGTCAGTTAGTCAAGGCTTCAGCTGATGGGCCAGAGATGAAACATGAAATGTATGTTGTACTGTGTATTGTTTAATGCTTGTAATGAATTGATTAATACACACAAATAATGGATTAATTGTTGGAGTGAAGAAAACAAAAATCTCTGGTTCCACTTTTATATCATTGTAGACTGAATTTATTTAAGTTTTGGACTGACAGGTAACATCTTCAAGAAATGTCATGTCAGACTTCATATGAAAAGATACGTTTTTGCAGCTCTCTTGCTCAGCAGGAAACACACACAAGATGCAGAAAGTAGGGGTGAGCGGTAAGTCACTAAAAGAGTCTGTTTCAGTAAAACATTCAGGACGCCACAGTTTATTCCAGACTACTGAAGCTGCTCCTCTTTTTGGAACCACCACGGAGTTAGTAATGATTTCACTTTCAGCCATGCTTGTTGTTGCCGTGGGTAACAGTATGATGTCACCAAGTTGAAATAGCACGAGTGTCATGAAATGAATTTTTCATAGTATCATATTACTAGTCCATACACATCGAGTGCACAGTTGCACATGGTGTGTGTTTGGGATACAGGTCATAGGAAATTGCAGATAATAGTCAACTGAACCCATTAAGAAGAGCAATGTATTCAGACAGAGTGTTTGTGAATGTGATGGTACGATTGCTTTATTGAAAGTACAGTAGCACCATTGCCAATAGTGGGATAGTTAGTGGGCTAAAACTGTACATTAGTAGTTGGTAGCACGTTGAAAGGCAGATAGTTAAAGTGTTTATATGTTGTGTTTTATTTAGAAGTGGGGCGCACTGGTAGTTCACATGGGAAAGGTGTGGCTAGCCCTTGTTGCAGCGGTGGGGGTTGGAATCTGGCCTTCATTCTTTGCTGCTTGTCTTCCTTGCTCTCTCTCCCATCCTTCCTGTCATGCTTCACTGTCCTGTCAAACAGAGGCAAAAAATTAAAGGAGGCGTCCTGTTCTACATATCTACCAAGTTTAGTAAAAATCCATATGGCGGTTAGGCCTAGATAAGAAATGAGCTCTCTAGTGCCCCCATTTTGTTTGATGGGGTCAATAATGGAGGGGTCCCCTCAGATTATGTGTGGTCATATGCCTACAAAGTTGCGTGGTGATGGGTGAAACCCTTGAGATGTTATACACCTTTATGTGATGCCACGCCCTCCGCAATATTCATTGCCTTATAGAAGCTCAGTTTTAGTAAGTTTTCCAACTTTTGCCAAGAGGGAACTTTAGATATTGGTCCCTAGATTATGTTCACCCAGTTTCATGCAGATCGCTCAAACTTCCTAGGAAGAGATCCATTTGAAGAGTTTTTCAAAACATTCAAAATGGTGGAAAATCTATATAAGCGGAAGTTATGGGTTCTTGAGGCAAATGTGTTCCTCATGAGGAGAGACATCTCTGTGCAAAGTTTCATGTCTCTACGACATACGGGGCATGAGATATGCCCATTCAAAGTTTGACATTTCAGTGGGTTGCTATAGCGCCCCCCTTTGGCCAGTTGATGTAATATTGCTTCATTGGCATCCTGCCATGACCCTCTACCACTGTGCCAAATTTCACATGGATTGACCAAGTCAGTGAGGAGAAAAACGTGGAACAGACACACAGAGTTTTCATCATTATATAGTAAGATATTAAAAATGATACTGGTATTATCATGAAGGAGATGATATGACACACCCCTAGTAGAAATATTCTTAGAGTCAAACAAATAGATCCAGTATTATAGTTAATGTGGCTGAAATTTTAGTTTTAGTTTTAAATAATTGTAAACAAAATGTGTTTGTCTTTACAAGAAAGTTATAGCCAGACCTCGTATGACAATCCTCCTGTTTAAGCTCTTTTGCTTTGCACCTAAAATGCACAAGAGGTAGACGTTGGTAAAAGTGGCTGTGAACATTAATGGAGCAAGTTCATAGTCGTTAATCAGTGCAGCTCTCTTACATTGCTCACGTTTGTTTTGATGTGCTCCGTCATGTGAAGCTGCTGGTAACTCCTGACACCTGTGGCACACACTGTGCAAGGCCACAGGTGACGGTGTTCAGTGTGTCAGCACTCAGAGCTGCATGTCTGTTCTGTCATACAGCTCTGAAGTGTTGAGTTACAGCCAGTTTTCAGCTGATCACCGACAGTGGAGACGAGCTGTGACCTGCACAGACTTTTGTGTGACTCAACCAAAACTCTGAGCTACGTCAGCCTCAGTTAGAGCCCCATAAAGCCTGCGCTTGTTGAAACCGAAGCAGATTAACTGCAGATATTAAAGTTTAAACTGTTAATGATTAAGGTGATATTCCTGTTTGGCTGCTTGTGTCAAAGCAACATTAACACTGATGTAATGAGACATTTGGCGCAGTTTGTAAGAGTGTTTCATGCTCCTTCATAAAGTTGTTGTGTGGCCTCGATTAGGTTTGGAGCTTGTGAAGTATTGGGCGTCATGCAGTTACATTTCTCTTCTAGTTTCTCTTAATTTTCTGTCAAAAGAAAAAATAAGAGAAGGCAACACCAGACGCACAAATCACCATCCAGATCTGCTCCGACCCAGATGTGCTGAATGATGAATCCCGCTAGGAAACATATTAGCATAGGTAACACCCTCTAAACACTATGTAAGGGCAGGTGTTGTGCTCTATGCCACTACTCAGACACATGCCAGAGAGCTGGGCTGAAGCCAAATGCTGACTTGTGTGCTGATAGTTGTGCAGCGTAATGCCAAATATGTAGGCCAAGAGAACAGGCTGGCGTACAGTCTCCAGTGTAAGTTGTACCCTGTTTATTTAGTCATGGTCCGCCTGGATTGTTATATAGAAATGTATGAATATAATTTAGTTCACTTACAAAAAAATCATATAGCTCACTTGGCATCTAGCCCCCAAGGTGCTGAGGTGTGAGGTGTTAGACCAGCAGAGGAGGAGTGTAGGGAGCTGGAGGCCGTTGGAGAGATAAGTGGGGGCTGGGCTGTGGAGGGCTTAGAAGGTGAGCAGAAGGTTTTTGTAATCAATCTAGTACTGAGGAGGGAGCCAGTTAGGGCTGGGCGATACAACGACTATGTATGATATGTTGATATATTTTCAGGTGAGATATAGATACGGACAGCGGTTTATATCCATATAGGGTCAAGTTGCGTTACATAACATGTACCAGTGCCTGAGACATGGGTCAAATGTGCACTATTGAATTTACATTAATATGATAATTTACATTGCATTAAACGTGCGCTAGGATGTGTTTAACATCACGACTATGATGTTCAAACGTCAGCTGTTTATCACCGGTTTTCAAACGCGACCTATCATACATTCTCGTGTCAGCACGGTGGACGCGGAGCCTCCAAGCAACTATGAGACAGCACTGAGCAGGTTTTTTTCATGCAGCAAAGCGAGACAGTCAAAATCGTCCCTTCCTGGGAGGCTCAGCTTCCCTGGGACCACTGCTCCATGCTGCACGAGTGACGCTAAATCAGTCTGTGAGATGAATGAAGTTATTGCTTTAGCACACGTACAGTACTGTGGGCTGGGCTTATTTGTGTTTCTGCCGAGCTGCACCAGAGATGGAGCCTCTCAGAGTAGGTCCAAAAACAGGACACCTGCCCTTAAGTGGGTAAGTGGTGAGTGCTAACCAGAATCCTTCCCTGTACCCAGAAAGAAGGGTACAGGGAAGTTGTCAATACGTTTGGGACTGTGGTGGTTTGGATTTGGACAGAGTGTTTCTGGAACCTGCGGCATGGTGGGGCAGTGGGCGGCATTGTCACCTCACAGCAAGAGGGTTTCTGGTTTTAACTGTGGGGTGGAGGAGCCCTCGGGTGTGGAGTTTGCATGTTGTCAGTTTGGGTTTTCTCCGGGTGCTCCAGCTTCCTCCCACAGTCCACAGTCCTGCCCTTGCAGAGTCAACATGATGACAGTGAACATGTCACAGTACGTGTGACTGGAGTCCGAGAGGTCTCAGAGGGCGGGTACTTGGATTCAGCCTCGGAGAGGAAGGCGTATTCCCTTTGCTTGTCCTCCCATTAAGAGTCCTGTCATGTCAGAGAGAAGCCATGAGACATGTGACAGACACCTCAAAGTCTGAACAGATGGAGTCAGCAGTGTTACAGATTCTGTGTCTGAAAAGGACTTTTAGACCCTGTTTTGTATGCGAGTGTCATTTGAACGCAGCATCAGGCAGTGTGGGCTCTGTGCTGAATGACATGTTGATACGTAAACTGACAAAAATATTATGTTGACTGTGATTATTGATCTCCTACAAGCTTCACTCAGGTCTCTGCAGCTGAGTCTTTGAAAACAGAATGTGGATTGTATGGTGGCCTGGAAGGAAAGAAATCAATGGTCAGACTGGCTGAGAGCTGAGGTCATCACACTGCAGTTACACTGAGCTTATCTCATGTCTGCAGTGTGTGTGTGTGTGTGTGTGTGTGTGTGTGTGTGTGTGTGTGTGCATATCGGGTACAAACAGTCAAACGTTTTGGCAGCAAACAGGACCAGCAGAGCTGACCTGCAATCAGTTTACGTCCAACAGAGACCTGCAGAGTAATCGTTGCTGCTGTAACAGTGTGTGTGTGTGTCCCACTACTGAGGCCCCACCCTGCCCTGAGGAATGCTATGAATCATGGGAACTGCAAAGAATGCATTAAGTTGCCAATAAATTGCAGAGTCGACAAATTTCCTTCTTCTCCTTCTTCTGACGTAGGTGAAGTGAAACCAGCAGAGTTAACGGTTAAAGGGCTGCGAGCAAGTCATAGTGTGGTCTCTGATTGGTCCACACGTGTAACACATGATCATGACCTGGATCTGATCCATGACTCTTTCTAAGCTTTATCTTTGTGTTTCCTTATTTCAACTTCTTTTTTGTGTATTTTATTCTTTAGTCTTCTGTCAGATCGACGCTTTTGTCAATAAAGATTCTAGAAACTCGTATCATAATCTCAGTATCTGAATATATGATGCAGATTAGGACAAACTCCTGTTAATGCAGGTAAAAATCTGGACTCATTCTTTCCTGTTATCTCAAGCTAACCACCAGAATAAAAGCCAAACGAGCTCTTGCTCTGTAAATTCCAGACAGCATCGTTGCTTCAGGAGACAGAAAGGATGCTACTATAGCTGTCGCAGCAAAGCTATTCAAAGAACGTGCTGGGACGCGCTCTTTGACCCCAGGGGAGCTTTGGAGTACGACACATGCGTGATGGAACTGGAGCTGTGATGTGGGAGGGTTACAGCAGACGGAGCTAGAAATAAGGGGACGATGTAGTTCAGGTGCTTTTTGTGTGCGTTTGGATGGCGGCAGATAAACAATACAACCTTTGCATATAGAAAGCATTTGCTTATGGTCCTTTATTAGGGACTTTTCAATAGTTACCGAATTGATGTTCTTATTCATATCTTTATTTTTTTGTACAAAAATGTTCTGACCCGAGGCCAACTGTGGACGCCCCAGTGAATCCAATCAATCATCTCCATGCTCTGTGATAGCGTACCAGACCAGATTTTACTCTGCTTGTGTTGTACCCACTGATATGTTTGATGAATGTGATGCTTTGACTTCTTCTCCTTAACCTCCTTGGACTTGACAGGAAGTGATGTCACAGACCTTTTTCAGACTGACGTCATCAACAGTCGACTGTAAACTGAATCGAGCCTACACCTTTGTGACTATTAAAGGTGCTGATGTTCTGGTGCTGATTAATCATTAACGTGAAGTCTGAGTTAAAGGGTCAGTTCATCCAAATTACCAAAAACATTTGTCATTTACTTCCAGATTTATTTATCATGTGTTAAACGACCAGTGTGTTGGATTTAGGTGCTGGCGATAGCCGTGGCCAGAGGCATTATGTTTCCGTAGTGTCTGTCCATCCCATTCTTGTGAACGAGATATCTCAAGAAGGTCTTGAGGGAATTTCTTCAACTTTGGCACAAATAGGGGTGTAAATCACCAGCTTCATCATGATACGATATTATATCGATTTGTTTGGAATGACGATACGATGTTTGTCGATATTACAAAGTCTGTCAGGATGCGATTTTGATTCGATTCGATTCAGGAGCCTGCGATCTGCGTGGTTGTATGAAAGCTTCTATATTGATACATAAAGTTGAAGTTGAAGAAAAATATTGACTATGCAGATGAACAGTGGAGGTCGTTGTGGTCTGTCAGGAGCCATGGCAACGTCCTCGTTCAGGATTCAGGTCTCATTTTTGCTGTCGGAGTCACATCATCAACAATCAGATCAAACAAATCAGTTTCTAGGTGATGCTTGGTTACATGTAGACACACTAATGTCCTTGTCGGAGCTGCAATAATAAGTCAACTAATCGATTATTCCATGAACCGACAATTAACCTGCAACTATTTTGATAATCACTAATGGTTCATGTGATATTTCCAGGTTCTCTGATGTGAGGATTTGCTGCTTTTCTTGGTCTTACATTGTATTAAATTTTTGGGTTTGGTACTGTTGGTTGGAAAAACAAGACATTTGAAGAAGTCACTTATGGCTCCAGGTATTTCTCACTATGCAGTAATGTTGCAGTAACGATTAGTTGCAGCCGTAGTCCTGAGTGCAGTATTCAGTCAGACGTTCGAGGCTTCTGATCATTCTCCAAACCTCAGCTGATAACATCAGTGAAAATCCTCCTGGATCAGCAGCTCAGTGGAAACATGTCGACCGTGCCGAGAGATGATGTGTGACCGTAAACAGAGAGTTATGATAATAATAATGGCCTCTCTCCCTGTGGTGGCTTTCCTCTCTTTGATGTCCATGTTTGCTGCGACAACAGGAAGCGAGAGGACGGAGACACTGCAGCCATCTTCCATCGCTTCCTTCCTTTCTCACTTTTCTTAACGAGGGAAACAGTACGAGAGGTCGATGTTGGGATGAAAGGATATGTGGGAAATGTGTGAGGAGGTGAAGGATGAGGGGAGATGGGAGAGACACACTGACTGCTGCTAAAGAATTAAATCTCTCTGTCTCTCGTCAGGTACCTGTTGGAGCAGGATTTTCCAGGGATGCGGATTGGTCCGGAGCCGACCACTGACGGCTTCATCGCGGTGATGTATGGCGAGAACGAGGGCGTTGTTCCTGGCAACGCTCTGGTGGTTGACCCCAAGAAACCTTTCAGGAAGCTCAACGCGTTTGGAAACTCCTTCCTCAACAGGTAAAACACACACACACACACACACACACACACACACACCTGGAAAACATAAACGATATGTTAGTTTGATGCCTCCATGCTGGCGACAGCCTTGGCCGGAGGCATTTGTATCTCTGTACATCCGAACGTCTCATTCTCAGGAAAGCGATAACTCAAGAACACCTTGAGGGAATGTCTTCAAATTTGGCACAAACGTTCACTTGGGCACAAAGATGATCTGATTCGAAATTGGTGGTTGAAGGTCAAAAGTCAAGGTCACTGTGACCTCGCACAACATGTTTTTAGCCATAACTTAAGAATTCATACACACAGTTTGACAAAATTTCACACAAATATCTACTTTGTGTTTCTGGTGCCGACAAACAGTCACACTAGTTTACTAAAAGTAAATTAATGTATTAGCAGCTCTAAATTCATTTTAAGTTAAATTAATCTACTACACTGAGTCTTATACTTTGTATTTTACTTTCACTTTCATAAAGTGATATACTTCATCAGAATATGGAGGAAATCATGAATCGCAAATGTGTTGACTTTTAATCATAACAGCAAATAAAACTTAAATCGAGCTAGGTAAGGCTACATTAACGATCCTGTTAAGGTCAGACTACAAAGGTGCATTCATGTTATTTTCCTTACCAGTTTCACTAAAGTGTTTTGGTGCATTAGTTTTGTATCAGTGCATTTATTTTTCAGTAGGCCCACAGGACGGTCATGTATTATGCTTGATCATCCAGAGATCCAGCAGAGCAATAACATGATGCACAGAGCACTATATGGCAGGTGGATTGTTTCTATTGAAACATTATGACTTTATTCTCATTAAATAAAACAAACAAACAAAAGTTAAATAACAGAACCGTAGCTAGAAATACAACAGACGATTGGTCGACACTTCACCATGCCACTAGAGCACTGGAAAAAGTTGAGGCCTGCTCAACTGTGGTTTGTAGTGCGTCACGCCCATCAGCTGCAATAAGTGTCGGTTTGTAGCGGCGTGTCACTGGCCTCCATTAAAAATTAATTGTAGCCTGTTGCTATGTTGCTTATAGTGTGAACACAGTGTGGCAACTAAGTGTTTGATATTGAAGATTTCCTGGGGGAGGACCGCCAGGATCTTTGATATGTGCCTCCACCAATGTTGGAATGAAACCTACACCCATGACCCAAACAGTGCCCAAAGAAAATGATCGTTAGTTGCAGCCGTGTCTGTGACGTACTGCTGCTGTTGGTCTGAAAAACGTCCTGACTCCCTTTTCGGACCAGCATCTCACAAACACACACTTAAATCCTGGCAGCTCTTCACACTCCTGTCACTGCTTTCCTCAAAACATTCACAACCCGGGAAATGACCCCTCCACTCCTGACTGACATGTAAACACACACACTCAGGCTTTTGTAGTGAGGGTTTAAATTTAGCTGAAAACACTCTGGTCCAAACATATTTCCTCTGTCCAGAAATATTTCTATGATTGGCAGCAGGAAGTGGAGGGACAGTCGACCCTAAAAAAAGTGCGTGTTAGAGTGTGTTTTAATATGTGTGTGTGGGCGTGTGTAGTTGAGACATTCCTTTAACCAGGAATCCCATCTCCACCCGGTGTGATGGAGGAACCACAGTAAGTTATTGTTTCCAGGGGGAAGTGTGTGTGCGTCACCACGTGTCGCCGTGGCGCTTTTGTTTTTTCCCGCCGCTGCAGTCTGTCGGCTAAATTTAACTTTAAATTTTATATTTATGACGAGGTGACGGGGAGGTCTCACACACACTCAGACACCATCAGGTAATCGTTTTAGTCCGTACCCACATTTGATCAAGTTTATTATTCATTTTTGAGCCCGATCTGATTTAAATTCTCCAAAGAAATGAAACATGTTGGGGAATATTCTTCTTCTCTTTCTTTCTGAGAGTTAGGAAGCTTTGAGCTGTCAGTTAGTCCAGTTTGTTTAATTAGTGTGAGCACTGTGAACCGTACCTGGACACGATCTGCTGAGTCCACTTGGAAAGTTGGTCTTGAATACGGTTCATGTGTACACGCTTAGGTAGAAAAACTGTACCAAAACACGGAAGTGGATCAGTATTTTAAGCTTAAGTTTAACCAGTTATGATTTTATACTGATGCCTCTGTATCAGACTCTACAGGATGACAATGATCTCCTGGATCAAACTTTAGAGTTAATAAAGTTCAGATGTTGTTTTTCACTGTTGTTTTTCACCCATTCTTGAGAATTTGATTTTAATTTTACATCTTCAACTCGGCTGGAAAAATATTTAAAAGAACAAAGTCCTGACTGTTAAACCTTGTAATGGGTCAACCTCCCAGTGAATTTTTTCTTTAACAGCACACATGATGGGTGTCAGAGATCTGATGGCATTGACGTCATACAGAGTCAACAAAAAGTTGCCTGTGCTCATTCTTAAACTATAATCCTTATGTAGTTTGGATTTAGAAGGGCTACGGATTTGGCACGTCATTAATTAATTTACCAGAAAGTAAAAAGCTCACCAAACTTCATGGAAACCAGGAAGTGACAGGGGTCCTTTTGATACAGCTAACATTTTTAATTCCTGATTAAATTATGTTTTTATTGACTAGGGGACGGCTGAAGCATGCAGGGAGAGATGGCAGACCTGCCAGTCTGTGTGGGTTTATGAAAGGAAACATATATTAATACAGGTCCTTTGAAAGTCTTAAATTTATCTTGGTTATATCTGTAGACACCTGTAATACTTAGACAGTACATCAACAGATTTCTCTTCCATTGTTGTTGTCATTCAACACTTATAAGTGTAAAATGTGACGGTTTGTCTTTGCGGTTTTTGTTGACTAAAACCACTAGCCGCAGAAAAAAAATCACTTTGCTGGACACAGCTGTTAATAAAACTCAACAGTGAAAATCAAGGTTGTAAAACAGGAACCTGAAATAAGCAAATTAACAGTCTGACACATCTGTATCACTCTCTCCTGTGTGTGTGTGTGTGTGTGTGTGTGTGTGTGTGTGTGTGTGTGTGTTTTCAGGTTCATCTGCTCTCAGATGAACAATCAGGTTCTTCAGAGCATCAGCATCATCGACACGCCTGGTATCCTGTCAGGAGAGAAACAGAGAATCAGCAGAGGTAATGAACTCTGTGTGTGTGTGTGTGTGTGTGTGTGTGTGTGTGTGTGTGTGTGTCAGCTGACTAAGCTGCTGCCCCTCTGTGTCGTTGTGTAATAGTCCTTGAGATTCTTTCACTTCCTCACATTGTATGAAGTCAGAGCGCAGTCGGCCCTGGATCCAAACTGCTGTTTATTCATTCATTAGTCAGAGTTTCAGTTTAAACACCGGAGACCGAGTGGCAGCAGAGGTCAAAGGTCACGGCATCCTGATAGATCAGGGAGCCGCTCTGACACGTTATAGAGAGGTAGTCTGACTCACCGGATGTAAAGTGTGAGTCTGTATAAACTTGCAATTTGTCGGCTTTTTAGGCCTCCATTCTTCCTCCTTTCTGCTGTCTGCATGTTACCGTCTTCAAAAGCCCTTTGCTACGTCGACATCAGCCTCTGAACTACAACCTACACACTGACAATAGCAGGCTTTGACCAAGATTTGGTTTGTGTAGTAAGGCATGCATGCTTTGAAAACAACTTGTGAACACGCCTCAGAAAAGCCCAGACTCCGTCTCAGGATCTGATCTGTCTAATGCAGCCAGTCAGAGTTGATTTGCCACGTCTTCATTCAAAACGTCTCCAATCAAACAATATCTGAGCCGCTCTCCCCCAAGAAAGTTCACCCAGTTAGTCCGAGCTAACACAGCAGCAGCGCTAACATCCAGCTCTGCATGCAGCCCAAAATAACTCCACTAATAAATGAAGTCATCAAAAGTCTGCGAATCACTAACTGCTGCTGGTCAAACCTATTTGTTCAGAAAGCTTGACTGTCGCAAAACACTGTTCAGTGAACTTTAGTGAGTAAAACTGAAACTGTGAGAAGTGAAAGGGATGAAAATAGAAATTTCACCACATGACAGGGTAAAGTCCCCCCTCCCCCCTTTCAAAGAGTGAAGGACACTGAAGGAAAGGTCTCTTCTCAGTCAGTAGATTTAAAGTTTACATTATTAAATGTCCCGATCTTGTTCGTGCTCTGCAGAATATGAATCCCTCAAATAATTGTGATGACTCCATAACCTTTCCTCAGGACAAACCAGACCTAATGTGGGGGTTTTCACAGCAAAACGTTTTTTGTGAAATTGTTAATCCCTCTTTTCTCCTGGTTCCTGTTTTATCTCTCAGTCTGTTTCCTCTGATGATTCACTGCTGCGGATGTTTAACCACCACAACTTACAAATGCAGATCTGAAACCAGAGAAACTGATCAACAGCAATTATCAGAGAAATGCTGCTGATAATCAAACAATTATCTGTAGTAACTGATAGTGAGGATCTGTGTGTACTCACAAGTTCTCCATCAACACTCAGAGAGACACAGAGCTGCTCCTCTGTTTAATCTGTCTGTTCTGTATGTTGCACAAGCTAAATCAGCCTGTGAGATGAATCAAGTTACCGCAGTAGCACCTGTACAATACTGTGGGCCATTTCCACTTCTCTGGAGTAGGTCCAAAAATCAGGCTGCCCGCTCTCAAACAGGTAGCGGTGACGTCTCGCCAACCACAACCAATCCCAAATGACTCACCTGAACAAGCTGTGTGTGTGTTGTGAGACTCTGAGTTTTTAAAAGTCTGTGTGTGTTCAGCTCTCAGCACGTCTGTAGCTTCTAACTGAATCTCTGTGGTTTGGAGTTTAGTTTCTTTCCTGCGTCCTGTTTTTATTTTAGATATCTGCTTTATTTCACTGTTTCGTGTTCGCTATCTGCCGGATTAGAAGTTGTGTGAAGTTGCTGCTCGAAAACTCAACATTTCCTTATTTGCTGCTTCACAGTAAAAGTTTTTACATAACAGAACAACAGGGGACTTTTATTGTAGAGAATTTACAGGAAATTAGAGGAATTAGCAGAACTTTGCCAGCAGCTTTTCGTCAATAAAGGTAAGTCTAATAATACAGCGAGGAGAAGAGTGAAAGCAGAAACAGCCACAGTGAGGTGTCGATGAAAAGCAGCAGGCAACAGGCTCTTACTGCACCTCTGCAAACAGCTCACCTCCAACAGGTAAACTTCTTTTACCTGTGGAAAAACACATGCAGCAGAAATAACGGGCGACTTCAGTGCGTGGGATACAAGGCTGAAGATTTTCAACATTAAAAAAAGAACTTTCTCTGTCAACTTCAGTTTTATTTCTCAGGAAAGAGAAGCTCAGTCAGCTGCTGAGGTTGCAATATTCACACATTACAGTGAACTGCCCTTTAGTATCGTCTCAAAGGAGAGTAACTGTAGGAATGTCTTCAGGAAACTGGACTGTTTCCTTGATAATACTGCAGACATTTTATATCTCATAGACGGGCACTTTATGTGTGCACTTCATTCAGTGAGCAGTAATTTGCGTTTGAAATATAGAGTTGGTATTTAATCAGTTATTGGTCAGAGGAGGAGGAGCATCATCAAGGTCACTGTGACCTTGTCCGTCTCATTCTTGTGGATGTGATGATCTCAAGAACAGCCATAGAGAATTTCATCAAATTTTGCAAAAACATTCACTTGGACTCAGCAATGAACTGATAAGAATTTGATCGTCAAGGTCAAGGTCACTATAACCTTGCTTCTGCTCAGTTTTTTAAACCCAATATTTCAAGAAGGCCTTGAAAGAATTTCTTCAAATGTGGCACAAACGTCCACTTGAACTCAAGAATAAACAGATCGGGATTTGGTGGTCGAAGGTCAAAGTTCAAGGTCACTGTGACCATGGCCTGACCGCAAGAATTCATACACATGATTATGACAAAATTTTCCACAAATGTCTAATAGCATTTAGTGATTATGTGACGACATTTTATATCCAAAAGGTCAAAGTTCATCTTCATTGTGACCTCAAATTGTTCTTCATTAAACACTTGTCTTCTGGAACAGAAGGGAGACATTTGGTCAGATACTGAATTGGTGACTCTAATCTTAAATCTGTGCTGATATAGATCTTCTGTGCTGTCGGGTTGAAGGTGTGCATGTTTTTAGAGACATGGATGGAAACTGTCAGAGAAAAATGACTTGTTCAATGAGGCATACAATCATGAGGGGCTAATTCAAGGCTCTTTTTTTGGAGATAGCATCTAGTGGCCATTAGTAGAACTGCATCTTTAAAGTATTTAAATTCAGCAGTTAGTTTTGGTTGCTGCTGCTTCAGTCAGTCCGGTGTGTCTGAAAACTTCCACAGAATAGAAACATTGTTGGTTCCCTTTGTGGGATCAGTGTTTTTTTATCAACTCCTACAGTTTGGACTCTTTCCTGAAGGTTTTAAATGAGACGTCTGAGCCAAACAGTTAAAGTCAAATATCTCAAATATACAGCCTGGTGTTCTGTGGGAAACAGTCCTGTTAGTCCTCAATGAGCCATTGCGAAGGGGGTCCTCCTGGAGTCCTCTTGTGCTTTCAGCAGAGGAACTCAGTTTAACTCTTCACTGTGTTGGATGTTCTGATGTGCTGTTGAGGAGGTAGAAAACTGGAGACAGCCCTCGGGAGGAAGCAGAGACAAAGATCCATCTGCTGTAGAAGAGAAGTTGTTACAAATCTGGCAGAGAAAGAGATCTGTGAGCTCGATGACAGCTGGATCTTCAAATATACATTTCTTTTGGAGGGAACATTTGGGACGAGGAGGCAATAACGCAAATAACGCACCATGTCACAAAGCTCACATCATCTCAAGCATGACAATGAGTTCACTGTACTCCAATGGCCTCCACAGTCACCAGATCTCAGTCCAACAGAGCAGCTTTGGGATGTGCTGGAACGGGAGATTCTCATCATGGATCAACTGTGTGATGTCATCATGTCAATATGGACCAAAATGACCAAGTGAGGCATCCATGTTTTTGAATTTGTTGTTTTATTGTTTGTTTCTGTCATGGCTACATATGAGTGTGGACAGACTTCGACGTAAACTATAACAACAACTTCACTGGTTTTTGGAGGCGTAAAACTGTGAGGTGGTAATTCTGGTTTCTTTATGGGATGTTCCTCTTGTTCTCTATAGACATTATATACTGTCTCCTGCTGCGCTGCGTCCCTGTTGCTCTTGTATTGAGTCAGCCTGGATGACAGCATCAGTTAAAGACCTCAGCTGGACGGGTGGAGGGGTGGATGGAGGGAGGATTAGAGGGAGGGACTGAGGGCCACAGGAAGCTGCAGCGGGGCGTTCCCTCCATCTGGAAACATTTAGAGAGCCGCTCAGCTGAGGCTGAATTCCTCCTGAAGACATTCAACACACACACACACACACATGCACAGAGGCAGGCTGACGTCAGCAGCATCACTGACAGATTAAACTCCACCATACAGACGCTGAAGGTTCAGTGAGATCACAGCTACTGCTCTGACACACACACATTCAGTCATATTCAGCAGTCTGGACACAGTCGACATGTTGAAGTGCACATGTGTGTTCTGCAGCTGATTTACAGTTCGCATGTGTGATCTGACCACCTGTGTGTCGAGGTGTTGACCTCCGTGTTTTTCGTCAGACTGCATGTGTGATTTGCTGCAGAAGAATGTGTGTGTGTGTGTGTGTGTGTTAGCCGTGCGAGTTCAGAGTGTTTTATCACACTTATGTCATATCGTCACGCTCAGTTTAAGTTTTTCCGATCAGAGTTCATGAATCATGATTGAAATCATAGAATTATTCTGCAATAATAAAGTTGAGACAAATCCTCCTTCCCGTTCATCATCGACTAATGCTGAAACTATTTGTCTATTAGGTGATCAACAGGAGATTACTTTATATTAACTTATTCACCAGGAAACATGAGACCATACATGACGGGTGTTCATATTAAGCCAAGCAAAGGACCTGTTTATACCAAGTTTTATCACCAGGTCTCACTTGGCTCTGCAGCTGCTCCTGAGGAACGTATTGAACATAATGAGAGACTTTTTCCTGCTGTGTTCACACATTTCCTCGTCTTTTTCAGCTCATCTCTAGCTACGGCTTCAAACCCAAAATGTTGACATGTCTGTGCAGTTTCCTTTGAGACTAAAGCCGCAGCCTGTCATGTGATGCACGGAAAGTGCCGTTCCTAGCACACACTGGACACATCGCGCTGCAGCTCGTTAACAGACGACCACGCAGAGTTATTATTAGTTTTACTGAAAGATCTGTACTTCCTCCACGTCTGCGTTAGCTTCAAATGACATGTGGACGTCCTCTAATTAAACTCGATTTCTCACCTGAAGAGCCGATCTCCAGAGCTGTGACTCGCCAAGATGTAGCTTTTTGGCCATTGTCTCTATACTGACGGGACTGTGGGTCGTTAGCATCAAGCTAGCAAAGAATGTTCTTTCTTCATAATGGAGGATATAAAGGAATAAAATTAGAAAATAGTGACAGGGCCTTTACTCAGCACAACTGCAGACCAGCTTCATGTGAAACCAATGTCCACCAATGGTGGAAGTAAACAAATACAAACACTGACTGGAGCATCCATGTTGTTCCTTCATGTGTTAGCAGTCGAGCCTCTCCGTATGGCTTTTTAAAAAATTGTGTCATGGAAACGTTGCTGTTGCATGTTTGGCTGCAGATCGTCTGCAGGGTGGAGCTGCTGCTCTTTGCCCGGTTGGCTGATGTGGTCAGAAAAGTTCAGCCTGGTCTGCTGCCGGCCTCCATCAGAGGGTGGAGTCTGTCTGCAGCGTCACGCTTCACGGCGAACAAGGAGGGAAACTTTATGTCTTCATTTAATTTCATGCAGTGACATCACTTGGGTTAATGACTTCAGGAATATCTGGGATGTTTGTCTGTTTGAATTCTGTCTCATCAGAAATAGAAGACACATTCATATAAACCTGGTCAGTAAATATGGAGTTTATTAGCTGCAGCCAGCAGCTCTGGTGTGTGTTGTGCTGGTCGGTCAGTCCACAAGAATGTCCCACCCTTTGACAATCACAGCTTTTGACCTACTGGCTACTGAGTTGCTCACATGCAACTAGTAGCCAGTAATTTACTGTGAATGTACCATTAGATATTTTACTGTATAGAATTTAGACTGTAATTGTAAAGAAGCAAACTACTAAATCAGTACTCTCATGTACAATTTCTGTGAGATTACAGCTAAATATTGTAATTTTACAGGAGCGTACTGCTAAATCACACTAATAAATATATGAAAACTGTGAAGTTATAGGTAAATACAGTAATGTAGTGGGCTTTAACTGTGAGGCTGCAGTTCTGTTCTGTCAGAAGCAAACTGCTTAATCACAGTAATATATGGATGTAGCTACTGTAAGATCATAATACACTGCTGTCATTGCACAATAATTCACTGTAAAAATGATACAGTAATTTACTGTAAAAATAATGCATCCGGTCACCAGTAATTTACTGCAAATATCAGTTTTATTTATTGTTACACGCTATTAAAAATAGACCCATTGACCTCATGTGAGGACATAATTTTTTTATGCCTCCACCCCAGACACTGTTTCCTTCCTTCCATCTGTCACATTCTCTTGAATGCGATATCTCAAGAACGCCTTGAGGGAATATTTTCAAACTTGGCACAAATGTCCACTTGGACTCAAGCGTGAACTGATTAGATTTTGGTGGTCAAAGGTCAAGGTCACTGTTGCCTTCTGACTGTCTCAATTTCGCGAATGCAATATCTCAGGAACACCTAGAGGGGATTTCTCTACATTTATCAAAAACGTCCACTGGACTGAACATTAAACTGATTAGAATTTGTCAGTCGAAGGTCAAGGTCATTGTGACCCCACAAAACATGTTATTGGCCAAAACGCATAAGTTCATACAGTGATTATGGCAAAAATTCTCACACATAACTGATAGTTTATAGTGATGAAGTGACCTTTTATGTGCAAAAGGTCAGAGGTCAACTTCGGTGTGACACTATCCTCCTGAGACCCTGCATCCTCATATGACAGCATCACATTTTGGCTTTTCTTGACTGTACACTTCATTCTTCTTAATTTAGACCTGCTGTCCTCGACCTGTTGTATGGCAACAATTTTGACCAATTTTAGCAACACTAACAAGCTAAGACACTGTTAATTAGGAAGTACTCGTTTAAGGGCATTAGGACTTCGTTTTTTTACTCCTTCAGGTCCTACTGGTCCCATATGGCTAGGAGAAATTAAAAATGCCTACCAAACAAATGTTCAGGTCTCAGGAGGATATAGTGTTCTGTCCATTACGCAGCGGCGTATCTCAGGAACAGAAGGGGAGACATTAGGTCAGATACTGTGTGAAGCATCCATGTTTTCACTGACATGGCTGTAATCTGTAACTTCAATTTGACTGATTTGCAGAGGCATCAAACCGCCAGGAGGTAATTCTAGTTTTAAGAAACGATTTACTGTTCAAAGGCAGTGATTAGTTTTTTATACTTGTTCCTCCCTTCTCATCCCAGATAGAGCTGGGAGGCATTAAAGATACAAATCAAATGAAAGCTGAAGTCTCAGGAGGTTAGTTTGTTAGTTTCCCCAGATTATTTCTCTTATTTTCACTTCATTTTTCTCCACTTCACTTTTACCCAGTTCTGTCTTTCCTTGACTTAATTACTTTTCACCTAATTTTCCCACCTTCACTTTTTGATTTTTATGTTCTTCTTTTCTTTTCACTCTTCTTCGCTACGTTTCGTTTCACTTCTCCCTTCCAATCTATTCACTTTTCACTTCATCTCTTTTCATCCCCCTTCTCTTCTTTCTCTCCTCTCTTCTTCTTCTGGGGTTTAAATCTCAGTGTTTCATTGCGTCACTGTTGGATCTGAGCCTAACTTAACTTCTTAAATGCGACAGCTCGTCCTCCTGGGCTTTCAGCCAGTTATCCCTCCCTTCATCACTGGACTCTCTCCTCCTCTGTCCCACCCACTCCAGTTCATCCAGCCCAGTCCTGGTCTCTGGTTTCACTGGTTTGCTTCAGTCGTGCTCCAGTAAATGAACTCAGTGACCAGTGTGACATCACTGCTCTACAGAAAGAATACGACTGCAAAGTTCATTTTTTATAACTTCATTGCAGCCTGAATTCTTTTTTCATGTGCAACATGTTAGTCTGGAGGTTTAAACTGGTGTCCTCTCACAGAGTTGGTGATTCAAACTAAACCTTCATCTCTGTCAGAGAAAACTGATCTGAGTTCAGACTGTTTACTTACAGCACAGCTACACTCACAGATAACAGTTTAGCAGCTAGTTAAACATCCTGGAGCAGACTATTTACTGGAGTTTACCAGCCTGTCGCTCATTTGGCATTTGAAGAAAATTACAAGCGCGGTCGCTCTCGGCTTTTAATGTCTGTTAGTCCACCATGAACATTTTCACCATGTCTTGCCTAGTCAACGAAAATGAAACATAGATTTTGACTTAGTTTTTATGATCAAGATCTATTTTTAGCTCGTCATCGTCTTGTTTTCATCGTGCGAAAAAGGTCATTTTGTCAGCAAAATCGACACTGATGGAAGGAGGCTAAAGAGCTGCATGTGGCTCCGAAGCCGCGGGTTGCCTCCTCCTGGCCGAATCAACAACTTCCACACAAGTGAGCAGTGATGTCATATTAGTGACAGTTTCCTCTTGTCAGATTCGCTAGCACTATTTAGAAATTTAGTTAAAGCCCAGATATACATGAGAAGGTATTACGGTGATCGTGACAGCCCCACAGCCAGAAGAACATGCTGCAAATCCACTAACACGTTACATCAATTCTCGGATGCACTGCGATGCAGACGTTGACAATTCGGCATCGATTCACTAACATGATGTTGACGGAACAAAAGAGGTGGAACTCAACTGTGAAGTCAGCGTAGCACCCGAACAGTCTACAGCGCGGACAAGCTGAAGTTAACTTGTACTAATTCATCTTCACAAAAGACAGTGTTTGCAGCTTGATCTAATTTAATGTCTTAATAATTCTGTCTGCGATGCGAAAGTGAAGTATGTTGTGAATACTTCCATCCACCATCACCCAAAGACTAACATTAACAAGAGGAGCAGTGATCAGCATGTAAACCAGCTGACCAACACACACTGCAGCATTAATTAAACAATCAAACATGTTGATGCATCGATAATCATTTAATTATCGAATCGTTACCCTCTGACTCGTAATGGAATCGAATCGTGAGGTGCCTGCAGACTCCCACCCCTACATATCAATGTTTCTAAAGTGACGTAGCATATAAGCTGCCTTTGTCATGTGGAGGTGGAGGGGATGGTGGATGGTGGATGGAGTGACACCTGCCAAGCTGCAGATCACTGTTCAAGACAAATAAACAACAAAACCAGTTGTGATTAGGGAGTCGTTGCTGTGTTTCTGACAGATATTTGGGCACCAAATGTGGGTGATTTTAGTGGCCTGGTGCTGTTTGCCAGCTGTGGTGGTGCCAAGACAAAGACGTCACTGTGTTTCCAGCAGAGATTGCGCCTCTAAACTGGGTATTTTCAGCCAAAACAAGATATTTCTTAACCATAACAAAGGGATTTGACCACATTAGCCACAGCAGTGTTGAAATATGAAGTTTCAACATATCCTCTACATAATTATGTACAAATGTAATGGATCTGTGGTTTGCAGAAACATTTTTTCTGGCTCTCTTTGTCGTTCCTCAGCGAGAGACTGTGAGTCTGCTGTTTGTAGTCTGGACTGCCTGTAGTGAAGCAGTTTGGGGTGTTTTAGGAATTATGTGTTTTTCCTGCATTTCTAACCAGCCCCCATTCATTTACTTCAGGTTTCCTCTGTTGAACTCTGAACACATTTTTTCCAAGACGTAAATACAGTGATTTTCAGCACTGAGAGGAAGTAGTATTGTTAGACTGAAGGTGTTTCCCTTTGAACGGGAAGTGGAACAAGTTAAGTAATCAGTCGTCAGTTATTAAACCCTGCAGGAGAGTTTTCTGTCTGCGTTCAGCTGCAATGAGCCTCGTAGCTCTGCAGGAAATGTATTTACCACTGGTTCACTCATTCACTGACACCACATCGTCACACCTCCAGGGACACACACCTGAACCTGCAGGTGTAACGTGAAGCCGATGAGAGAAGCTGCTTCTCCTCTCAGAGCCGACACCATGAGGCACCTTTAGACGTCATTTATTCATGAAGGGACGTTGTCAGGCTGGAACACTTCCAGCGCAGCTGATTCTGCACAACCACAGTAGATCCTGCTGTGCATGAGGAAGTCAAAACTCCAGCAACACTGGTAGAAAAACAGGGAAAGTTAATTGTTAAATGTTTCAGCTTGTGGCCTTCATCAGGCTCCTCATAAAACACAGTATGAGCATAACGGCTGAGCAAACACAGCAGCAGGGCTAACATCAAACACTGAGCCTTTAAAAGGTCCCATCAGACATACCACACCTATACTGAAACGGCTCAACTCCAACCATTAGATAATGTTAGCCATGTGATGCTAACACTTAGCCCTGTCATTGTGTATGTTCCCGCATGATTTCACAAGGGCATCATCACTGCATCCTGCCACCCAGGACAACTGTGATTGGCTTAGAGAAACAAAAACAAGTCAGTGTTTTTTCCTCTTTAGCAGAATGATGATTTGGTGATTTCAGATCTTTCTCAAGTGCTGGTGCAGCGCTGTAGATACAAGTCTGGCTGCGTGAGACTAGTTTCCACATGTTGAACCCACCAACCAACGTCTTTTTTTTATTTAGATTTCCCAAAATATACAGTCTGCATCATATCGACGTCCTGCATCCACAGAATAAGAACCCACAATCCTGACGACCAAACAAAACATGTGACACACATATAAAACAAAGAAGCTCAACATCTTTCATCGTCGATCAACTGTAACTGGAACAATATGATCAGATCTGATCAGTTTATCATCATCAAATCTAACGTAGGTTTAAATTTAAAGTTTTTATGTGTTTCAACAGCTGCTGTCTTTTCTTTTCTTTATCTCTAATATATTTCTTTTTCTCCAGCGCAGTCGTGCAGGGAGAGTTGTGGATATTTTTAGTGTTTGGGAAGAAGTTTCTGCTGAAGACAGATTTAATTTTGTTGTGTGTGTTTGATATGAGAGCAGCTCAGTTAGACGAGGAGGGTGATGCATTAAAACCAGCTGACTCAGTATTTAATCCAGGCTGATATAATCAGGTTAGCATGAGAAGAGCCAGCTGCAGCAGGAGGTGTGTCGCTGTCCTGTGAGCATCATACGACATGATGGCATGAGTGTGTGTGTGTGTGTGTGTGTGTGTGTGTGTGTGTGTGTGTGTGTGTGTGTGTGTGTGTGTGTGTGTGTACGTGTGCGTGTTGTGTCCACAAACAGTCAGAGGTGTGTCACCCTGCAGTGATGTTATAAGTGTGAACAGCAGTGCCTCCATGTTGATGTTTAGGTTGAAATGTGATGCAGGAGACATGAGAACATGCCGCAGCGTCAAAGATTAATTGATCAAAAATGGTTTGAAAGTCTGTTTCTGAAGGATTGTTTTATCAGATAATAATTGTGTCCTGAGCTCTGCAGGACATGAGACGTTCTTTAATTGACAGATTTTCTGTCCTTATATTGATTTAAAAAGGTCTGATGACTCTGTTTTAAAGCTACAGTTGTCAGACTGCAGTGAAAGTCTGGAGGCTGACGTGTTGCTGTATTAATAAATAAAGCTGCGTGTTTACTGAAGGTGTTTCTGTGTGTGTGTGTTCAGGTACACTGGCTCTATAGTCATGTATGTACACTCCGGCTGGCGTTTGTGTGATTGTAGTGTAAACTGTATTTAAAGCTGACCTTAATGCTGTGTTGTCACTATGGCGACACAGCAGCAGGCTACAAGTCAGTTTCAGTGGAAGCTGGTGACGCGAAGCTTCAAACTGACGCTCAACACTGAGGACGGTGTGACGACTACTAAATCAAAGCTGAGCTGGCTTCAACTTTTTCAGCACTTCAGTGACTCGGTGAAGCATCAACCAATCGTATGGTTTATGAGGGATGCATGAGAATAAAAGCACGTCATCAGTATCAGCCAATATCAGCTGCTTTATCGGCCCAGCCGCCGGCCATTTGACCAGCTGGCTTGCAGGTGACAATATCAGCCAGCTTGAGTCGAGCTCAGACCGGACACTTCACACAGCTGCTGTTTTTCTCTGCAACGTTTCTGAAATGGTTTTGTATCGTCGCAGATCTTTGGTCTGAACTGGTCTGTTGATTTGGAGAGGAAGAGACTGTGGATAATTCAGCTCGTGGTAAAAACCTCCTGAACATTGAACAGTGAAGGAATTCTAACCAGGACAAGTTTCAGCTGGTTGCAATCTGCAGTCCTCACCACTAGAGGCCACTAAATCCCCCTAAATATTCTACACCGGACCTTTAATGAAAGCAAAATGGCTGTTGTCCACTAATAAAAACATAGTTATGAATATTATGTTCCATTTCTTCAAGTAGATCCTCCTTAAGCCTACTTTAGTGTTACGCAAGCCCCTCTTGTGCGTGTGTGTGTGTGTGGCCTGTATGGAGCAAGACTTAATTTTTAAAATCTGGACTCTCAGATGAGACCAGTTTGGATTCACTGGATGAGAACATTTTTATTTCCCATCATCCTGACTCCCATTAAAGCTCAACAAATATAATTACGTCACATTTTTTCTGTTGGTTTCACAAACTCATTTCATTCACACTATACTGTGTGAAACATTTTTATTTTTGTCACACAGACAGGAGAATGAAAGCAGCAGCAGCTCGGTTTGAACCACTGAGCGTCTGTTTTTAGTTTCACAGTTTTATTCCACTAACAGTTTGTGAGAAGATCTTTGAAATCGTTGTGGTCTGAAACAACAGGACTCACAGTGAAGGAGAAAAGGAGTTGATCACAGATAGAAATCTGAGAGGGATTTTCTGCCAGCAGGAAAGTTCTTTTGTCTCCATTTAGTTTCCAGTTCAGAGCTGAGTGTCACCCAGTTCTAGAGGAACCACACCCAAACTGCTGCCACATATCACTTTACACACACACACACACACACACCCTGACACACACACACACATTAAAGACATAGTATAGCAGCTGTAATGCCCTCACTGCTCTCTGTCGTGCCTTTCACACACTGAATCTGCATGTTTGCATTTTCCTCTCAGAGTGTTGAAAAGCTTCGTGTTCCACCTCCGCAGCTCCCACCATCAGTGTGAGAGATTTGACATTCAGTAATGAATTCAGTCAGAGGGCAGAGAGACGGGCACCGTGACGCCTGCGCTCAAATCAGCTGGTTCTGTTCAGAGTTGGAGGGCGTGTGAATCCTGCAGCTTAGCTGGACTTTGATTCCACATGTTGAACTCAGGAGATGTGAGGTGTTGATGCAGCCACTTCCTCTCAGCACATGATGAAATACTCTGGTAAACCTTGTGAATTGCAGCAGTTTGCTTCTCAGTTTTCTAGAACACTTTTCACTGAGTTGTTGTGATGCAGATCGTGGCGAGTCCCACCAGCTGGTCCAGGAGCTTCTCCTCCATCATGGACGTTTCCGGGGATGTTTCACGATATGACACACAGCAGTTTGACAACCTGCTCCGTGTAGCTCTGTGTCCAGCAGCTGCTACCACCAGTTTCTCCTCCATTGCTTACCAACTGCAAACTTGTTGTTGTGACCACCACAGAAGCCCCGCCTCTCAAATCATCCCATTGGATAATGGGATGGGTTTCATTGGTTAAAGTTATTTGAGTGGATCGTTCCATGTGTTTATGCAGACATGATTATGAAAGGGTGAATCTTCTGTCTGCAGGTTATGACTTTGCGGAGGTCCTGCGCTGGTTCGGCGAGCGGGTGGATCGGATCATTCTGCTGTTCGACGCTCACAAACTGGACATTTCAGACGAGTTCTCGGAGGCCATCAGAGCCTTCAAAGGACAAGACGACAAGATCCGAGTCGTCCTCAACAAGGCCGACCAGGTGAGAGGATGATCCAAGATGAAGAGCTTCATCACTGTTAGAAAGATAAAAATAACCTCCTCTTCCTCACCTGTGCTCTCAGGTGGACACGCAGCAGCTGATGAGAGTGTACGGCGCCCTCATGTGGTCACTGGGAAAAGTGATCAACACTCCAGAGGTGGTGAGAGTTTATCTGGGATCCTTCTGGGCCAAACCCCTGCAGAACACCGAGAACAGGTCAGATACTCATTCATTCATTTATTCATTCATTCATTCATTCAAACCCCTGCAGAACACAGAGAACAGGTCAGATACTCATTCATTCATTCAAACCCCTGCAGAACACCGAGAACAGGTCAGATACTCATTCATTCATTCATTCATTCATTCATTCATTCATTCAAACCCCTGCAGAACACAGAGAACAGGTCAGATACTCACTCATTCATTCATTCATTCATTCATTCATTCAAACCCCTGCAGAACACAGAGAACAGGTCAGATACTCATTCATTCATTCATTCATTCATTCATTCAAACCCCTGCAGAACACCGAGAACAGGTCAGATACTCATTCATTCATTCATTCATTCATTCAAAACCCCTGCAGAACACCGAGAACAGGTCAGATATTCATTCATTCATTCATTCATTCATTTAAATCCCTGCAGAACACCGAGAACAGGTGAGATACTCATTCATTTATTCATTCATTCAAACCCCTGCAGAACACCGAGGACAGGTCAGATACTCATTCATTCATTCATTCAAACCCCTGCAGAACACTGAGAACAGGTCAGATACTCATTCATTCATTCAAACCCCTGCAGAACACCAAGAACAGGTCAGATACTCATTCATTCATTCATTCATTCATTCAAACCCCTGCAGAACACTGAGAACAGGTCAGATACTCATTCATTCATTCATTCATTCATTCAAACCCCTGCAGAACACCGAGAACAGGTCAGATATTCATTCATTCATTCAAACCCCTGCAGAACACTGAGAACAGGTCAGATATTCATTCATTCAGACCCCCGCAGAACACTGCAAACAGGACAGATACTCATTCATTCATTCATTCAAACCCCTGCAGAACACTGCAAACAGGACAGATACTCATTCATTCATTCATTCAAACCCCTGCAGAACACGAGAACAGATCAGATATTCATTCATTCATTCAAACCACTGCAGAACACAGAGAACAGGTCAGATACTCATTCATTCATTCAAACCCCTGCAGATCACCAGGAACAGGTCAGATAATCATTCATTCAGTCAGTCATTCATCCATTCATTCAAATCCCTGCAGAACACTGAGAACAGGTCAGATATTATTTATTCATTCATTCAGCCCCCTGATGAACACAGAGAACGGGTCAGATTTCACTCACTCATTCATTCATTCATTCATTCATTCATTCATTCAATCAGTCCGTCATTTATTCAAAGCACTGCAGAACATCAGGTCAGATATTCATTCAGTGTTTTGCTCAATCATTCATTAATATATTCTTTGAACTGTTTTGTTTTATTTATTATTTACTTCATTCATTCATTCATTTGGATGCCTGCTGTGCCACAGCAAGGCAACTATACATAATCCTGCACATTTATTCTTATTCATTCATTCATTCACTCCTCAGGCGTCTGTTTGAGGCGGAGTCTCAGGACCTCTTCAGGGACATCCAGAGTCTCCCGAGAAACGCGGCACTCCGTAAACTCAACGACCTGATCAAGAGAGCGAGGTTGGCCAAGGTGAGACAGGAAGTGACACGTTGTGTTTGGAGCTCACACGGAGACCTGCTGAGTTTTGATTGGTCCCGGAATTCTGGGAATATCCTGGAATGTTTGGCTGTGTTTCAGAGACAGAGAGAAAGTCAGGAAATTTGATCACTCTCATTAGATGGAAGTTTGAAGGGAGTGTTTGTGTTTTCTCAGGAGTCAGCAGAGATGTTGTTAGCTTAGCTTAGCACAGAGACAGGAAGTGGGGAAACACCATGGTAACAGACTTGACTCTGAACCAGTTTCAGTAGCTCTCGTTTTACTTTGAAGAGGAACTAGTTCTTCTGTCGAAGGATCAGAAACAAAAGTGAGGTTATATTTAAAGTCAGAGTGGAAAATGAAGGTCAGACTCCTGCGTGACCTCAGAGACGCTGGATCTGTCCTCAGAGTGAACACATGAATGTTCTGCTGTTCTTTTTCAAACCCTCTGAGGAGGGAACGAAGGTCGAGCTAATAAATCACAGGTCAGTTTGAAAGCTGTGGAAGCTGAAGGTGCTCCATCAGTCTGACGGTGTTTGAAGTTCACAGGGTGGAGCAGAATGTTTCTGTTGTTTGACTTCCTTCAGGAAAAACCTTCTTTCTTTCATGTTTCAAAGAAACGTCAGGAGTGATGCTTGTTTTCAGCTCTCAGATATTTAGCGCTTACCTCACCTCCTCCACCTCCTTCACTTCCTTCACTTCTTGCTCCCGTCACATATTTTACAAACTTGACCTCTGTCTCTTTTACGTTACTGCACCTTCTTTATGTTCTTAACCTCCTTCGCTCACTCCACCTCCTTCAACCTTTACTTTCTTCACTTTTCATGCCTCCGTGCCCGCGATACCGATCGCCAGAGGCATTATGTTTTTGGGTAGATTTGGCACAAACATCTACTTTGACTCAAGATGAATTGATTTGTTTTGGCAGACAAAGGTCATGGTCACTGTGACCTTGCATCCATCTCATCCTCTAACTCATCTCACTCTTGTCTCTCTTTTTCTTGTGAACACGACATCCCAAGGACACCTCAAGGATGAACTGAGTAGATTTTGGTGGTCAAAGATCAAGGTCACCATGACCTTGCATTCACCTCATTCTGTAAAGCACAATATCTCAACAACATTTAGAGAGAATTCCCTTTAATTTGGCACCGACGACCACTTGGACTCAACAATGAACGATCAGAATTTGGTATTCAAAGGTCAAGGTCACTGTGACCTTGCATCCATCTCATCCTCTAACTCATCTCATTCTTGTCCGTCTCTTTCTTGTGAACACAATTTCCTGAGAACTTTGAATTTTTCCAAATTCCCTCAAGGATGAACTGAGTGGATTTTGGTGGTCAAAGATCAAGGTCACCATGACCTTGCATTAACCTCATTCTCTAAAATGCAATATCTCAGCAACATTTAGAGGGAATTCCCTTTAATTTGGCACAAACACTCTGAGACATGGATTAGCTGATAGAATCTGGTGGTGAAAGGCCACTTTGACTTTTCGCAAACAAGAACGTGTTAAGGAATTCCTCAAGTTTGAAAGTTTGACACCGACGACCACTTGGACTCAACAATGAACGATCAGAATTTGGTATTCAAAGGTCAAGGTCACTGTGACCTTGTGTACATCCCATTTTTGAACACGCCTCAGTGGAATTTCTTTAGATTTGACATGAATGTCCACATTTTGGTGGTCAAAGGTCAAGGTCACTCTTACCTTGTGAACACAGTACCTCAAGAACATCTTGACGGAATTAACTCGAATTTGGCTCAAACATCCACGTAAACTCGAGGATGAACTGAGGCATACAGTTTCTAATTCTACCTTCCTCCTTCACCTCCTTTTTATCTCCTTTACTTCAGCTTACTAAAATAAGTGGAGTGTTGGACTAAAAGGAAAAGCCTCTTGTGTTTCACGTCATTTTGAATGTGGGGTTTTTCCTCCTGAAATTAGCTAGTTAGTTACTGGATTACAACCAAAACAGACGTCACTAGCCCTAACAGAGGACGTAGTACTCTGTGGGTCTGTAATCTGTTAATCTGTCTACAAGAGGAGTAAATTTTGTCCATATTTCACCCTCATTTATTTTAATTACAAACACAGACGACGCTGAAAAGCATTCATCATGTGTGAATTAGCAGCCTTGTTGTTTCATGATTGTTTGTTGTTTCCTGTTCTGAAGGACGTCTTGTTTGTCTGCTGGGTGGAGTTAATGAGAGCGCTGAGAGTATTTAATCAGCCTGGAGCTGCCTGGTGTTTCCGCTGTGGGATCAGTTGGATGTGATCAGTGAGTGTGTCGATGCTGTGTGAATGAAGCAGAAGACAGATGTGAGGCATAAAGTCAGTGTAAGAGCCCAGTTATTATTATTGAGTCTATTATTATTCAGCAGGTTTCAGTTCTGGAAGTAAAGAGCACTTCTTGGCCGCGATCCATCAGCAGCTGATGATTGTTTTCTCTGCAGAGTTCATGTTCTCAGAGGGAAGTCCGACACGGTCTGATGCATTCAGACCAGTTTTATCAAGTTTCCTGCAGTTTCCTATATATTCCACTATTTCCACTGCAGGAATTTATGTAACGCGACACTTTTTCATTCTCGCCGGTTCTGCTTTTTCTCTGTTTGCCTTGTGAAGCAGATCTGGAGCTACATGTGGGCTCAGGCAGGTTTAGAGTCTCAGTGTGTGAACTGTTTGTGGTGTAAATAAAGCTGAACAGCGTGACAGCAGACATGTGATCTTAACATGATGTTAAATTACTGGGACTGCAGGAAGCTTATAAGTGACATATTTATGAGAAGTTATTTGTTAACTATGGTTTTTATCCCCAGAGGTAAAAGCAGTTAAAGCAGAGGTGTGCGCCGTCATTTATCGGCTCAATAAACTCATCGGGTTCAGGTTTCAGTAGCAGCATCATTTGTTTTTAATGTGTCTGCAGTCATGGAAAACCTGGAAAAATCATAAAATTAGTATAAATCTTTGAAAGTTTTGGAAAGTCATCAGATTTATTTGTGTGTAATGAAACTGATAGAGTAATCTACTGCGGATAACCTCCATGTAATGTAATGTAACATAAGAGCAAATTTATAAATTTTAAACCTAATATGTGTCAGTGTGTGTTAATGTTGTGTTTGCCATCACATACGTTGAAAAATTATGGATTTTTTTTTTAAAATTTTATCCATGAAAATGACACACGGCTGCACAATATGAGGAAGATATTTGATAATGTTGAATATCGGGATAACGATATCACCTGCAAGAAACATTATATTGTATGACACACACAGATCAGCAGTTTGATACTGTGGAAGTAACCAGAAGCTAGAAAACTTTTTTGCCATAATCGCCAGAAATGAATAAGCGCTATCTTGATATCTACTATCTAGGCATTATTGAAACCTGTGGTCACCAAATACTTGTTTTCACAGCAGAGATCTTGAATGCATCATAATGTAAATCAGTGCAACCTCCATTAGCTTTTAGTGCTAGCCACCGACTGCTAACAGCTAGCGTTACCGAGCTCTCCTCACGCTGATGTCAACATGATTTGTTGTTCACAGTGTAGCTTTATCAGGTAAACAACAGGGTGCATCCTGTGACATGTCGATAGTGACTTTACTGCTTCCTTCCTGATGGCGTCTGGAGGAAGGTCAAAAACATTTTCTGTTGCCCACAGGACAACGGACGCTGTCAGTCTGGAGTCCTACTTTTCAACCTGCGCAATATTGGACACAAGAGAAAAACGTTGGTGAATGTTATTTTATTTGCTGATAGGCTGATGGCAGTCAACAAGGCGGGTATCGGCCAGTACTGATGTGCACCTGGTGCGTCCCTCGCTCTGTGTCACGTCTCACAGTCGGGGTAGTTCGGATAAACAAGCAAAGATTTCTCACATTTTCTCTCATGATGGTGAAGTTTTGTCTCAGGCAGAATCGCTGCGTCTCGAGGGAGCGTCCTCTCTGCGTTCTTGGTTGTAGCTCTCAGTTCCACACTGGTTTTATTATGGGATGTTCCTGCAGTGTATAAAGAACGGCTCTTATTCGCATCTGCTGAAACCTTCTGGTAAACAAATGGTTTATTATTTTACCAGACTTATTGACTCCACTGTTGGCTCGTCTGTCAGAACATATTTTTGTTCTTCCTCCCTCGATTAAATATTGATTAATGACACTGATGTACTCAGAAATTCGGTGACCTCACTCCATCCATTTATACCCCCTCCCTCCTTTCCTTCCTTCCTTCCTTCCTTCCGCCTCCCATAATGCTGTGGGTCGGTGTGAAGGATTGGAGGGTCTGCTCTCCTGCATTCCCTCCTCCTCCTCCTCCTCCTCCTCCTCCTCCTCTCAGTGTAGTTTACCTTCTGACCCTGCGCCGTTCAGTCTCCTGCTGTTCTGTTTCACTCCTGAAACTCCTCCTTCATCTCTGTCATCCAGACTTAAGATTATGTTTCTATTCGAGGAAGCAAAAACCTTTTTTGTTTCCTAATTCAGTCTTTCGTCAAGCGTTTTAACCTCCTGAGACAAAATTATGAAACTTCAGTGGTGGAACATGAAAACACCTGTGTAGTGACAAACACAGATAAATCACGGTCAGTTCATTAGTTAAATGTATAACGTCTTAAAATGTTAAATGTCTTTGTCTCTGTCTTCTGTTTGAGCGTACCTGTCCTCTGTCTGTTGACTTCAGTCTTCCTGTCTCAGCTGTGTGATTGAGGAAACTGATGTATAAACAGCGCTGTTGTTGGATGAAGCTCAGCGGAGGTCTGACTGCAGGCTGTTTGTGTTCATGTGTGTGTGTGTGTGTAGCCTTCCCTTTCGAGGAACTGTTGTTTGAGTTGGAAGAGAAAAATTGTAACGGTTGTAAAAACTGTGCGACTGTTCCTTTAACCACAGCAGCTGATTCTGGTTGATATTTTGTGAGTCATATTGATGTGCTTTCTGCAGCCTTTGTGACCGACAGCTAACACTCTTCCTCCTCTGCTGCCGCTGTCGTCGTCCCCGCAGGTGCACGCTTACATCATCAGCTACCTGAAGAAGGAGATGCCGTCTCTGTTCGGGCGGGAGAAGAAGAAGGAGGAGCTGATCATGAGGCTGCCGGAGATCTACACCCACCTGCAGAGAGAGCATCACATCAGCCCCGGGGACTTCCCCAACGTCACCAAGATGCAGGTACCAACAGACAAACAGGAAGTGAAGTCCATTGTTTACCAACTGTAAACTTGTTGTCATGACCACCACAGACGACCCGCCTCTCAAATCATCTGATTGGACAATGGAAAAGAGATGACAAAAAAAGATGACTAGGGTGGTTTTCCTGCTCTGTGTTGAAGCTTTTTCAGCTTGAGGAGTTCAGAGCACTCCTGTAGAAACACCAGGCACAGAGCGCAGAAACACGAGGTGCGTCGCAAATACAGCGAGCAAAAAGCGAATGTCCTTATCTAGAGTCAGTATTTGGTTTGACTGCTCTCGGTTAATCGTAGAAACACGGCGATCTCCGTGGACGAGAACCTGCTCCCTATGTAGATATAAACGGCTCACTCTAAGGCTCATGTCTAAATCTGACACACTGGGCCTCTTAAAGGAAAGATTATGAATACAGGACATTAACTTGTGGTATTTGTACTTTTACTTCAATAAAAGATCTGAGTACTTCTCCCACCATCAGCTCTCACAGAGGTTTGGATGGTGTCAGTGTTAAAATGAACAGTTGTGCAGCTTTGCGTCACGTCAGTCCGTCTGAACACAAACAAACAGTCTGAGAACAAACTGATCTTCAGATGACTGTAAACACTGTCACTGAAGGGAACTGAGCACTCTGCAGCTGGCCTGTCAGGAGATGCTACGCTGCAGGTGTGTGTGTGTGTGTGTGTGTGTGTGTGTGTGTGTGTGTGTGTGTTCCCCAGCTACACTTGTATTTATTGGATTATTGGCGAGAGCATGTTTCAGATTTTTAAGTTCCCTGGTGAGACGTTGTACTCTCATGACACACTCACACACACATAAACATGCTCTGACACGTGTTGTGTAGTGTCTGGACTCACGTGTGTGAGTGTGTGTGTGTGTGTGTTGTTGTTGCTGAGAGGTCAGAGGTCAGGGGAGGACACTGTGTCCAGCTGCAGAGAGCAGGAGGTTTGACTCTCAGCTCGGTTCAGTCTGACCTGCAGTGATGAAGAAGTGTTTAGATCTGTCACTGCAGTTAAATTACAAATACCACACTGTGAACATACTCCACTACAAGTAGTAAGTCCTGCATTCATTTGCTACTCAAGTAAAAGTATTTTTATCAACAAAAGTACTTAAAGTAAAGGTAAGTATGTTGCAGTAAACGGTTCCATGCTGTCAGATTTTATGTGATGCTTTTGGATTAATATTCCCGCTGCATCAGTGTGTATGTTGCATTTTACTGCTGCCATTAGTTGGCATATTTTGTATTTATAATCTGAATCTGAAATGTAACTAAAACCGTCAGACAATTGTACTGCAGAAAAGTATAATATTCCCTCTGAGACATGGTGGAGGATCAGAAGTACAAAGCAGCCGAAAATGGAAATACTCAAGTACTGTACTTCGAATTTGTGTATTTTCAATTGTGTCAGGTTACGTTCAAGGTTTCAGCCAATCAGCTTTGTTCACCTGTGACATCATCCTGCTGTGACCTGCAGGACACATTTTATTAACTGACTTTAGTTTGTTTTGATGTTGTTAGTTTGTCTTTGTTTTTGTCGCCATCTGTCAGTGAAGAGAAGGAACTGCAACAAACAATCAACACTTTAATTATGATACAAATAAAACACTTTCCTTACAGAGGTCCAATAATGGGGGTGACTCATTGTGAAGTTAAAGACTGAAGTGATAAAACTGGTCACATTTCCTAGTTTGAAAAGACATTTAAGTCATTTTTACAATTAATAGAAAATTCACACTTTTTTTTTGATAACACGAAGGCATGTCAATATTATTTTTATGAAATGCACGTCTCGTGATTCAAAAGATTCTCAATGTTATTTTTATTTTATTGTTAAGCATTACATAAATTTCAGTACAATACAGTTAGAGCTGCAACATTGAACAGAAACATGAGGATCCATTTGATTTCCATATCAAAGACTCTCTGTTAGCCTGTTGCACAAAAGATTTTCCATGTCTTCCCATTTCTAATATGTAACATTATTTTTATGTGAAACTCTGCCCTCTGGACCAGGACTCCCTCTAAGACGACATCTTGAATCTCAGTTTGAGCCTCCTGGATAGATAAATAAATAGTTAACAACATTTGTGTGTGTTCCCCTGCAGGACATGTTGCAGCACTACGACTTCAGTAAGTTCCCGTCTCTGAAGATGAAGCTGATCGAGTCGGTGGATAAGATGTTGGCCACTAAGATCGCCGTTCTGATGTCGATGATCCGGGAGGAAGAGTCCAAGCAGCCACCGGCGATGGTGTCAGGTGGTGCCTTTGAGGGCTCCCAGGACGGACCCTTCGGTCACGGCTACGGCGAGGGCATCACGCGCCGGGCTGACGCCGAGGACTGGATCGTCAGCCGCGAGAAGCACCGCTACGACGAGATCTTCTACATGCTGATGCCCGTCAACGGCAAGATCACTGGTGTCAATGCCAAGAGGGAGATGATGAACTCGCGCCTGCCCAACACCGTGCTGGGGAAGATCTGGAAGCTCGCCGACTGCGACCGGGACGGCATGCTGGACGACGAGGAGTTCGCCCTCGCCCAGCACCTCATCAAGATCAAGCTGGAGGGCTACGAGCTGCCCAACGAGCTGCCCGACCACCTGGTGCCCCCGGCTCACCGCAAAAACCCCATCGCAGACGCCCTGTACAACCACAGCGAGGACTAGGGTGCCAACATGGGCGCTGGGCTTACAACCAAAGAGACTGACTGAGCTGAGAGGAAGTCCAAATGTACAAAGTCACCAACGCTTCTGCTGCTGATGTTCAGCGAACTGACAGAAGGTCACAGTTTAGGATTTCCACACCGAGGAGCTCGACGATCGACTCGACCGCTGATCTCACCTTTAAATAAACCGCCCAGCAACAAACAAACTGAAGAAGTCAGATATTATACGCTTTTATTTTGGTAAGATTTTATATACTGTACAATTCAGCTGATTTCAATTCACCAAACAAGAAAGAAATAGCTTTGTATTTTACTAACCCTGCTTTAAACTGGACGCTTTTATTTTCAAAGAGGATTGTTTTAAAGACATTTCCTTATATTTAACTTCCTGTCTTCATTTTCCTTCATTCTCCGCTTCAGTTTGTCTAAATGACACAATGTGTGAGCGGCTCTGATAAAAATGATGATGTCCTTGAATTTACTGATTCATGAGAACATTTCTGACCTTCAGAATAAAAAGTGGTAGAGGGTCCGATTGTGGGTTTTTTGTTGTTGTTGTTTTAAAATCATTGAAAACAGACAGTATAGTTAATTTTTTCCAGCCTTACATTTCAGCGCTACTCTAAATTAGCCTTTTTATTTCTACAGCATTATGTTTCCCTGCTTTTATTCTGAAGGCCAGATGCACCAGATTCCAGAAGCTTTACTCTAAACATGAGAACTTGCAGGCTTCGTCTTCATCACTGTGAAATATTTGCCTTCACACTCCCTCCCTCTCTGCGGAGATGAATCAGCTGATTAAACATTAATGAGGCTGATCAGCAGTCGTTGCCGAGGACAACAGATGGATCAGATTTCAGTCTTTACATTCAGGTTCAGCTTAATAACAGAGATTCAGGAGCTGAGAGCTTCTTCACTTCCTTCCTCAAACCTTTTACATCCAGTCAGTTTTAGTTTGCAGGCGGATGTTTGTTGGCACATGGAGACACATAATAAAATAAATCCATCAACACTAAAGTACCAGCTGTTTCCAAAATGACCCCAGACTACATTACCCATCAGGCTGCTGAAGCTGTTCAGTTGTGCTCCAACAACATTCAATATGAGAACCAGCTTCCTGGCACTGAAACCCAGAGTTAACCCCGACGTTCCCTCCCTAACTCCAGATTCTGATTTATAGTACAGGCCTTAGATCTGTTTATGTTGGAGAGGAGGAGACCTCTGTGGATGATTCAGCTCCTGGTGAAAACCTCATGACCAATTAACACAAGAGATATATATATATATATATATATATATATATATATATATATATATATATATATATATATATATATATATATATATACATATAGTTGCCAGTCTTTTGCAATGTGTTTTTCGTACAAGTTGACATGAAAATGATGATGAAAAAAACCCCCAATAAATTGCCTTAAATTAATCTCTGAATAAATCACTTCAATCCCTGACAAACAGTCCACACAGACAAAACTATATTTTGTAATTTAAAGAAAATGTTGAATATTTAAATATTTTATCACATTTTTATTTACATTTTCAATATTAAAACAGCAAAGAAAAAACATCTTGTCACTAAAAATATTGTCGTGTTTTAACCAGCAAATATTAAATGATTTTAAGAAATGGGTAAAACAGATACTCAATTATCAGAATTTATTCATCATCTCTGATGCAGGTGGACTGAAATCCTTCAAAATAAAAGGTGTGACTGTGATGTCACAGGTGTCGAGGTCACATGATCACGACGATCCAACACGATCACAAAAACCCAAAATTCAGCAAATCAGAGAAACAAAAACAATCCTGACTCGTCTTTACGTCCACGTTTCAGAGCAGTAAACAGTCGCTGAGGAGTTCAGACGCAGGACGAAGGGTTCAGGAGGTCGTCAGAGGTCAAAGTTCACACACTGTCCTGTTTAAACAGCTCACAGTCAGGACGAGATGACGCTCGCTCAGCCGCCGCAGCTCGCCGTTAACTCGTCCTGTGGGACAGACGATGTCCTGAAATGCGCTCTGTGTTTCCTCACATTGTAAACGGCAGCAGAGACGAGGAGAGACACTGACCTTTGACCTCTGACCTCAGCAGACTTTCTTCCTGATGGAAACCATGGAAACGGCTTCAGACTTTTTATTTATGGATTTCAAATACAAAAAAACTATCTAACATTTTAAAGAGAGGATTCTTCTTTCCAACGTGGCCCCAAGAAGTTAAAAACCAAGACAGTAAAATACACTACGTGGCCAAAAGTATGTGGACATTGTTCCCATTCAAACCAGTCCAAACATTTGTTGATGCAGCTGGTTTTGTGCACGTGAACAGATCAACTGTACAATACAGTATGTGACCAGGGGTGTCCAAATACTTTTGGCCATACAGTCTGCATATGAAAGGCGTTTTCGGACCAAACACAGTCTCTCCCACAGGATGAGATTCTGTGTGGCAGTAACCGAAATTCAGAGGTTTTTGGGGGTCTGTGAACGCAGCACAGGTGGAACTTTTCACGAGGTTTCGAAGGCACTTCTTCCCTTCACGTCCTGCTGTTGTCAGAACCTAAAGCAGCCTTTGTTTTTTGCTAATTTGATCGATCATAACGGCCATAAACTGCTTAGTCTTTGCCTCCAGTCACCTGCCCTCCAGCTGGACGGCACACCGATGTGTGACATCATATGCAAAGAAGCTAGTAGCACTGTATGTTATCCAAATATGTTGGTCCAGTTATGTGTTGCGATGCACCGATGTTTTTACGCAAATAAGTAAAGTTATTTCGAGTGTTGATTTGATTTTAAAAAAAGGTCCTCCACTCTGAACATGCCTGAAGTAACACCATGAAAATCTTGTATGCAGAAAGCTAGTTAGCCGAGCATGCTAATGTTAGCATCTTACATCAGAGCAGATGAATACTGTTTAATTAATTCCGCACACTTTTCCTCTTGTGTTTTAGGAAAGTTTTAAAGCTACGACTACAAATTAGCATGCTTTTGAACCCTTAATTAATCCAAAGACTGTCGTACCTAGTAACGGTTGCTAGGTTGTTCAAGGCGGGAATTTCACACTATTATGCCGCCTTGCTGCTCTGCATAAAATGTACAAGCGCTGAATGGGGCGACAGAGTTGTCTTGTCTTTATGCCGACATCGGAGGTGGTGACACTACTGAAGCGATGTCTGTATAAACAGGATAGTCAGCAGGGGGGATCACGGGCGGCACAGCTGTGACATTTTGATAGTGTTATGCATGCAAACTTAAAAAGTAGCTGATAGCTGTTAGCAGCTAACTCAGAGAAGAAGAACAGCAGTCGCAAATGTCCACAAATTGGGAAAACACTGAGGTCCAGGAGCTCCTTGCCCCCAGAGCAGAGGATGAGATCAGCTGCCTTATCACAGGGACGATAAATGATTGTTATTGCCTTGTTATGCTATTGTTAATGTGCCCAAAGCACTGCCGACGTCTGTGTTATAAATCACCCCCGTCACACCTCTTTTGCTTCCACGATGCTAGCATGTTGTCTAAAATCTCACACTGGAGCGGAATGATGCCGCTGTCGTTTGGTTCTGTGTAAAAATGCAAAGGCAGCATAAAGAAAGGAGTTTGTAGCGGCACTTCAGCGCCATCTCTGTGTAAATAGAGCTACTGTTACCTGCCAACCGAGAGACTAAACATTGTCAGTTTGGTGTCAAAAAAGGATGAAATGAGTTGATGAAAGCAACAAAAGTAGCCGTTAGTCTTCTGTCTCTGAATGTGCCTTTAATCACAACACAGAGTTTATTCTGCCATCAACCACAGATCCAGATATTAGTGAATGTGAACTGAATGTGAAGCTTGTATCTGCGTTATTTGCATACATTTGATCACTGGAGTGTTTTTTCAGTCGGCCCAGCTCCAACTGTGAGTTTTTTTTCCTCCACTTTCTTAACGTACTTCCAGTGAACTCGAGTCATTGACACTCTTTCAGCGTGCCGGTTGGACCAGATTCTTGCTTTGTGTTGACTTCATACAGCCTGCCTCTAAAATTAGCTTCATATTCAGTCTGGACTAACTTTTAGCACTAAAACAAACTGTACACAAGCTAATAAACTTGCTTCCAAAGAAACTGCGGTTTCAAAGCTGTATTTGCACGCTGCCCCGTCAGTGCCTGTTCATTTCAAAGCCTTTCAGAATAACGAGAGGTTTCTAGCTCGAGTTTAGTGGAAACACTTCCGCAGCAGCGCCTCCTCGTTTCAGCTTGAGAAGAAGCTTCTTTGCAAAGCTTTAATCTGTCAGTGCCTTTTTCAGTTTTGACGCCCTCTCTTCTCATGACGGGACAGCTGCGTCCTCGAGGATTCAGCAGCCGGGCGGCTTCTGTTTAGTGCCTTCAACTTGCAAAGAAACACAAGCAAAGAGTAAAGTTTCTAGTTTTGAATCTTACAGCTCCGAGTCTTTTTGCATTTCATTTGTCCATGTGAGAACATCTGTAAAGCATCTCTGTCCCTGATTTAATGTCTGTAACATGCAAGATTTTAGTGCATTAAAAGGTAAAATCTGCTTTCTGGTGGTTTTAGGAGCCTCCACAGAGTGTGAAAATTCAGTTTCTAATGTGTCCTGTGTGTAAAGATGTGACTCTGTCAGAATGTACGTTCGATGAAAAGCTCTAAATCTAAATCTTCATTTATCTGAAATGTTAAAGTTTTTATTTTTGTGATTTCAATGTATTTTGTATTCTTGTTGTGTGAACGTGTTACTGATCAGAGTCTGTTATTGTGCTCTGATGATGTCATCCTGTCAGCAGAGGTGGAGACAAATAAAGTTTATTCTACACATGTACCCAACACATTGTGGTGATTGGAGTTAATTTGGATTTACTTTTTCAGTGTATTTGAGTTACTGGTTACGTTTGGACTCAAATTTTACATCAAAACTTTACAATAATCTCTAAAAATATGATTTTTTACTTTAAAGTATTTTGTAAGTTATTTCTTTTTTGCAAAAGTTAAATCAGCTTTAACATTTAATTCTTTGATACCTGAGATAATTGGCTTGATTTCTTTAAAAAAAAAAACGTGAAGAAGGCAATGAGCAACAAAAGAAGAAATGACCCAAAAAATGTTCAAGAAATTAGTAAAAACAGGGAAAAAAACAAGAAAATTAATTTAAAAAAAAAAAGAAACAAAGTCTTTTTTTCTTTTTATTTTTTTGCAATTTCTGGAACATTTTTTTTTTTTTATCATTGCCTTTTTCCCATGTCGTTAAAAGAAATTGCACCAATCTGTTCAGGGTTCAAAGGTTTACAAAGGCAGCACAAGAAAAGTGATGTCGCTCCAGTTTTCAGAGGGTTAAAGAAAGAGTTTTAATTTGTTGCTGATGTCTGTAGTTTCCGATTTTTAAACTGCAACAGCTGTGATTTAATTACAATTCACATCATGAATACTGTCTGCTTCTTCCTGACGTGTAGATGCTCAAATCAGTCTCAGTCCCGTGTCCATGTGGTGAGTACAGAGTCTGATTCATCTCTTTTTGCATCTCAAACATATCGAAACTATAAATTAATGGCTGTGTCTCTCCTCACCTGTTTGTTTTTCTCTGCTCATCAGGTGTCTGGTGCCGTTTGTTGTTTGAAACTGGAAGGAAGAGGAAGAAGATGTGGACAGAATTTCGACTAAGAGCCACCTTAAGATTCTGTTAGTGTGGGCACAAGATGTTTTCAGAAGGCGTAGTGTGGACGTAGGTTAAGGACGTCAAGCAGGAATTGACCAATGATACAATTTCTCTATGGAGAAGAATTTAAAGAGTAAGTTAACACAACAGTCTAAAGAGAAACTCTAAGTTTGATATTTTTCAATTTTTAAAAATGAGGCCAGTTTTGAGAAAGCAGCAGTGAAACAGGCTGCACAAACCACTCGAGGTACTTTCACAGCATCAGTGTGTCCACTGAAAGTGTTGGTTTTTGTCACTGACAGGCTCAGATTGTTATTCTAAGTGTCTGACAACACCATGAAAGGATCCCTACAGAGATAGAGCTTTGTGTTTAAGAGTAAGATCCTTTTTGTCTAACCAGAAACAGCCCTGAAATCACCGTCACCAAACCCACCAGACTCCAAACCAGAGTTGGTGATTGTCGGAAAAGTGGAAAGATGAATGGGGATGTATTTTGTTGCTGTCTATGTTGAATGAAGTTTTACGCATTTAACAAAAGCTCTATCTTTGTAGGGATCTTTTCATAATGTTGTCAGACACTTAGAATAACAATCTGAGCTTGTCAGTGACAAAAGCAAACACTTAGTGGACCAGACACCATTTAAATACAAATAGTTTTGTCATTGGCATGCAAACCGTATTCAAAGTTTACAGAAACAAAATGAAATTTTCAAAAACTGTACAGGAGTGTCTCTTCCGCAGAAAATTGTTCCACTGAAAACTGTCTCCAGTGATTTAATGAGACAAACAGTGTTGGTTACATAACGTCCTGTCTCGGGTTGTGTCGGCTGGAGTGCGGACGGACGCGTCATCAATCATAATCGTGACAGGAAGCCTCCCTGCTCTCTTTCCTCTGCAGCTTTATTTTTGTACAGTATGATTCTGCGAACTATAAATCATGAATACATAATTCAGCTTCACTCAGCAGGGAGCGTCTGTGTTATTAAACTGTGTCCTAACACATGAGTGTATTGGTGTGCGTTTTGAAGGAGGGTTTTTCTTTCAGCTCTGGAGTTTAAAGCAGAAACACTGATGTGGTTTAAAGGACCATTGCAGTGTTTTTACATGCTTCATCTCATTATTTACATTCTTCAGAATTTCCAGAATAAATTAATTTTAACTAACAGCTCATGTCTTTTGTCAGACTGTGTGTTACTGCTGCTGATCAGCAGCTGACTCAGTTAAGAGAGGCAGTTAAATTCCCATTAACAGCCACTCTCACTGTGACACTGTCACTGTGTAGCTGATGTTCAGGTATTAGTTTGATTTTCATGCCTCTGCGTCGGTGATATTTGTGGCCAGAGACATTGTGTTTTTAGGTTTTCCGTCCTTCCGTCTGTCCTATTCTTGTGAACATGATATCTCAAGAACACCTTGAGGAAACGTCTTCAAATTTGGCACAAATGTTCATTTGGACTCAACAATGAACTGATTACAATTAGGTCGTCTAAGGTTACAGTTGCGAAACATGTTTTTGGCCGTAACTCAAGGATTCATACACTCATTATGACAAAGTCTCACACAAATGTCCAACAGGAGAAAATGATGAAGTGATGATGTTTTATAACCAAAAGGTCAAATGTCAGCTTCACTGTGACGTCATAATGTTCTACAAAATTCTTTTCTGTCTATTGTTTAACTCTACAACTGCACGGCCTTCATTCTGGTTTGATAATGTACCTTCAAAGACTCAAAAAGAGCTCAGCTGGAAAATGCATCTGCACCTTTAACAGAGAGCATCTACAACAGTAAATCTAATTTACTTTTATTTAAATCTGTTTATTCAGGTCTGTTCAGAGTTCCTTTGGAACCAGACTGAGACCACCTCTTCAAGAAGGCCTCAGTCCGACATCTCTCCATTTAATACATGTACAGTCATGTCTGTGCATGTGTGTGTGTACAGAGTGGAAAAAAAAGAATATGACTTTGTGTGTGTTTGAAATGAGGATTAGGAATTTGCATTTGGGTGATTTGTACAGTTAAAATGTTCAAATACACTTTAAAAATATAATTTGTGTATGCAGGTGTGTTTGTGTGTGTGCGATTATACTGTCAGCGTGAACTTTGACCCCTGCACCTGCTGTCAGGTGAGCGGAGCTGCTCATGCTGTAAATCCAATGGCTTCAAAGTTCACACACACATCACATGAAAACACATTTTTTTCTCCTGTGGTGACATTTGGTGACGGACACAAACTTCAGACTGGATGTTCAGCTGAGACGATCCAGAGGACGACAGTAGAAGGTAAGATAAGAGCTGTGTCCTCTCTGAGTGTGTTTATGTGCAGAACGTAAAGTGTTTAGTCGCTTCTCTTCCGTCTCTATTGTCTCCTTTGTTCTCTCTAAGTGTGTGTAGATCTGGAGTTCAGAGATCTGTGAGTGTTTCTTGCTCTGACATGTTTGTAGTTCTGCAGGATTTATTATCTGCAGGTTATTTTAGTCCTGTGTGATTCTGCATCTCTGTTTCCTGAAGTGTGATCATGTGTACACGAAGGTGTGATGGCAGGGAGATAGATTTATATTTGTATACATATTTAATACAACTTAATTTCCATTTATTGTCACTTTACCTTTTACTTCTACTCCACTAAATCTCAGAGGTTGATATTGTACTTTTTACTGCACTATATTTATCTGACAGCTTTAGTTGCTTTTACGATTCAGATTCAGATAGTGTGGGATTTTTAAAGGAGACAGAATAAGAGATTGCAGCTTTAGAATCAAGAAAAATGTCACATTATTCTAGAATATTAATAAAACTTCTAATAAAACATTTGTTACAAGAAAATCAGACTTTCAGGATTTAATAACAGACACAGATGACCCAATAAGATGGAGATTTTAGGTGTTTGAACTAAAATGTTAATCTGCACACACACACACACACACAGCATCTGAACGAGTACACAGATTACGACAGCTCAAGTATTTTTACTGCTGTGTTTCATCGACAAGGTGTGACCAACTCTGTCACCATAAAACCAAATAAACTGCTGACTCAGTGAAAGTGACCGTAAATTTTGACCAATCAGCTGCCAGCACATGCCTGTCCAATCAGAGAAAACGTTGCATTGCATACTTTAAAAAATGACTTTTGATGTGTGAGATATCTGCCTGTCAACAACTATCTGCCTGATTGTCATGAAGGTTACTGGAGACACTCCTGGTCCCCAGATGAAGAATCTGGTGTCACCATCAGGGCAGAATTTACCCTTAAATATTAAACTTTTTGCACATATTTCTGTGACATGTCCTGGTCACATTACTGCTCTCCAGAGGATCAACCTTTTAGAATACATGACTCTGTGATTTTTCCTCTAGTCTCTACCACAGGACCAAATTTACCTGTTTAGTTCCCCGCCTGCTCAGACTGTGAGAACAGACAAATCACCAGGATGTAGTTTGCTCATACGACACAGGAACACTCGGAGGGCACAGACCTCGGCCACGACCAATCGTCCAGTCTTCAGTGACATGCAAATTTGCAAGTGCAATCATTGATTGTCTCTGGATATATTTCCTTATTAACCCCATTGTAGTTTATTGCACATCATTTAGATATTGATCATAATTCATTGCATGAAAAGTGTTCTGCTGTTTTATCACTATTGAACTTTACTACCAGCCACTGGATTTCAGGATGTTGGCATTTATTCCACCAGGGTCAAAAGTGAAAAACAACGTCTGTACACACTCCTCGATTCGAAAAACATAACTTCCTCGGCCCGTGCTGCACCCTTCAACTGAGTTTCATGACAATCAGGTTTTAGTTAGTTAGTAGTTTTTCCATAATCCTGCTGACAGACGACACACAGACAGAGGTAATAAATGTGACTGCTGTGTGGATGACGTTTTCTCTCTGGTCCAGACTGCAGACGTCGGCAGGTGCTCGTGGTAGATGATTGGTGTTAAAGCTCAGGACTTTGGCACCACAGACTGTGCTCTGCATGCTGAGTGTTAGTTAGATTAAATCACTTTGATTGAAGCACGACCTGAAGCTGTGACTGTGAGTATCAGTCACTCTGATTGGTGGATAAAATGCATGTGTTTGTGGATAATCTGTGAAAGTGTATCTTCGTATGTCCTGCATTGTAATGTTTGGCCTCACACATTTCTTCTACATACATATTTTGCTTTCACACATTTTACATTTTACACCTCACATAGTCATTGGAGTTTTTAAAAATATATTTGGTCTCTGAGGGTTTTTACCTGAGAGAAAAAACGCAAAAATTCTTTTTACCATCTTTGAGACTTTTTCTGTGTTTTCAGCCAATCAGGATGGAGGGCGAGGAGGATGGAGCGGGGCGGGTCAGAGAGCTGCAGGAGCAGAGGATGGCAGTCCAGAAGAAAACCTTCACCAAGTGGATGAACAGCGTCTTCACTAAGAACGGGGTGAGACAGGATGAAGAAAACATTTTCAAGATTTCAAGATTATTAATAAGTTACATGGTAACGTAGGGCAGCGTGGTGCTGCAGTGGTTAGCATTGTCATCACAGCAAAAGGGTTCCTGGTTTGAAACCCAGAGTTTGCGTGGGTTTCCTCCAGGTGCTCCAGCTTCCTCCCACAGTCCAAACACATGCAGGTTAATTGGTGACGCCAATTGATGTTTTTTTCCTCAACAACTAACACATCTGGATGGGTTTAGGAAAAAAGAACACAGTTTGCCTTTTTAATCTTATGAAATGCAAACACCAGCCTCCCCTCACTGGCTTAACTTTCATTCTTGTCCCAACACCTTTCCCCCTGACGCTGCAGAGGCCCGTCATATTATAATGACAACCAGCCGCGTATCATGCTGCCGTTAAAGGACTTTTTTTTGTCAGTGTCTGACGCCACAAGTCACTGTCCAACCACTGGATTTTGACAGCTTTGGAATGAGACCAGGTTGCTGTGTATCCCGCATCTCGCCCAGTGTCAGCTTGAATAGGCTCCACCCCCTCCCATGACCCCCAACAAGATAAGCAGTTACGGAGATGAATCAATTTCACAAATCCTCCAGCAATGAACTCATGCTACATTAACGCAGAACTATCTTAATCAAAATATCTGAGTAAATGTACTTAGTTACATTCTGACATTGTACGTAGTTTTTATTTACTCCCAAAGAGATAAAACTGAAAAAGAAATAAAAAATACTCCAGATTCTTGTCGGTGAACCAGATCCAGGACTGATGCTGACTCGCTGTGGAGCAGAGACACAGAAATGTGCTGAGTGGATGTTTCCTGCATTAACAGTGGTTACAGTAATAATAATCCTAATGACGCGGCCTGCATGTGTCTGCAGACTGATCCAACGACAAACACAGACACACACAGACGGAGAGCCGGCATGGAAACACACTCACACACACTGAACACACTGTGCTGACTCTGACATACAGCACTGAACCAAGCAGGACCAGAAACAGAGACACTTTCCTTTGAAAGTCCAGTGTTGATACACTTAGACAAACTTAAGTGGTTTAATGTGACTGACACCAATAAGACATGAGCGCTACAACATTAGCATGTTGTATTTGTTTGGAAAATGTGTTTAGTATAAGACAGTTGTTTTGTCAGTGAACCTTGTGAGCTGTAATGGAGCCGAATTTTGTAACGTTACTTTTGTTAAATGTTGCTGTTGTCCCTGGCTTCATACAGCAGAGTGACACAAACTCCGGCATAAGCTGCGTAGGCTTAAGGCATAGAGCTGACACACAAGTATAAATCCTGCTTAATTCATTTGCAGATAAAGATTTGATTCAACCATGTTTCATCTTTACAGATTAAACCAGTGGTTTTAAAACGTTTTGTGCCCAGGGCACAACAAAGAGCAAACCAAAATCTCATGGCACACCTTCATTTGTTCACAATAGCTTCTTTAACATGTGTTATCACGACATGAGACATGGACCAAATGAATTAGAAGGTTTATATTAAGGAAACTTCAACAGAAAATGGAAAATAACATAAGCTTTGTTTGGTTTTTGTGATGATGTCAGTGTTATTCCTCCTGTTATCTGTTATCATCGTGAGTCATGCAACTGCCGCCTATCAGCTCAAACACAACACATTAATCGTCAGGTATGGACGCTGTTCTCAGCCTCCACACGCTCTCACACTAATGTTATAGATTAAAAATAGAAGTTGTTGCTCCATCTCGGCAGGTTTGACAGATTCCAGTCGGGTCATGTAGCTCTGGTTTGATTTCACGTGTTTTCTCTGATAACTGGATGCCAGCTGTTGGCTGAACACTGAGGCCCGCTGCTGCTCCTCATTCCCAGAATTCCTCTGGGATTTCTGTGGGATGGCAGCAGGGAGAGAAAATGCATGTTTCATCTGCACTGAGGGTCGTGTCCTCTGTAGTATTTCTGGACATTTTGGGAGTATATAATGGCACGAGCTCCACAACCGCATACTTACACTTTGTTTTTTTGAAATGTGCACATCAATTGAACTAATTTACACTTTTTCATGCAAAAACAAGAAAAGAAACACAGGTCAACACTCTCCACTCTGTCTTAAGAAACGTCATGTTTAAATTCATCTGCCGTCTGACTAACTCAGAAAATCAGATTATTTTGGAACTGACGAACATTGCATTTAGTGCAACACGTTACACATCACTGCTCTGGAAACACTGGTATAAGTGTCTTTTAATAAAGGGTTGCTAGACGACCCCGTATGTTGTTGTCATTGTTGTGGTTGTTGTGTTTTGTATTTGTTCTTAACTGGACTTAGAGTCTGTAATAAAATTATCTTATCTAATAATATAAGGAATTTATGGGAAATATAATTGAATAGTTAAATAAATAAACAATCTTGAGAAGTTGAAGAAAATGTAATGAGTAAGATTTTTTGTTTTTATTGTATATTTTATATACTTTTTATATTATTATTATTTTTTTTTATCATATTCTTATATTTTTATTGAAGTAGTTTAAATAAATAATATGGGATTTATAGAATAAAACATTTTCTTAGTTTTCATAGTTTTGAATGTATTAATTTAAAATATATTTTTAAATTAGATTAAATTAATATAATTATATAGTATGTAACTCCTGTATATTAATAACTGTTGTAGTGTATATTCCGGCCACTGGCGGCAGCACTGAGCGCTGCTGCCGAGCGGAACTGCAGTGCGGCGGTGAAGAAGACTCTCCGCGCCATGTTTGAATTCACCTTGTCAGCTCCTCAATCAATCATGTTTTCTGTCACTGTACACTCACCTGTCATCACCTGCTCCCACCTGATAAGTCACTAATAGACGTGTCTTTGTGCGGTGAGTGTTATTTTCTCTCGCTTTTCCTGTAATTAATTATACTACTGTCTGAGTCACGGAAATGTTTGTGTTCAGTCGGTATCAATCCAGGACTGTGGCACGAACTATGAGATTAACAGTTCCCAACTATAGTGGAGTCATGAATCGCGGGTTTTAGCAGCAGCTCAGATTTTAAAGTCATTCTCGTGATTCTGCTGATGTCCTAAAGTCCACCTGGAGTGATAAATGTTTGCCGGGCACAATGTCAACGTTTATATCCAACATTTCCACCAGCTGTGAGCTGAAAATGAAGCTATGATCGGCTAAAGCTAACATGAGTGCAGATTACAGTTAGCTTCAGAGGCTAACGTTAGCTAAGAGCAGTGCAACTTTAGGGACTGTTGTTTACTTACAAGAGGAGGAAGGTGTGTCTTTGTTTGTTTATTTATTTGAATAAATAAATAAATAAATCAGCTGTTAGATTTTAAATCTACCCTCTGATGTTTGAAAGTTAAAAGTTGAAGACGAAATCTTGCTGATAAAAATCGCAGTTTTTCACTCTTGTCATGGATGCTGGTTAGTTTGTGCAGTTTATTTTTTATCTTTGGTAAAACTTTAAAAGTAGGTTAAAATAATTTTGATGAAATATCACTATTTTACGCGCAGATTTGTTTATGACGCATTTGTCCCTCATCATGTGTTCAAGGTCCGGCGAAAATTCGAAAATCGAAACGATAAGTTCTGTTTTAACAGTTTCTGGCTGTGATAAATGGTGTAATCTTGCCAATTTTTAAAAGAAAACGTAACTTCCAAATGGGGTTTGGAAGGCACTTTTCCTTTTAAAAAAAATCCTTTAAGAATTAAAAACGAATTTAAAACTGTGATTTGTGATATCGGGCTTTATAAATAAATTAAATATGATCTTAAAATAGTGACATTTCATCCAAATCACTTTATTCTACATGTCTCATTTAATTTTTTTTTTTTCAAAAAAATAAACCTTTTTTATGAATTACCCAGCATACACCAGCATGAGTAACAAAAACCGGGGTTTTTCTGAACTACAGGATTTTGTCTTCAGCATCAGAGGATACGTTTTAAAAGTCTAGTCTGATTTATGGTGGAGGGAGTCACTCAGGGAGGCTCAAGGAAAAATATTTGTAGCTTAAGGGAGGATCAAAAAAACAAAATAAAAAATGAAGTCATACCTCAGCCACTCCCTCCTTTGACAAGTAAAGAACACTCCCTTACTCACACTTAACTGCTAAAGTAAAACACGAGGTAGGCTAATTGTACTTTCCCTCGTGTATTTCAAAACCAAGACCAGTGTTCGTACCTGTCTGAGTTAAAAGTACTAACACAACTGGTTTTACTCCACTAAAATCTATCTGATATCTCTTAGTAGTTTCTTTGACATTCAGAGAGTATCTTTGTAATCCATTTATATAGTCTAATATAATGATTGAGAGGGTATTTAACAGATTACTAGGGGGAAAAAAGTATTTAGTTGCAGCTCTATTCAGCTCTTCAATCAACTCAGAGCTGATGGAGGTAAATATTACTTTTTATTATTCTGTGGCGTTGTATTCTGTGTTGGGTGTGGTGAACAGGAGTCACTGTGTTATCTCCACGGCAACAGGAAATCAAACTGACGTAACTCTATAAAAGGCTGTTCAGATAGTCCACCTTCCTGTTTCACCAACACAAACAAACACCAAATATCAAGACAACAGGGTTCCTGGAATTCCTGCAGCTCCGTGTTACACCCAAACACATCACTCCGTCAGGTTGTGGTTTTTACAGCTGAATCCAAAATCTGACCACGCCCAGTGTTTCCACTAAAGATTCATTATAGACATCCTGCTGACAAACAATGAAGTGATGGAGATTAAAACTCCAACAAAGACTTCAGATTGAGTTTAACAACCTTTAAATTATTTTCTGTTATGTCTTTAAATAATGACGAGATAAATTTTATGTTTTTTATTTAAGTAATTTTGTCATCATCAGTGTCATTTCTGTTTGTCATTGATGCTGCTCTGTTCCTGGGGGGTCTTTGCTGCTGCTCTCCCTGCCTTAGGCTTTACTTGTCTGCGCGTGGAAGGGCAGGGAGGCTTGTCCTCTCTGCGTCAAGGCTTTCCATGCATATTAGAGAATAGTGAGAATGTCCATTACAGTTTCGGACAGTTCAGAGTGACATCTTCATTTTGTCCGATCAACACTCCAAAACCCAGAAATATTCTGTTTACAAAGATGGAAAACAAAGAAAAGCAGCAAATCCTGACACTGGAGAGGAAGAAGGAAGGAAAATACTTGACGGAGGGTCTTTATTAGAAATCAGCAGGACTGTAAGCTCTGTGGTCACAGAGGTAAAAAGAGACAGAGGAAGACATGGTGGACTTTGTCCTGCAGCTGTAAAACTGCAACATTTGGATCTAAAGTTAAAGCCCACACTCTTCTTATTGGAAGGAATGAATCCACTTGGCGAGCTGCTCTTTGCCGTAAGATGTTCCCTGACCTGCAGATAACCAGGATGTCCTGACGCAGAGTGGACAGAGACATTATGTAACACACCTCAGGAGGAAGAAGCACTCGACTCTCAGGATGATTTAAGGGAAACAAGCTTTTTGACTTTGAACTTCCTGTCAGTCACAGAGCTGTAAACACTCCTCACACCTTAGAAAAACGCTTACACTATACAGAATGTAGAAGTGGAAGACGTATTCAAATCCTTTACTGAAGTAAAAATATAGTAGTGTACAAATACTTCATACTATTTCAGATTACTAAAAGTTTTGAATGACAGAATTTGGTTGAAATGCCAGCTTTGGGTCATAACAGGACATCACAGAGTAAAAGGTGAGCTGTCAGTGTTTAACTGTCTTCACCTCCTGCAGGACAACGTGGAGCTGACTGACGTTTACACTGAGCTAAAGACCGGAGTCGTCCTCATTCGTCTGCTGGAGCTTATCTCCAGGGAGACGCTGCCTCCGCCCAGCCGCCGCAAACTGAGAGTCCACTGTCTGGAGAACAACAGCATCGCCATCAGCTTCCTAAAAACCAAGGTAACTCACCTGTCCATGTCAAAAAATCGAAAAACTATTTCGGCATTGAAAATTTGTCTGGTGTGAGGCCGGCATTAGAGAACTAAGTCTTTGGACCTTTCATGATTCTGTCTGTTTTTAGTGTGTTGTATTTGGCTCCATCTTGTGTTGATGTTTGCACATTACAGCTGCCATTTTAACTAATGACTGAATGAACAGGAAACTTAAATATATTGAGCAGACAAATTTTTGAGTGAACAATTTTTCTCTTGCAACAGAGACTGACCTCCAGATAGTTCTAGAGGACGCTTGTTATAGGCTAAATGAATCCATTGCATGTTTAAAGGGATGGATTTAATGACTTTTTGTTGCAGCTCCATAAAGTGTAAATGTGTGTGTGTCTGTTGCCACAAAGCGATCAGTGTCCCTCTTCTCTCCTGACAGATTCGGGTGGATCTGATTGGTCCAGAGAATGTGGTGGACGGGGACCGTACGCTCATCCTGGGTCTGCTGTGGATCATCATCCTCAGGTTCCAGATCGGACCCATCAACCTGGACGAGGTCGGGAATCAAACCGTAGTAGTTTATTTTTTAAATATATTTTTTAGGATTCGTGTTTTTAAATTTTGTGACTTGAAATCTGATTAAATAGAAAACACAGTTTTAGGTTTGTGCACTGATTGGATCTGTTTTCATCTTTTCTCTTGCGTTCGGCCTTTTGCCTCTCCTCTTCTTCTTCCCATCTTTCGTTCTCCTCTTCCTCTCTCCTTCCTTCATGTCCCCTCATCTGTTTTTGTCTTTCACCTCCTGTCCTTTTTTCTCATCTCACCTTCTTTCCTTCTGTCTTCTCCTCTCCATCTCTCTCTGTCCTCTGCTTACCACTGTTTCACTTTTGTTTTCGCTCCTCTCCTCACCTCTTTTCCTTTCCCTTTCTTTGTCTTGCTTGCTCTCGTCTATCCTTCTTTCATCCATCCCTCCTCTTCTTTCCGTTTTGTCCTTTGTCTTTATTTTCTGTGAATTTCTTTTTCTGTCATTCTTTCCTCCTCCTGTTTCCATGTTTTGTTGTTCCTCTCCTCTCCTTTCCTTGTTTTGTCTGATCCGTCTCCTTCTCTTCTGTTCTTTATCCTCTCCATCCTCTATCTCTCTCTCTTTGTCCTCTGCTTCCCCTTGTTTCACTTTCATTTTCTTCCCTCTCTTCACCTCTTTTCCTTCCCTTTCTTTCTCTTAATTCCTCTCCTCCTTTTGTCATTCACTCTGTTGTGCTCTGTTATCTTTTTCCCTCCTCTCCTCATCATTTTCTTTTACTTCCTGTATTCATTTCCTCCTTCCATCATCTACCTGTTTGCATCTCTCCAACGTTTTCCATTCCTCTTCTTTTCTTTCTCTTTCCATTTCTGTCCTTTCTTTGGTTTGTGTCATCTAACTCCTTCTCCTCTCCTCCCCTACTGTCTTTTTCCTCCACCCATCTCCCCCTCAGGTGGGAGGTGGAGGCAGTGTGGCTCATCGCTCAGCGAAGGAAGCTCTGCTGATCTGGTGTCAGAGGAAAACGTCGGGTTACGAGGGTGTCGAAGTGCAGGACTTCTCGTCCAGCTGGAGGAGCGGACTCGCCTTCAACGCCCTCATTCATGCACACCGGTAAAACACACACACACACACACACACACACACTTTTTCTTTCCTCCATCCAGTCTGCTCATCCTCTCTTTCTCTCTCCATCCCAGGCCTGACCTGTTTGACTACCGCCGTCTCCATGGCGACGACCCCGCCCGTAACCTGGAGCACGCCTTCTCTCTGGCAGAGCGGGAGTTCGGGATCATGCAGCTGCTGGAGGTGGACGACATGGTGGTCCCCCACCCGGACGAGAAGTCCATCATGACCTACGTGTCGCTGTACTACCACTACTTCTCCAAGATGAAGCAGGGACAGACGATCCAGAAGAGACTCGCCAAGGTCTGAACCACTGAGCCACCGTCCTGTAACACACACATCACATGTAAAGTTCAGGGTACAGCACACTGGAGTGCAGTTTAGAGGTGCTTTTACTGAGACTTGAGTTTCCATTTTATTCTGCTTTATAGTTTTACTCCCCTACATTCATGAGACATCTAGAGTTACTTTGAGACTGACTTATTATTTTCTTATAAAAGCTTCTACATGAGAGAAAAATTACGAGATCAAACCAGTTTCTAAACTTTCTGTCTCATATTCTTCTGTGTTTTTGTTTGTACTTCAGTCATAATCCTAAAGATGTGTGTTAATGTGAGACTAGAGACAGATGGTCTGTAGTAGAAGCAGAGACGGGCTTATCTGCTGCCCAGTGATCTACAGACACACAAATGGTCCAAAGCGTGGACTCTTCTGCCCTCTGCAGGCTGCTGCAGGAACTGCCTGCTGTCTGATTAAATCACACAAGGTTTATAAAGTCAGCTGTAACATTTAGGTAACTGTAAATAGGTGACTGTAGACACACTCACTTCATGTAGTCCTCACACTCACCCGGTGACTTCCTGTAATCCGTCAGGTTCCACCTCCTGCCTGTCAGTCAGTGTGGATTACTGCTGGATTAGATTGACCCGCTGACAGAGCTACAGCACACAGAAGCAACAGCAACACTGTGGGGCTTTGAATGTAACACAGCTGCAGACCACAATAAAACAAAGTTTACATATTCATGTTGAATGATGCCGAGAAAAACACTTAAACACAGCAACAAGAAAACTAATAAAGAATAAAATGAATAAATACCACACAGTCTCTTGCTGAAAAAGTTACAGAACGATCGGCAAATATGTTTCCATAGTTAGTGAACTACTTTACCTCGCCATTATGAATAGGTGCTGCACAGTGATTTAGCATTGACTGGCTCCCATGATTGAACAAGGATCTATCGGTAACAGTAAGCCTATCATTAATGTTGTATACTATAAATTTAATAGTTTTTATGAATAGGCCAATTTATCCTCGCTAATAATACTAAACTTGATTATATAGCACCTTTTAAAACACAGTTATAAAGGTACAATAAAACTAAACACATTTAAAACCCAAAACTATAATCAAGATAATTAATGGGAAATAAAATCAATAAGATAGCGATAAAACAGACAGAAAGCTCAGATAAAGTCTGGATATCTTTACAATAGAAGTATATGAGACTTAAACAAAGCCAGTGACTCAGACAGCTTTATATCCTCAGGCAGATCATTCCTGAGCACCAAGGCTCTATGTGTCAAAGTCGTGATAATGTGTATTTACAAACATATTTATTTCATAACCGCATTTTCCAGGCCTGGAAAAACTGTTAAAACTCATTGAACGTTCTGGAAAAACCCTGGAATTTTGTTATGTGTAATGACATTGTTACAGTAATCTTCTGTGGGTAACACTCCATGTAAAGTAATATAACTGTACATCCATTTTTTGATGCCGTCGACCTAATGTAACTTTAATACGTGTCGACTTGTGACAACGTTTTATTTACCATCAAGTATGTTTCTTATTTTTTCCCCCACAATCTGTCTCTCTCCAAATGTGCCAACGAGCTTAAATTATATTTGAGTAAAGTTAAAATCTAGTACATTTGTAAAACGCAGGGCAAGTAGGGAAAGAAAACAACAGTTGTTATGGGTCATGAAAAAGTTTTTAAAATTTTGTCTATTAAAATGTGTTGGAAACCTGCCCTGAGGAACCCTGAGAGGTCGTGGACCCACTGCTGAAGATTGTGGATTGTAGATTATTTCTCATGGTGCCACTACTTTGCATTTATATTAATTAGAATAATAATAATAATTTGTACTTTTTATTTCACTACATTCATCTGACCGTTTTGGTCACTTTGCAAATGTAAAAAAAATTTAAGACAACATAATTCATCGATCAGTTGACTTTCAGAAAATTAATGTAAACTACTCTAATATTTATTGATGTCATTTTTTTCTGTAAAAACATTTCACAGGTTCACAAAGTTATCATTTGAATAATGTTAATAATTGTAACGTATTGGTAATAATGATGCGGTTAAACAAACAATCATTGCACAGATGCCACTTTGGGCCCTTGAGATAATTCGACAAACATTTCTCACTATTTTTACCATTTTTACAAACCAACAATCAATCGATTAGTGGAGAAAATAATCAAATTAATCCAGAAGGAAAATAATGATTAATTGATGGTTTAAAATGAGCTCCACCTTAATCAAGTACAACAGTAAAATCCTGCTTTTACGTTAATGCACGAGTCAGAATCATTTGCTGACATCATATATAATAGTCTAACAGTGATACTTTTGATATTTTAACTACATCTTTCTGATACATACTTTTACTGTAGGAAGGTATTAATACTTTTACTTGCAGCCTCTGTCTGTAGGATTGATGTTGGTGCTGTTTTGTGTTGGTTAGTCATGTGACCTTGGAGCCTTTCTACCCTGTGTAGTTCACTGTGGGCGGGGCTGCACACACTAAGCTAATCAGATCAGATCACACACACTGAGACGCTGCAGCAGAAACGAGTCATTCACAGAGCTGCGCACCTTTACCTGCTGTTTGATCAGAGGAGACGAGGATGAAGAGTTTAGTCTGTTTCAGCTCAGTCAGAAGGAAACTACTGAGGACTTCACTGTGGATTTAACAGGCATTTCATGTTGATTATTGTTGTCAGTTATCTCTGTTGGGTTTGTGGGAAGCTTTTGTATTTGTGTTGAGAGCTGCAGAGCTGAAAGTGTTTCTTCGTAGTGGCAGAGAAGATGCTGCTTTTCAGTTATTGTGTCAGCTAAAAATGTATTATTCCTCCTGTGTCTTAGTTTGTTAGCCCTGTCAGGGTTTCAGCCGACACTTCTTAGACTCTCAGACTGTTCTGTTTGGATGCGGAAGTTTGCTGTGGTGTAAATGTCCTTAAGTAGAACTACAGATGTCCACTTTGAAGGCTTGGGTGATATGACCATAAATACACTGTGAGGCCACAGATAGTTTGCATCCTGTCTATGTGTAGGGAGCTATCCCATGAATTTTCTGTTTGTATTAGGCCCTAAGGCAAAATGAAATAATCAGTACGTGATTTTTGCATCAGTGTAATGAAGCACCTTAAATCTCCATGTGTTTAATTCACCAGAGAAGACAAAACAGTCATTTATGTGTGGCTATTTTATTTAATGTAACATGGAAGATTTGATCCCCACTGACCAATTAGAATGAACGGTTATCTTGTAAATAAACATTTCTACCCAGTGAACACATAAGTGATATCAGATGTGTGGATCCATAAACCACCAACCTCCTAAAGTTGTGTTGTGTTGGTTGGAGCTCAAGCAATGTTGGCGGTTTATGGTTATGTACCAAGTAAACCAGGCATTTTACCTGGGGTCACATAACGATGGTTCAGGTGTGTCACAGGTATTTACCAACCTACAAGGTTATCTGTAGTGGGCGGGGGCAGGTGTGTCCAGGTATGCAGAGGTTTGGGCAAAGGCTTTCCAGGTCCGAATTAGTGGTGCCAGGTGTGATAAGGGTATTTAGAAGCATCCCTAAAATTTGTAATGTATGCTCCAGGTGTGTCCAGCTGTGTTAGAGGTTTTCCAAAAGACCTTTCAGGTTGAAATCAGGTGTAAGAAGTGTGTCTCTGGTGGGGTCAAGGTATTTAGAGCAATCTCCAAATGTGTCCAGGTGTGTCCAGGTCTATTTAAGACATGTAAAGGTTTACAAAAAAAGACTAATGCTTAAAATTGGAGGTAACATACAATATGTGTGCCAGGTGTGCTTCAGGTGTAGTTAAGTTATCAAAAAGTATCTCCAGCAGCTTAACCGTATACACCAGGTGTATCCGTGTTTACCTGTGTGACATGTCTGTGCTGAGACCAGCAGGTCAAAGCTGTGTTGAAGTCTCCTTTAAGTGACAGGATTTTTCTTCAGTAGGTAAAAGGTTGTGTTCAGGTGTTAAGTCAGGTAATATGCTGCAGTGGTAACAGTATGTCAGTGGGAGGAAGTCTGAGTCGTCAGTGGGTGAAGAGGCAGTACAGGAGAGAGTCCACCACCACATCCCACCACAAGGTTTGTGATGTGTCTCCACAGCATCCCACCCTGTCCTTTAGAGTGTTCTTATGTAAAGTCACGCAAAAGTTCTTTGTTTTAACCAAGGCTGCCCCTTGAAAGTCGTAGATTCAAACTCTCAGAAACCCCTCAGTCAACTGAGACTGCTTCAAGTCGAGCAGCTGTTTTGTTTTGCTTTTTCTGCGTGCTGTGCAGTGTTCTTCTGCAGATGTTTTGGTCCCCAGATTTTGACTTCCATGTGATTGACACAGCAGAACAATTCAGGATCTTTCTCTCTGCGTCCTCAGATCGTCGGGATGCTCATGGAGCTGGATGACATGAAGGTCCAGTATGAGAGACTGGTCTCAAATCTGCTTCACTGGATTCAAACCAAGGTAACAAAAACAACAGTGTTCACATTTGGATGTGATGCTTAACTTGTTGATGGACTGATTGATTGTCGTCTGACTGATGGAAGGTGGTGCAGCTGAACGACAGACGGTTCCCCAACTCTGTGAGGGAGATGCAGAAGCTGATGATGGCGTTCAAGACCTACAGAACTGTGGAGAAACCTCCCAAGTATCAGGTACGATGACATCATCGGGAATCAAGAATCTCACCTTCACCTACTTGGCCTTCAATAAAATGTATTCCTCAGCCTTCAGGTCAGATCTATTGTTCAGAGTATCCAGCACAAAATACAGCAACAAAGACCCCGGACTGTTGAGACACTGAAGTTATATATCAAGCAAGAATGGGAAAGAATTTCACTCAATAGATTTAAATAATTAGTGTCCTCAGTTCCTGTTTCAGCGTTTAATACACAGTCCAGACATATATGAGGTTTTGACCTTGTCTTGTTTTTAGGAGCGTGGTGCGATTGAAGCTCATCTGTTCAGTCTGAAGACTCAGCTGGCAGCCAACAACCAATGGGCTTACAATCCTCCAGAAGGTATGAAAAACACACACACATACAAACAGATACACACTCACAGAGGTACAGTAAACAGGTAAACATTCACAACCAGATACTATTTTTTGAATAACTTGGCTATATTATTAAACTATAGTGTGATACTCCTGCTATAATTAAATGTGCTGTGCTTATGGACTGACTAGATTGACTCCTATAGCCGTCCAAACACTATATGTTCTATGTTTTTTCATTGTGTGTTTCGTGTGTGTGAAGGTAAAACCCTGAGTGACATAGAGAGGAGTTGGTCTCTCTTGGAAAGAGCCGAACACGAGCGAGAGCGAGCCCTGCAGGAGGCGCTGCTCCGCCTGGAGAACCTGGAGCAGCTCGCTCAGAAGTTTGAGAGGAAGGTAACAACATCTGTCCTAAAACAGCAACGTTTAAAAATAAAAGACATCCTTATACAAAATCATCTCTTTCTTTTAACCTATTAAGAGTTCCTTTCTCTGAGATCCTTTGTGTCCTTCACATTTGTGACCGTAAGAGAATTTGAGCTTCAGTTGCAGAGAAATGACCCACAATTTGCAATTTCATTTCTTTTTGGCATTACTAGACCCGCGTTAGTTAAATGTGGAGGCAAGGATAGCTGGATCTGTTGGTATCTTAAACTCAACCAACAGTCAGTTTGTTCTGGTTTGTCAGGCAGCGCTGAGGGAAGGATATCTGGAGGACACGCTGCGTCTGATCCGGAGGCAGGACATCCGGGGTCTCTCCACCCTGGAGGAGGCTCAGGCCGCTGGCCGGCGTCTGGAGGCCCTGGCAACTGACGCTCTGGCCAGAGAGCCACGCTTCGCTGCCCTGAGAGACATGGCCAAGACCATCGAGAGAGGAAACTACCACAGCAAGGAGCAGATAATCAGGAGGTGAGAGAAAGACATGCAGATTTTAAAATTATATCCACAACCTTACATCCTTTTTCATCACAGACATAAAAATAAAGTGAGGTGTCATCTGCATATTGGCAGATCGTCTCTTGAAAGTTCCTGAAGAAAATAAAACGGTTGTTCATTTACATTTTGTGTGTGTTTACTGTATGTACATGTCTATTTGTGTTTGTCAGAGAGGAGAACATTAGCCATCGATGGAAGGACCTACTGCAGCAGCTGCAGGAGCAGAGAGGGCTGCTGGGAAATGTAGTTGAGAATCTCAGCGTCCTCCGAGACATTGAGCTTGTCTCCCAGGAACTGAAGGAACTGCAGGTGAGTTTACACTGAAACTAATGATTAGCATTTATTAAGGAGGGTACTGAGTTGAAATGTAGAGATGTTTGAGAAACAGGAAGTCTGTGTTTGTACAAAATGAAAGTCTTAATGGAAGATAGGCAAAGGCAGAATTAAATATGTAGTAAAGAATAAAAACTTTTTCAAAAAATGGTTCACTTTGTATGTATAGAATTACCTGGATGATCAGCACTGCTTAGGCATTGTGTAGCTCATAGAGCAGGCACAGATTGAGATTTACGGTGGCCAAGTGCAACCGAAGGTCTACAGACATCTGTTTCCCATTGTGAGTCAATGGGAAAAAGTCTTTTTGGGATGCATGGCATCACGTGACCAACTCCGCAAATTTCAGCACCACTGTTTGGTCACTAAGAAAACTGGCTTCAAAGCACAGCGCACTTTAAACATCTGAAGGAAGAGTCTGACATTAACTTAAATCTGTCTTCCCCAGAGTCAGGTGACAAGATGGATGTTAGTTTCATATCAGTGTGTTTAGTTCTGTCTCCCATCCCTCATTCTCTTCACGCTCTCTCTGTCTCCCAGTCTCAGGCCAGTTCCTCTGATCTGGGGAAGCAGCTGGCGGAGGTGGAGTCTCTCCTTCAGAAGCAGGATCTTCTGGAAGCTCAGATCTCGGCTCACGGTGAAACTATCACCACCATCAGCAGCAGGGCGCTGAAGGTCAGATACTGATTATGCTTATGTCACTATTACATTGTCAGGTTGCTGGTGAGTTGTTCACTGATCTGTCTTTCTCCTCCTGTCAGGTGAAAGTGAGAGACGGTCAGCAGATTCAGAGCAGAGTGAGAGCTCTCGACACTCAATATAAATCTCTGGTGTCCCTCAGCAGCAGCAGGTTTCCTTCTTTTATCGCTCTTATAGATACTTATTGACAGACTCTTTGTTTACGAAACAACTGATATGAATCTATATATTGTTTCTCTGCACCTCCTCTCTCGTTTCCTCCTCTCCTTCACCTCTCCTGTCCTCTCTCCTGCCTTGTTTCCTCCCCTCCCCTGCCCCCTTGTCAGGAGGAAGCAGTTGGAGGCTCAGTTGAGGCTGTTTGAGTTCTTCTATGACTGTGAGGAGGTGGAGGCCTGGCTGTATGAGCGCTGGTTGAGGCTGCAGACGGCCGGACTCGGACGAGACCTGAACCACATCCAGCTGGCTCAACACAAACACAAGGTTCTGTTCACATCCAGTGTTTGGGCCTCACACGGGAACCACACATGTGTCACTTAAAAGTACAATGTTGCACGTTTGATTGCTAGCTGTTTTTTTGTGTTTGTTGTTGTTGTTGTTTTTCACTTTTCAAAATAAGTGTATTTATCAGACAAATTAATGAGTTAAATGAATGATTTGTAATGTCACGGCATGATTTACTGATCAGAGGGAATGATTTATCCAAACTTTATCTTCTGACACCTGAAACAATCTTTACACGAACACATGGATGCAGTGAAATGTATTTTAACAAACTAAAAGTCTTTGTTTTGTATATTTGTAAATTAATCTGATTCCTTCTTGTCAGGTGTTGGAGGCGGAGCTTCAAGCCCAGGAGTCTCTGTACCAGGGGGTTCTGGGTCGTGGTCAGGACCTGCTGACCAAACAGAGTCAGCTCAACCAGCGAGCCGTCCAGAAGTGGATCCGGACCCTGAAGAAGCAGTGGAGCCACCTGACGGAGGAGACGATGGCGCGTCGCAACAGACTACAGGCCGCTGCCACCATCAAACAGGTACACAAGGAAACTCAGACTTTTATTATCTGAAGCAGACAGGTGAAGAAAGAGTAAAGTACCAGGAAGGAAAGACTGACAACAAACGAAAGACGAGGAAAGAAATACATTGAGTTCATTTAGTCTGTTTGTCTGTGTCCCTATTACATAATGGATTTGTAACGGGACAAAAATCTAGCATGAATTTAATGCTAAGTATTAACTGTGTGATTCAACTGTTGTGTTGACTATAGTTCCCTTAATATTTCACCACAGTACCAATACAATACTTGTAATAACAAGCCCTTTTTACACAGAGACGACTCTGTAAAGCTGCTACAGAGCCCCTTCTTTGTGCTGCCTTTGCATTTTTACACAGACCCAAACGATGGCGGCCTCATTCTGCTCCACTATGTGATTTAAGGCGGCATCCTGGCATTGCGGAATCAAAAGGAGTGTAACAGGCGTAACATGTAACACCACAGCATCGACCTCTGGTGTGACATAAAACATGCGCCAGCACCACTTCTTAACTGCTTTTTCTTAAATCCTGGTTAAGGGTTTTTTTGGGGGGTGTTTTTCCTTATCCGCTACAAAGTTCCAAAGGACAGAAGGATGTCGTATGCTGTAAAGCCCTCAGAGGCAAATTGTGATTTGTGATATTGGGCTTTATAAATAAAATTGAAATTATAATTAAAAATTGAAATAATAAGGTAAAACATGGCAGTAACAATCATTTACCAGTCCTGTTACATGGCGGTTGATCACGTCCTCTGCTTGGAGGATAAGGAGCTTCCAAACCTCATTGTTTTCCTAATTTGCAGACATGTACAGCTGCTTTTCTTCTTCTTTGAGTTAGTTGCTAACTGCTATCAGCTACTTTATAAACTCCTACAGTGGGTAGCATGCACATCACGCAGTCAAATGTCACACCGGTCCTGCCCATTGTCCTGTTCTGCTGGCTGTTCCGTTTATTTAGACACCTTTTCAGCGCTGTTACTACCTCCTGTAGTGGATTAAAGGCGAGACAACCCTGTCCTCCATTCCTTGATCGTACCTTAAATACAATAAGGCGAGGCGGCATAATGTAGCGATTTTCCTGCCTTGAACAGGTGCTGTCAAAGGGGCTATTGTGTCACTGCAAAGTCGCTAGCCTTGTGGCTAAGCTATTGATTAGTACTTATCGGGAAGAAAAAGAAAGAAGCTTTTTTTTTTCAAATGTTTTTTAGAGACAGTTTTTTCTGTGATGTTTATAGATTTATGTTTTCAAAATATTTCACCAATTCATTATGTTGCTACGTTCTCACATACTGGGAAAATGTCACAAGTATGTTTATTTTTTTTTATTTATTTATTTTTTTGATGATTTATTCAGGTATCTTGGTTGAGCCGTCTGTTGTGTCCCCATAAACGACATTGACACCTACAGCTACAAACTGCTGTTGTGGTTTATGGGGACAGGATCCTCAGATCTTCACGCAGCTAACTACTTTCCACCTGTTCAGTACTTTGCAGATGTGGCGGAGGCGGACTCCTGGCTGGGCGACAGGAAACCGCTGATGACTAGCGACGATCACGGGAAGGATGAGTCAAGCACCGCGGCGTTGCTGCAGCGCCACCTGCGGATGGAGAAGGAGATGGCTGCATACGCTTCTGAGATAAAGAGACTGTCGGAGCAGGCGAGGAGCGCCGCGCAGCTCACAGCTCTGACTGTAAGTAAAGATTTAAAGCTTACTTTCGTTTTTTTTGCTGCTAGAAGACAAACCTGCCAGTGTCGTATGAACAGAACTGCATGTGTATCAGCTTGGGATGCAGCGATTCACAGGTTCATAACTGGTGTGATTTTATTACAGTGAAAAAAAATAGGAATATATATATAAACAAAAGTCTTCACTGACTTCCTGTGTAGGCAGAGCCTCAGCAGAGTAAGATGATCCAATACAGCGACTCATCCGGGGAAGAGGAGGGACCAGGAGCAGTGACATCACCACCGCCTAGCACCAAGGGTGGGAAGAGCTCCGGGAGCTCCCCCTCTAAGAGTGAGGACAGCAAGGCCAAGGTCCGCTTCAGATACAGCCGAGGTACTGGAGGTCTGCTCTGTGTAGATGACATCGTTTGTTGAAGCTTAAGTCTGATTTATTGTCCAGCCCTACTGTCTCTTACTCTCAGCCTGTAAGACCTGCAGGAAAGAGGACATGTTAAAATTAAAGATTTAAAGTTCAGGGGAATCTTTAAAGGTCCAGTTTGTCTTCTGTGTTTTTATTCTTGTATGGTGTGTATTATCCCTGTAAAGCACTCTGTGGCCTCTGTCTGTGAAAAGCTACATAAATAGATTTTACTTACTGACTTATTTACCTCTGTGGATAATTTTTGCTCCTGGTAAAAACCTCCTAACAATGAAGTTTGAAAGAATTTTAACTAGTAGAAGTTTCAGCTGGTTGCAATCTGCAGTTCTCACCACTAGATGCCACTAAATCCTACACACTGCTCCTTTTCAGATGTTGAACATTAAATGTATTTCAATTACACTGATTCCAGGTCAGTTTCCATGGGATCGTAATGAGATTGTAACCATCGTCAGCACTGAGCCGGACGGAGACCGAGTTGTGGCCAGAGACAGCCAAGGAAACCAGCAGATGATCCCCAAGACCTACCTGAGCCTGCTGCCAGCCACTGTATGACTGACATTTAAATCAAAGTCTTCACGACCTGCCTGTAACGATGAATCATTTTAGATCAATAATAATTCTAATCGTTGTCCACCTCACTGCTTAGGCTCCTCCCCCCCCTGTCTCCACCAACGGTGTGCCAGAGAGCCCGAGCAAGAAGTTGAGTCGTCCGAGGCGCAGCCGCTCGATGCGTCGCGGCACAGCTGAGATCCAGACAACATGGCTGCCTGACCCACAGTACCAGAGAGACACTGTGGAGAGCACGCAGGCCGGCCTGGACCAGGACTACAACTCCCTGTACAACCTGGTCAAGGTGAGAGGTGCAGCATGGGACGTGTGCTTTGGTAATACTGGAGCTGAAGATCAAGGAATTGAACACTTCGACCACCTTCTATGAAAGTAAAAAAATCTTAACATCAGATTTCTGGTTGTGTGTTTGCAGTTGAAGACTAAGAGTCTGCAGGAGACACTGCGTCTGCATCGATTCTACAACAGCTGCCAGGAGTTTGAGTCGTGGATGGAGGACAAAGAAAACATCCTGAACACTTTCAGCACCGACGCTGACAACCTGGGAGTGGTTCAGGCTAAATATGAGGTGAAGAATGACACGTTACCTTACAGAGTTTTTATCATGTGCATGTATTAAATAAATAGTTCAACATTTTTAGGAACTATATTCTTTTTCTTTTAGTGGAAGAGTAATTTCCTCCAACATGACAATCATTTCCGATATTTCCGTATCTTGTATCTTGTATCTTCGACATTTTATTTGTGCGTTTTTACCTTTGTTTTGTTTGAGAGAGGCAGAAGACAAACTGAGATGGACAATAAAGTTTATCTATCTCTCCATAGAAACAGTTTTAAAAGTGTCTGCACATTCATTAAAGATTATTTATACAGTGAAAACAGTTTGTAGTAAAGTTACTGCTCCGACTCTTTCTCCATAATATTTATCTGCATCTGAATTTTGTAGCACTGCACTGCAAGTTTAGAATTACAGGGCGGCTACAAAGTCCCTTCTTTAAAGCTCCTTTGCATTTTTACACAGAACCAAAATATGGCAGCTCCAGAGTGTGATTTAAGACAGCACACTGACATCCCAGTAGTAAAGACGGTTTGACAGGGGTGACGTAACACAACAGTGTCCACCTTTAGTGTGACATATAACACACACGTTGGCAGTGCTTTATAAACAATGGCATTAACATGTCAATAACAATCATTTACCGTCCCTGTTACATGGTGGCTGATCTCGTCCTCTGCAGGGATGTTAAGGAGCTCCTGGACCTCATTGTCTCCATAATTTGAGGGCATTTGTGGCTGCCGTTCTTCTTTGAGTTAGCTGCTAACTGCTATCAGCTACTTTTTAAATCTCCCACCTGGTCGCACACATAACATGTCAACAAAATGTCACACCCGTGGTCCGACAGTCCCTTTTTTATATTGAAGTTGATTCAGCGGTGTTACTACCTCCACTACCGGCTTAAAGGCAAGACAATTCCGTCCCCTCATTTTACGATCATAGCTTTTATAAAGAATGACAAGGCATAGCATTATCGTCCTGAGCAGGCAGTTTGTCATTTTTACATCTGATATTATCAACTCAATACGAGTGAATTTAGCTACTGTAGTTCTGGGCTCCTGAAACATCTCTTTGAATCTGTGCATCCCAAAAAATATTGTAAAATCATAAAATAATTATAAATGGTTTTTGAAAAAGTACTTACTGCTGAGGGAAAGTCAAACCACCTGAGCTCAGACTGACAGTTTTCAGAGTGAGATATATAAATCTTTCACTTCATGTTCCAGAACTTTTTGACTGAGTTGGCGAGTGGGCGTGGTCAGCTGGATGACATCATCAGGATGGCGGAGGAGGGTGAAGAGCCGACACAGTAAACAGAGAGAGATCCAGGCCAGACAGAGGAAGGTTTCCAACAGGTACCAACATCAAACTCAGATCATAGAAACAACGGTTATGTAGGCTGCAGTGATCGACCTGTGCTCATGATGCGTGTCTGCAGGTGGGATCGGATCCAGCAGCTGAAGGACGAGAAAGGACACGAGCTGCTGAGCACAGCAGACGTGCAGTCCTTCCTGCAGAGCTGCCAGGAGGCCAAAGTTCAGCTGCAGGGTCAGCTGTCCGGCTTCGACACCGTTGATGTGGGCTGCAGCTCCTTCACCCTGCAGGCTGAGGAGAAGAACCAGGCTCACACCCTCAGAGACATCCAGACCCTGGAGGCCAAGATCGCCTACTTGAAGAGCGTCGCCAAGATGTACGGGTCGTATTCAGACTGTAGAAACATAATTTATCCTTGTCTGTGTGAACGTAGGCAACAAGAGGAGAAAATCCCTTCAACAGTTTATAGGACAGAAACTGCCAATTTTTTTTTTTTTTTACATTATTTGTTCTTTGGAGTGGATTGGATAAAGCATTTTATTGCAAAATATTTATAGACAATTTTAAGACAGTTAGTTAAACAGAATAGTTAACGCTCTAAAAGAAAACCATCCCAATGCTGACTGAAAAGCAGACTATAGATATGATGACCACTATTTCCTGGTAGGATTTTAAATATTTTACTGTGCAAACTCATCGAGAAAAAAGTTAACAAGCATCAGCTGGTCTGGTCTTTTTCATCTTCACCAGCTGAAGTGAATCTTACAGTCCATGATGTCACTTCCTGTGTTACAGGAAGCAGGACTGCAGTCCAGCAGAGAGTGCAGCCATCGTGGAGGAGGTTCAGGGTCTGGAGGCTCTGCTGGCTCAGGTTTGAGTCTGATTTAGTTTCATTTTTTTATTTTCAGTTTTATCTCATTAATATTACATAATATGATTTTACTATTAACCAGGTGTGCATAAAAAAATAGATCAAATGAAACAAGAACAATTCACACATTGTCTGTTATAGCCAGTTTACAGCTTTGAAATTGGAGAACTGAAAATGTTTTATCACTTCGAAGATATTTGAAATGTTTCTTTCCATTTAAACATGCGTACCAAATATTTCTCTGTGTTGCACACAGTGCTCATCAGCACATCGTTAAAGATCTTTAAATGAAGACTTTACTCATACTGTTCTCCTGCTGTTTTGTGGACCAGCTGAAGGGACAGGCTGCAGACAGACAGCAGCTCCTGGAGGAGGCCCGCAGGCTGCAGAGCTTCCAGCAGCAGGCCAAGGAGCTGCAGCGCTGGGTCGGCTCAGTCCAGGATCGCCTCCTGCAGGAGGAGATGGCCGCTGATGTGGCCTCAGCTGTCGCCCTGCTGGAGCAACACCAGGAGCTCAAGCTGGAGATGGAGGAGCAAAGGAGCAGGTAGAAATGCTGGGCAGGGTTTTTTTTATTTTTCAGTCTCTACAGAATGAGAAAGATGTATTTGTTAAGTTCACCATGCTGTGTTTTCTCAGGTCGAAGGAGATGGAGAAGTTGGGGCAGTCTCTTCAGCAGGGCTCGTCCAATGGGAAGACAGGCGGCGTTGACATCCAGCAAACGTTAGACAAGGTCAAAGCTGATTGGTCCAAGCTTGACAAGCTGTGGACCAGTAGGAAGGAGATTTTGGAGCAGGGGGTGGAGCTCCAGAGGCTGAACCAGGAGGGAGACCGGATCGAGGCCGCGCTGTCTGGACACGAAGCTCGACTGCGGGTCAAAGACGTCGGGGTGAGGACGCCTCACTCTGATCTGTTGTCACAGTCCATCCTGAATATACATTTACAGTGAAGTGAGACATGAATCAGGACACACAGCAGGTTTCATACTGTGTATTAATGATATATATGTGTGTTTGTTGCTGCAGGACTCAGTGGACAGTGTCCACAGTCTGCTGGGTCGACAGGAGGAGCTGGAAGGTCTCCTGAAGGCTTTGGACCAACAAGTTGATCATTTCTCTGAACGCAGCCAGCAGCTCATCGACCAACAACACTACGCTGCCAAAAAGTAAGAGAAAACAGAAACATCAGCACCGTCTAGATGTGTGTAAACATGTAGTTCAATAGGAATCAGATTAAAGATGAACAAGACGCAACCTGAAATCTGGATAACAGAAAATTCTGTAACTCATTTAGTTAGTTTCTGATTACAGTTTGCTCTGAGTTTAAAAAAATAGTAAAATACTGACTTTATCTTTAAGCATCAAGGAGCGGAGCAGGAGCATCCAGAAGGCCAACAGGAAGTTGAAAGAGAGCAGCAGACAGAGGAGGAGTCTGCTGCTGGCCTCGAAGAAATATCAGGTATTATTATTATTATCAAACAATGCCCTGTATCTGTATTTCATTTTTGTCCTGACGCATCAGTGGTTCTCGTGACCTTGTGACCTTTCCCCTGACACCTTGGTTGAGGATGATCCCTTTCTTATAGTGCCAGTCACTACATTTACATGCAGTTAAGTCCGGCTGCAGTTACAGCTCGACTAGGCCATTTAATTGAACTACTGTCCTTGTCCCAGTATACAAGCACAGGAGGGAATGTATTTATTGACCGGACTATGTCCGACTCCTTTACGATAGGTGGAGATATGCCCCCTTTAAGCTTGTTAGTATTGGACCTTTTTCCTGTTAACCTCTTACGAACAGGGCGCCATTCTGTGTTTTCCTCCCAGTCATGTAATTCAAAGTGTTTAACTCTCTCAGCTGACACAGCATGAACTGTGTCTCCTCGTCCATCCGAAAAGTCACAGCTCTGGATGTCAGTTTCTCCATGCTGTTACCGGCTTCTTCTTCTCTTACACATTTAATGCTGTTGGAACCTATGGAGCATGCTCAGAGCACCTCGGCCAGTTTGGGCCTGATTGACTGTATACATGCATTCCGCTTTGAGAAATTTGATTTAGTACGATTTTTAATTCAGTCGTCATTGATTCATTCTGCAGGAGTTCCAGAGAGACGCAGACGAGCTGCTGCTCTGGATGGAGGAGAAGTTTAAGGTGGCGGAGGACGAGTCGTACCGCGACCCCACCAACATCCTCCGAAAGCTGAAGAAACACGAAGCAGCTGAGAAGGAGATGCAGGCTAACCAGGTCTGGCTGGACAGACTAGTTCAGGTAAACTGCTGCTCACTGGTTCCCAGTCCAATGACATACGGCTCGTACAGTATTAAATACACCTGACCTGTCACACTGTGTTAAACCGTGTGTGTATGTGTTCAGCTGGGGCAGGAGATGCTCGCTGAAGAGCACTACAACAGTCAGAGCATCAGCAGGAAGTCGACTCAGCTGAGCAGCCGCTGGAGGAGACTTCAAGACAAGATGGCCGACAGAGGAGACAAGCTGAGACAGGCGGGACAGCAGGAGCAGCTGATGGAGTTGCTGCAGGTAAAAAGTGATGAGAAACTGACGACAAAGACCTCATTGATGCTCAGTGTTAGATACGGAGACACAGACGGAACCTTCTGTCCCTACGAAGAAATCCAAGTGATGGCGAAACAGAACGAATCAGTAATATGTAATATTATACAGAGAAAACAGGTAAAAGAATTCTCCATCTGCATGTCGGGGTGTACTGTATATAATGGCTGTACAGACCATCGCTGTCTACAACACTGCCTCCATTTAAGACACAGTATTACTACCATCCGCCGTCACCTAGTTTGTTGTTGTGTGAAACTTTTGACTCCACCCTCCAGTACCATTTATCGGCTGTATCTATGCCAACAGAAAGGATGCATGGAAGTTTGAGGGCAGTTATGTTTACAATTTTTAAAAACAGACGAAACTGTTTTCACACATAAGGAGAGTATAAATAAGCCTTAAACAGCTAAAGGTAAATGGGTTTTTTAGTTATTTTATTTTGTGAAGGTCAAAGTTGTTCTTCTGTCCTCAGGATGCCAAGCTGAAGATCGAGGCCATCCAGTGGATGCTGAACAATGCTGCCAAAGGTCACGACCTCCGCTCCAGCAGACAGCTTTTGAAGGTATGAGACAGGTATATGTAATCCATGGTGGTCCAGTTTTTAACTGGTCATAAAAGGTTAACCATTTTTTTTAAGATATATGTTTATTGCTTTTTTAGAGCATAGAGGAAACATAGGGAAAGCGGTGGTGCTCATGGAAACACGACTGCTTCTGTCCACAGGGCAGCCAAAATCAACACAGCAAAGTTTCTTATAGTTTCTTTAATCACATACAGTGGTTAATGTTGGAACTGAACATTGGTTGTGTTCTACAGGAGCATCAGCAGCTGGAGCAGGAGGCCAAAGAGCTGGCGGAGAAGATCAACTCCATCGTCAGCAGGGCCAAACACCTCGCCTCCAATCACTTCGACTCCCAGAGGATCCTCCAGGAGACCGACACTTACCTCACTCTGTGAGTCTGACATTCATCGTCCCCTCAGGACGAACCTTACTGACCCTCCAACAGGTCAAACTTTAATTAATCTAGTGAAACACCAGCTGTATTTGAGCAGCCATTAATGGCGCAGTGGGACATGAAGCAGATGATACTGACTTTACGATGTTTGTGCTGCAGGTTCAAATCTCTCCAGAGGCCTCTGGACCGGCGTCGAGCTCAGCTGGAGGCGTCAGTGCTGCTGTTTGAGTTTTATCACGATGTGGACCTGGAGCTCAGCTGGATCTCAGAGCACGTTCCCGCCTCTGGATCTACAGGATATGACAAGTCTCTGGCTGGAGCCATTAGCCTCATGCAGAAACACAAGGTACCCTTTGTTTAGCTAAACAGCAGTACGAGATAATGATGGTGAAACAGAAACTGAAGGCTGATATATGACACCTACAGGCCCATTTTATAAATGACAATAATAACTAAATCAGGATGTGTTCACCAGGAGTTGCAGGCGGAAGTGAACGCTCATCGAAAATACATGAACCATGTCCTGGAGAAGGGGCGGAGCCTGGGGAAATCCAGCAAATCAGACGGAGAGGATGTGCTCCTGAGGTGCTATTGTGTTTCTCTTTAGGGTTGCTTGTGTATTTTTCTATCCTTTGCATTTCACTTAAGTATTTCCTGTTCTCTTGATAAATAACTATGTGGTTGTGACCTTTTTTTGCAGGTGCAGGCACCTGAGTGCAGAGTGGGAGGAGCTAGAGGAGGCCTGCAACAGGAGAGCAGCTCACCTGAGCAAGGCCATCACCAGAGAACAGGTGAGAGACATTTGAGATGTTGTTTTGGACACATTTTGTGCTGAAACGGTGCTGAATTTTCCCTGAATGTGACCCGTCTCCAGCTGCTGTTGGACTGCTCAGAGCTGGAGTCCAGGCTGACAGAGACCCTCACCCTGGTGAACACCGACGACTACGGCAAAGACCAGCTGGCCACGCAGAGTCTCATCACCAAACACCAGGTACAACACAGTCTTGAGAGGTTGGTGCTTAACCAAAACAATAGAGGACCTCAGATTGTTCCCTGAGGAACTCCTTCTCAGTGCTGAACTGAACTCTGCACGTACTAACAGGCATATTTACTTTGCATTTCTAGACTTGTCTCATTCATCTTTGACATAGATTAAACCCCAAATTTAGAGCTTACTGTCCAAAAAATGACCATCTTTTTGTGAATATTGTTTTTAAACTAAATGTATGATGGTAAAATGTGAAACGTAGCAGCATGTGAGCAGCACCCTGATGATACTCTGGCTGCAGGTGTTGGAGGGCCAGCTGGAGGTGCTGGAGGTGGAGGTGGAAGAGTTGGGAGATCAGGTGGAGCAGGCGGTTCAGAACTGGAGTCTGGAGGCGCTCAGCAGACCCTACAGTCCCTCAGCAGCCTGAACCAGCAGCTGCAGCACCAGGCTGCTCTCAGGTAACTACAGACCCATAACACTGTTAGATTACTGAATAGTTTCATACTGCTTAAGTTTGTCTGACTTTTATCTCCCCTATATTTCTTCCCTTTGGAACTACACTTCCCATGATGCTTTGAGAATGTAATTAGAAAGTATAGTTTTGCCATGGGTCAGGTGCAATAGCTTTGGGATGCATCTTGAGCCCCTTTCAGCCTACATTTCTTTCTATTGTAGTCAAACTGTCCACATTAATACTATGCTGAATCGGCTATCAGCAGCTCCTGCTTGCAGTTTACCAAAGGATATACACGCAACTCTCACTGGTTTACTTTGATACTGAAGAAAACTTAAAATCATGTTGATTTTCAGGGAAGTTCTGCAGTTTTAAAAAGCACCTTTTTCCTTTGACTTCTGAGCAGATTTATAGATGCCTATTAGTGATAGATATACAGGGTAATGATATCTTCAGACACTATAAGTCACACTGAATCTAAAAATATGTATATCATGTCCGTGTGTTCAGATTAGACTGTGTCATGATGCTGAGACGAAGTGCAGTTTTTGACGCAAACAACATCAATCAGGCTTTAAATGTTTTAAGCACTTTAATCAGCTTGATGATCTGTGCGTCACTGCTGCAGCTCTGTGCTCACTGTGCTGGTGAGCTCAGCGGCCAGACTACACTGACTTGAATGCACCTGACATTTACGCCTCACATCTCTCCCTCCAGGGGTCAAAGGTTAAAGGAAGTACTCCATCTCCATGAGTTCAGACGGGAGTCATCAGAGCTGGAGGACTGGATGAACCAGCAGAGACAGACGGCAGAGTCTCAGGACCTGGGCAACGACTACCAACATGTTCAGGTTACATCTCATTAATGGGACTTATAGACAGATCCGACAGGCTGATCTTGCAGGTTTATCCTTATCTGTATATATTAGATGCATCATACATGGCACACCAGCACAGTAAGGCAGAGATTTGCGTCTCCATAACAACAGGGCGACCTGCTTGAAGGTATATCTACAACTAATTATGGCTTGCTGCTAGTGATGACGTTTAAAAGCAGCGGACTGACTCAAAGCTTCCCTGGGAGTGTTTTTCCATCACTGTAAGAGCCAGGTTAATATACAGGTAAAACTGTTCCAAACATTGTAAAAGAAAAAAAGAAGATTTGCCAAAAAATCACAGGCAAGTTTTTAATCCACAAAATATTATCTTATTTGTATCAACCTCAGAAACCTTGTACTGGTCGGGCTCCATTGTAAACCAACTATTAACATATTATTATTGTATTTATAGGACAATACTGATGTTAATGCATCATCTAGACCATCGACTTGTGATGATAATTATTTGGTAAATTAATTACCAGCACAGATTTTTATCATTAATTGTCAAAATAAATGCTGTTAAACTGTTTTCTCTCATTCCAAAAAAGTCCCTTTCTACTCGAATCCAAATTCAAATTTTGGTCGGGTACGTATACGCCCTTCTAAAAACTTGTGACCTGAAGTAGGTTTCTGCAGAATGTCCTTGCTACATTATATAACCTCACGCAATGCTGTGGACGCCACATTGGTGCTGCTCTGAAAGTCACAGAAAAACACAAATAATCTAAAGAATTGGAGCGATGATAGACTCTCTATGTGCTGTAAGGAAATATTGCCATTTCTGTCAGTTGGGTCTGGCAGCTTTGAAGAGTGCGATATAACAGCTGCAGTAACCTGTCAAAATGGCTGTCTGATGGCAAGTTAAAGTAGTAAAATAATCTAAAAAGTGCGTACACTTAAACTGGTATTTATTTTTTTAAGGATGGGCGTTTTCTTAGGAGGCTAAAATGCGCTTTGCTGCTGTACCTGTACACAGCCACCAGACTCCTTTGACAGAAAGGGTAATTGACCCTCATAGAACACAAGTGGTTACTCGTCTGGTGTGTGTTCACCTGGTCAAATCAAGGTTTAATAACAATAAAATATCACAATCTTCTACCTCCAAGCTCAGATCTTTCAAGCTGACACTTTACTCACTCTCTGTGCTTACACTGTCAGCAAACATCACGTGCACATACGTCTTTACATGTGAAAAACACCAGAAGAACGCAGATGGATCCACCTAGAAAATTAATACAGTAGAGATGATGAATGTCACTGTAAGGAGTTTGTTTGTGACGTTTCAGTTGCTACGCGGGAAGTTTGAAGGTTTCATGAAGCAGCTGGAAGTCGGAGAAGAGAGGCTGCAGAGCTGCAGCGAGCTGGCTGCTCGACTGATCCGCAACAAACATCCACAGAGCTCTGCAGTCAAGGAGACACTGCAGCAGCTCAGGTACACACACAGCTGCTCACTCAGACCAAGTCATCTTGTTAATAAGTCGGTGAGACCAGTCCAACACTAACGCAGATTAATTTAAAAAGCAAATTCACAACATTTAATCCAAATGGTGGCAGAAAGTAAGAAAAGAGGGCTTCACTAGATGCAGTTTTGTGTTTGACTTTGTTTTAATTCTTACATTTGTTTGTTTGCAGTGCATTCTGGGAAGATTTAAAGGACGTGGCTCGTGAGCGTCAGGAACAGCTGCAGAGAGCGGAGGAGTGTCACCACTTTTACCAGGACCTGACTGATGCACTGACGCTCATCCAGGTACAGTATCTGTCTGTCATACATCACATGCATGCAGCCATCTGTACACGTTGAAGTCAAACCCTCTGAATCTCTTCATCTCTGCAGGAGCGACAGAAGAGCATCCCTGATGACGTGGCGAAGGATTTGCGAGGTGTGATGTCGCAGCTGAAGAAACATGATGCTCTGCTCCACGAGCTGGCTGTCACGGAGCAGCAGGTAGAGAGTAGACTCATAGAGAGAAGGCGGAGAGTATAGAGACAGAGCTTGTTTAAGTCCTGCCCCCAATGGAGGGGAAACCAATACATCGTTCTCCACTGACGTTGTATTGTATGAAGATGTCTCTTTGGTATTTACGCCTGCTGCAAACATCACAGAATTACCAGAAGCCGCTTTGTGAGATTCTCTATTTTTGCGTGTGTTGCAGTTGCAGGAGCAGCTGGACGCCGTTGACTCCATCCTGGACCTGTGCACACCTCAGTTGAAGCTCCGCCTGCAAGAAGTGCAGCAGGAAGTGGTGGAGAGATGGGAGGAGCTCCGACTCCGTGCTGAGAAGAGGGAGGAGGAGCTAAAGCTGGCGTGCCAGAGATACCTGTTCCTGAACACGGTGAAGACAGATAGACAGATAGATGATTAAACATTAATAATCCCATCTTGTTTTTCAGATCTTACACATGTGTCTTTGTGCTCTGCAGGCGCAGGATTACTTCCTGTGGTGCAGCCAGCTGATTGGTGTGATGGCTGTGGAGGAGAGCATCAGCGACGTAGCGACCGCCGACCTCCAGCTGGCCCAGCACCAGCAGCTGTGGGCCGAGATGGAGGCCAGACAGGAGACCTACCAACAGGCTCTGGACATGGGAGAGGAGCTGCAGGCGCAGGACAGGATCAACAGGAAGGAGGTGAGGTTTGAAATGACTGTGTGTTTCAGGTGCAGCGTGGTGTCTGAGGTGTTTAACTGCGTCTCCTGCAGGTGTTGGAGAAGCTGGGGGCTCTGCAAGAGGAGCGAGACAAACTGGAGGAGCAGTGGAAGCAGAAGCAGAGCTGGTTAGAGAGCGTTCACCTGGAGCAGGTCTTCTACAGAGACGTTCACAGCATGGACAAAACATCCAGCTCACAGGAGGTGAGCTCAGTCTTTGTGTTTGTCCTTCAGAGGAAATGAGAAGCATCACATTCAGTGTCTGATCAGTGGTGGTTTAATCTCTCCACAGATTCTGCTGCAGAACAGCACTCTGGGAAACACTGTGGATGAGACGGAGGGTTTGATCAAACGCCACGAAGCTTTTGAGAAGTTGCTCAGCTCGCAGGAGGACAAGGTCTGCATTTAAATCGAGTGATTTATCATCGTAAAACACACTACATTCAACAGTCTAGCACATTGTCAGACAGTCCTGATAGATGCATTCACAGCATGCTGGTGGCTTGTTCCCTCATGTGCTGGCCCTTAACTGTTCATTTAAATCCTCCCTCCCTCTGTTTGTTGCAGCTATCCTCTCTGAAGGAGCTGGCCGAGCGGCTGAAGAAGCAGCTGAGCAGAGAGAAGAGCGGACGGGTCCAAACCAAACTCAAGGCCCTCCTGAAGCGACGTGATCGGATCAAGGAGCTGTCCATCAAACGCAGGGAGGAGCTGGAGCTCTCCAGGATGCTGTGCATCTTCAACCGAGACGTTGCTGAGGTAACAATCATTCAGATTCAAATGATGACATTGTACATTTCTAAGAAGGTTCCTCCTGTTTTTCTTGTAAGATATGTTCAGGTGTCCTGTCTGTCTGTTTGAAGTAATTACCTGTGTGTCTGTGTGTCAGGCTGAGGAGTGGGTGTCTGAGCGGATGCAGAAGATGGCGGAGGACGGTAAAGCCGACCTGAGCAACCTGCAGGCAAAGATGAAGCTCCTCCAGAAACATCAGGTGTTTGAGGCTGAGATCCTGGCTCACAACGAGATCATCAGCTCTGTGCTGCTGGTGAGATGACACGTTCTCTTAGGAAGCATCTCTGACTTCATTGGCTTCAAACATCTCAAACCTCATGGTGCACATCGTCTTCTTCTTGTTCTGTGCCTCCAGGCCGGAGAGGAGCTGGTCTCCCTTCGACACCCGAGGTCTAAGGAGGTGAAGAGAAGTGCAGCCTCCCTGCAGCTCCACTGGGAGGAGCTGAAGAAGGCTCTGGCCACCCGAGGGAAAGCTCTGGAAGATAACAGAGACTTCTTGGAGTTCCTGCAGAAAGTGGAAGAGGTGGAGGCCTGGATCAGACACAAGGTGAGGGACTGATGGACTGATGGAGGGATGCAGGGATGGATAGTGTTTCACTGTGTTTCCAGTGTGTAATGTCCGCCTCTGACGTGTGTGTATGTTTCAGGAGGTGATGATTAATGTTGGAGATGTTGGGAAGGATTATGAACACGGAGTTCAGCTGCTGAAGAAACTCAGCGAGTTCAGGGGAACTGGAGATGGGGTGAGAAAATGTTGCATCATTTAATTCAGCCAGTGTGAATTTATTAGTTTATTGTGTGGATTTTCACCACAGTCAGTGCCTCTTGCTATCTGTAACATGCGTCCGTAGTCCTTGACAGAGCAGTAGTAGTCATTAGAACTTTCTGTTTTACTTCAAGGCACAAACCAGTGACTTGTGCTCTCATTTTCATTTGAATGCACTCAAACTGAAACTTCAAATTTCTTTAGCCATGGAAATATCACTGTTTAAATTTTGGATTTTTATAATAAGCATAATGCGGTGACAAAAATTAAAAAGGCAAATGACAATTAAAATTAAAGGCCTGTCTGATAAAGGAATACGGGATACTTATATAAATATGCTGAAGGTATATTTGATCTGTAGAACGTCACAGTGGACGATGCTCACATCACAGCCATCAACAGACTGGCAGCCAGATTGGAGAAGAGACAGAGCGCAGATGAACTGGTTACTGTTAGACAGCGGAGACAGCAGCTCAATGACAGGTAACACTCACCGTTAATCTCACCTGTGTGGATGGTTGTCTCAGTGAAATACTTCGAACATCTCGTCTCTTCCAGGTGGAGCAAGTTCCACGGAGATCTGAACAGTTACAAAAAGAAGCTGGAGGGAGCGCTGGTGATCCACGCCCTCATCAGAGAGCTGGAGGAGGTTAGAGACAGAGCCAACGAGAAGGTAAGTCATCCGACGCCGCCTTAAGACCCCATGGCAGATCCCCTCTGAGACTAACACACAGGGTGACTTAATGTTGTCCTCTGTCTCTGCAGATGCTGCTGCTGCAGGGTCAGGACTGTGGTGTTGATGTGGACAGTGTGGAGAACCTGATCAGACGGCATGAGGAAACAGAGCGAGAGGCTGGAGTCATCCAGGAGAGGTCAAAGGTCAGTTGGACAGTTTGTTTCAACACCTGCAAGACTGCAAGGCTGTTTAAAATACCTGCAGAGACACAGCCTACGTTACTGTAGCCACATGCTGAAATACAAAGGTAATTTTGGATGTTATCTGAATAATTATGATAGCTGATTTTGTTGTTGTTTTTGGACCTTTGTAAGCGTGACAATGTTAAATTAAAGAGGACCAAGGATTGAGCCTTGTGGAACTCCACATGTAATGTCGTCCTTTCAGATGCATAGTTGTCAATTTGAGACAAAATAATTCCAGGAGACAGGATTTAAACCATTTTAGGACTGTCCTTAGGTCATAGCTGCAAACCTGTTGCCATTTTGAATGATATTTAGCAACAGCTGTATAATGCAAGCAGCTATTTTTGAGCTGAAAAAGCAATTTCTACACACAATATTGGAGTAGAAGTTAGAAAATTGCCTGAATCAGCATCATCAATCAAAAAGAATCCATATGATTATGTTTACAGTGGAAAATTATGTCTGAAATCACATTAGCTCTGGCTGCTTTAACTTACTGAAGACACTTATTTGACTGATGTGCTCACTGGCTCCTTTCATATCTAGAAAAAGCACCTGGAAAAATTCTAGTTATATCTTTTTCAAAACTTAAAGCAGGTAATTGTTAATATTTAGCTGTTACTGTGTAGCTGGGATATGTGCAGAGTGTAGATGACTTTGTGTTGTCTTGTGTAGTGGTGATAAAAACAGCAAAAAAGATGTAAAAAGGGTGTTGATGAAGTTGATGAAGTCACTCAGTGAGTTTACTGTGCTCCATCTCTTTTCACCCAGGCTCTGGAGAGGGAGGTCTCAGACCACCTGAAGGCTCGATCAGTGATGAGCGACAAGTTGAAGAACAAACAGAAGGAGGTCCAGAAAGCTCTGAAGACTCTGGACAAGGAGGTGAAACACAGGTGAGGTTTTATTCATTCAGTGTGGCTGCACCCTGATGGTGAGAGTGATCAGATGGAGTCATGTGAGACTTGGTTTGTTCAGGAAGGAGAAGCTGCAGGAGGCCCACCAGCTGCAGCTGTTCAAAGCCAACCAGCGCCTCCTGCTGGAGTGGAGCGTCAAACAGAGCAGTGAGATGGCTGAGAAAGGTCTTCCCAAGACCAGGGCTGAGGCGGACCGGCTCATCGTGGAGCATCAGGACTGGAAGGTGAGAGTCGTCTCCAGAGTACCAGCTCAGTGTGGTGCTGTGGTTAATACAGTAAATCAAACTTAACTGTGTAAATGTTTTAACAGACGGAGATCGATGCCCGTGTTGAGCGCATCGACTCTGTGCGGGACTTCGGTCTGGGTCTGATCCGGTCAGGTCACAGTTCGAAGGCAGAGATCCAGAAGGCCCTGAACAAGCTGGAGGAAGCCAAAACTGGACTGGACCGCGCCTGGCTGCACCGCAACACGACCCTGGAGCAGGCCCGAACTCTGCAGGTGATGATCTCATTGTGAAAACATTAGAAACTGCATTTCTGTTACACTTTGCATGATTTACTGTGCAGAGCTGTAATGATCTGACCTGTCGTTACCTTCCTGCAGGTCTTCCTGGCCTCTGTGGAGCAGTGTGAGAGCTGGTTCACCAACAAGGAGGCTTTTCTCTCCAACGAGGACCTGGGGGTAACAACCACCTCACTGATCACTGATTAAAAAACAAACAAACAAACTGAGCATCAACGTTTACTTCTTCTTCTTCTCTGGTGTCGGTGCAGAGCTCGGTGATGGAGGTGGAGACTCTGCAGAGGAAGCAGGCTCAGTTTGAGGAGGCTCTGGAGGCTCAGGTGGGGCAGCTGGACCAGGTGGAGAAACTGGGCCAGAAGATGATCCAACAGAAGCATTACGACTCCGACAACATCAGAGCCAGGAGCAAAGCGCTCGCCGCCAGGTGATGAGAAGCACCGACCTCATTGCATCTCAGTTTGTTGTCTATAAAATACTTACCTATTTCTCTTATACCATGTCTGTGTGTAGGCGGAGCCAGCTGCAGCAGCAGAGCAGATCTCGTCACAAAGCTCTGGATCAGTCACTGAAGCTGCAGCAGTTCTTGTCCAGCAGCTACCAGGTACTGGACTCTACTGGACTCTATCTTCTCTACTGTATCTGTTTCCCACCCTGCCTCTAAATCTGTTCCCTTTTCTCTGCTGAACCCTGGTGTGTTTATTTATCCTGTGTAAAATGTGTGTGTTTGTTTTCCAGGTGTGTGTGTGGCTGAACGAGCGTAACGCTGTGGCCCTGGATGAGAGCTGGAGGGAACCAACCAACCTTCAGGCCAAACTGCTGAAACATCAGAGCTTCGAGGCCGAGATCCTCGCAAACCGCTACAGAGTGGACGCACTCACCAAGGTCTGTGTGTGTGTGTGAAACTCTTTTGATGTGAGCCGTAATTACAACATTTCCATTTTCCTTAAACATACAGATCAGTAATTATATCTGATCGCAATCTTAACTATGAAATAATAAACTAACAATTGAAACGTCAGTAAACGGTGACACTTGAGCTACTTTCTACTTTCACTCTGCTACAATTTAGAGGCAAATGTTGTACTTACTCTACATTTATCTGCATTTCCACCTCTGATGTGTGTCTGATGTCTCTGTGCAGGAAGCAGAGAAATTGCTGTCTGAGTCTCGATCGGCTGAAGTGAAGGTTCGACCTCGACTCAGAGAGCTGACGGACAGCTGGGACGCTCTGATCCGCAACTGTAAGGAGAAGAAAACCAGACTGCAGGAGGCGTACCAGGTACACACACACACACACACACACACTGGCTGCTGTCCATCTCTGGATTGAAACAGAAACATGTCAGCAGGTGAAACTAAATCAGTGAAGTGGTGTTTAAACGCTTGAGTGTGTGTTGTGTTCAGGCGCTGCAGTTCCAGCGTTCACTGGACGACATGGAGCAGTGTGTGGGCTCAGTGGAGAGCGAACTGACCAATGAGGACTGTGGAAGCGACCTGCCGTCTGTCAACAGGCTGCTGAAGGCTCTGCAGGGCCTGGAGGAGGAGGTGGACGGACACAGAGACAGAATCCAGGTACACAACGTCCTGTTTCAGACCAGCTGATGTGTGTGTCTGAGGGGTGACACAGTGCAGTTCATGTAACTGCTGTTTAATCTAACAGGCTCTGGTGGAAACAGCGAAGATCTTCCACTCTCAGGGAAACTTCCTGGCTGAGGAGATCCAGACCAGAGTGGCGCACACCATTAACAGGTCTGGATTTGATATTTGATCTGATAGCGAATTTATTTTCTGTAGCTGTTGAAGTAATGTAGCTCCTGTATGCGTCTGTGTGTGACGTTTTAGTTACCATCATGTGCGTTTCTTTGTTTTCTCTCCATGTTCTTTCTGACAGACATAAACAACGAAAATAAGACCTTAGCAGTGGCAAAGTTAATGATACTTTAACATTTCGCGTTATGCTTGGCGGTGTTGGTAACAGCTGTGTGATGTTCTCCGCTCCGTCAGGTACAACAGTCTGTCGGAGCCCCTGCAGAGTCGGAGGGAAACCTTGGAGGCCTGGCAGGTTCTGTTCCAGTTCTACAGAGACGTGGAGGAGGAGGTGGCCTGGCAGAGCGACAGACTGCCCTCCATCACTGCTAAAGACTGGGGGAGCTCCGTGAGCAGCGGCCAGCAGCTGCTCCACAAACACCAGGTACTCACACACGCAGTGCTGCAGCAGGGACATGACACTTACACAATCGTTTATGTTGACAATAATGAGTATTAAAGGAGCAGTGTGTAGAGGTTTGCACATTGCAACCTGCTGAAACTTCTCCTGTGTGTATGTTTTAAAGTGTTTTTTGTCTGTCAGGCTGTGATGCAGGAGATCTCAAGCCGTGCCCCATTGATCCAGGCAGTGCAGGAGGCGGGGCGGAGTCTGGTGAGGCGCCATCTCTAATTTTTTTCATAGCTTTATTTATTGAAATTTATAGGACATGCATGAATCAGCTGTTAAGTTTCAATGCCCATTTCTGGACAAATGAATTCAATTTCAGTTTATTCCATTTATTATTTTAATTTGGATGGTAGATGGTAGCAGTGATAATAACAGTAAGTAAAAAAAATAATGAAAAAATAGAAAATGAAAAAAGAATAAAAATAGAGTAGAAAATAGAATAAAAATTAAAATATAGGAATAAACAAATGTAAATAAAGATAATAATGAAATAAAATGAAATTAACTAAAAGTGATACAAAAAAATCTCAGTAAAAATGAATTAAATAAAAATGAAAAATAAATTATCACGTAAAGAATTGAATAACTAGGCGTAGCAGACATTTACAGTCTGTTAATGACTATATTACATCGACCCTCGCAGGTCAGAGGTCGTCACTTTGCGTCTCATGACATCCGTGAGCGCCTGGACGAGTTAAAGAGTCTTCACGAGGAGCTGCTGACGGAGGCGGAGAGGAAGGGGAAGCTCCTGCAGGAGGCGCTGAGCATCCACACCTTCCTCACTGAGGTAAAGATACACATAGAGTTCATTCATGCACAGCTGGGAGGTTTGCCTGCAGGGTGTTTTATAAACTGTTATTTAAACCTGTGTGTGTGTGTTGAGGTGTCTGAACTGGAGCTGTGGTTGGAGGAGCAGCGCGCAGGTTTGGAGTCTCGGGACTGCGGGAGGAGCGAGGAGGCGACGGAGGCTCTGCTGAGGAAGCTGGACTCTGTGGACGTGGAGCTGGAGAACCAGAGGAAGACGGTGGAGAGGCTGCAGGAGAGCGGGGCCTCGCTGCAGCACCTCGGACATCCCAACAGGTAAACAGACGCACGGCATGGTTACCTGTACACACACCTGCAGATCCAGGAGGAGGTCTGACTGTCAGCGAGAGGAGGGACATGAGGTGTGACTGTGTTTGTTCAGGAAGAGTGTGGCTTGTTACGTTTGTTCTGATTCTTAGAATGTTTTGTTGTTGTTGTCTTTTTTTTTTTTTGAAAAGTAAAACAAAATAAAGTTCTGTCTGTCTGTCTGTCTGTCTGTCTGTCTGTCTCAGCCACCTGGTCAGCGAGTCTCTCCCGGTCGTCCTTGAGCACTTCGAGTCTCTCCTTCGACTCTCCGCTAGTCGTCGTGCTGCTCTGGAAGACCAGCTCCGCCTCTACGTGTTTGAAAGAGAAGCCAAAGAACTACAAACATGGCTGACCTCCAAGAAGACTGTGGTCGAGTCCAAAGACTGCGGACAAGATCTGGAGGATGTTGAGGTGAGTCACACAAGTACCAGAAGTTAGATTCATATGTCTTGTTGACTTTTTCTTTGATTACATAGTTTTCTGTTTAAAATTATTTAGACTTGTAGACTTCAGCTAAGGGAAGATCAGACAAAATCTACTTTGAAGTTTTGCTTATGCAAAGTGTTACACACAGCCGTAATGGACTCTGGACAATATATAGCCAACAACACAGTACAGCGGTACACTAAAGACACAGTAATAAATTACATACAATAAAAAAAATGATTAAAAATTAAATAAAATGAACAAAAAAGGGGGAAAAGACAGACAAAACATATATAAAAGATTTGAAAAACTGAAAAGGTATGGCAAAAAAAGGATATTGGTAATATAAATAAAATGAAAAATTATTTTAAAAGATAAGCATAAACCTAATAAAAGATACGACCAAAAAAAAACACAATATGGCAAAAAAAATAAATGCAAAAAAGATAGATGAAAAAACATGAACAGATTATGGCAAAAAAGTAAAAATAAGGGTTTTAAGAAATAACAAAAAGGATAAGACAAAATATGATTTGAAAAATATATAAATATATAGGTGGAGAAAATCACAAAAAATACATAGAAATTAAAAAGAAGATGTGGCTAAAAAAGGGACAAAAATATAAAAAAGAGCAAAATTAAAATAAAAAAAGATGACAAAAAAGATTTGCCAAAAATGAAAAAATACATAGGACAAAAATGAAAAAAACAATATGGCAACACTAGACACTACACTATAGAAACACTTTTCTTAAAGTACAGAGGAAGCTTTCTTGTCTTTTTACTGAATCTTGCCCAAATTGTGTCTTTGAAACTGTAAAGCAGCTCAGTTCTTTTCTCCTCACCTCTGCTCCTCCTCCTGCAGGTCCTTCAGAAGAAGTTGGAGGTTCTGGTGTCGGAGATGTCCGGTCTGGGTCGTAGCCGGCTGACCTCGGTGCAGCAGCTGGGCAGAGGGCTGCAGCAGGACAGCCAGGCCCGGAGGAGAGACGACGCCCTCAGCGGACTGTGGGACGACCTCAACAGCAGCATCAGGACCAGAGAGCAGGTACAGCACGCAGAACGCACATCGGTGTGACGCCTGTAGAGAGCGAGACGGTGAGAGTAACAGTCTGTGTCCTCCAGAACCTGCAGTCAGCCAGAGAGGTTCACCAGTTTAACCATGATGTGGACGAGCTGAAGGCTGGATGGCTGAGAAGGAGGCTGTGCTGGACTCAGAGGACCAGGACCACGACCTGCACTCCATCCAGGCTCTGCTGAGACAACACGAGGCGCTGAGGTACGACACACCCAGCAGGACACGAGCGGGAGTTGGTTTAGTTCGAGGGTTTGATGATAAAGATTCATGTACTGAACATCATTGTGTACCTGCTGTGTTGATTCTGCCACCAGAGGGACCTGGTTCTGATCTGAGAGGTGACCAGGAGCAGAGAGGGCCGGGCTCTGAGCAGACACAGCCTCAGGTCAGAGCCGCCGTGACTCAGAGGCTGGAGGAGCTGGAGGCCTGCTGGACCAGCATCCAGGACAAGGCCTGCCAGCGCAGAGCCAGACTGGGCCAGGCTGAGGACGTGCAGAAATACTTATCCCACTGGACTGAGCTCATGTACGTCCTCCTCACACCTCACTGTGTCCATGCAAAGATGATAAAGTTGATAAAATTGGACGTCTGTCTGTCTGTCTCAGGGCCTGGCTGAAGGAGGTGCTGTCGCTGGTTCGAGGGGAGGCGCAGAGCGTGGAGGGCACCGACCTGGAGCAGCTGATAAAAAAACACGAAGAGTACCGCGTCCACATCGACAGACAGCTCAGCAAATCCCAGGCTGTGAAGGAGGAAGGGAGGCGCCTGATAGAAGGAGGGAACTTCATGTCCTCAGAGGTGAGACACTCAAAGAGGACAGTCTGCTGATTCTGTCTTACCCAACATCCTGACCTTTGTCTTCCTCCCAGGTGGAGGAGCGCGTGTGTGAGCTGGAGGAGATGGAGCTGCGGGTGGAGAAGGTGTGGGAGGAGACCAGGCTCCTGTACGAGGAGGAGCTGGAGATTTCACTTCTGCAGAGGGAGCTGGAGCAGGCGGAGCGCTGGCTGAGCTCCTATGAAAACACACTGATGGCCGAGGACTACGGGGTACGTCTGCACCACAGGTGGAGGCAGGTGTTCTTAAAACAAGAGGAAGTCAGTTATAGCAGTTTGTCAGCAGAGGCTCAGATCATAGAGGAGTTTAAGATGGTAATGTGACAGATCTAACAAGAACAATTAAGGCTTTTAAGTAGACCATGTGTCATCGTTTTTACTGACAGTTTGCTCTTTACGCTCCTCCAGGACTCAGTGTCTGATGTCATGGAGCTCCTGAAGAGGCAGGAGGACTTGGAGGCCATGATCCAGGCCCAGAGCGACCGCTTCATTGCACTACAGAGGAAGAAAACACAGGTTGGTAACTTGACTGTAGCAACATTCAGACTGCAGGTTAAAGTGGCCAAATCACACACAAGATATAATTTTAGCTCGTCATCATCTCGTTTTTGTCATGGAAAAAAAGGTAGATGAAAAGTTTTAAACATAGCTTTCATCAATGAAATCAACACTGCTCTTGTGTCGCAGATCCGATTTTTCAGAGTAGTGTGGTCACAGAAGTCCACACAGATTATTTCCAGTCAGTTTTATATGTGGTGTAAATCATAACACATCAACTGCTCACAGATTCAGTGGCTTTCACTGCACATCAAGTTACAAACAAAACCGTAAATGCTGACATTCAGTGGCCTCCATGTTTGCGTCTGCACGAGAGCATGTTGCAAGTGATGTCTTTGTTGTTGTTGTTTTGTGCATGCGTGTCAGTTCAGGACACTGGCAGATCTGAGAAATAAATCTTAATGAAGCACGAAAGCGTGGAGTGTAAGAAGTTATAGACTGAGGATTATTATTTTGTCTCTGCTGTCAAGTTTTCTTTGTCTCGTCAGAGGGAGCAGAGACTTCATGGACATGAGGACACAGAGCTCCAGGACAGAAAACCTCCAGCCAGAGTTTCGTCCCTGAAGAGAAAACCCTCCGATCCAAAGACACCGCGGACCTCCTCCTCCAGGGACATCGTCCGTCGAGTCAGCAGCAGCAGGAGGACGGACAGACCCATCAGATCATCCATCCTAGACAGGACTACTAGTCCCCCGCCCTCTACTAGTCCCCCGCCCTCTACTAGTCCCCCACCCAGCCCGTCCCTCCACCTTGACTCCAGGAGACACTTCAGTGCCGGCAGGAAGAAATGGGAGGCAGAAGAAGACACCAGCAGTCCTCCTGCTAGTCCCAGGTCCAGCCCGACTGTGACACCCTGGAGGAGTCGAACCTCACCCCTCAAAGCATCACCCGACTCCTCCGCTCTTCAACATCCTCCGTCACCTCCACCTTCCTCCCCTCAGACCTCCGTCTCTTCTCCACCCCCCGAGGAAGGTGGTCGTCCCAGATCCAAACCTCCTCTGGCTCCAAAGCCCAGGATCTTCTCCACAGAGCGGACGTCCAGACTCCGCCCTGAGCCTCAGAGCCCACCAGAGACGCCCACTACACCACCTGACTCACCTCCACCTGTCAGACAGCTTGTTGCTCCCACTGAACCTCCACCTCCACCGGTCGCAGAAAGGTGTTCTCCCCTTGAATCACCACCACCTTCAACGAGGAAAGAGCTCCACAGCGAGCCTGATCTTCCTGATTCTCCACCTGCTGCTGAGCAGGTGACACCACCTGACTCCCCGACTGCTGCACCAATCACAGAGGAGGATACTGAATCAGCTGACCCCGCTCCTGCAACACGTGAACTGCCTCCATCTCCTCCACAGCGACACAGGAAGTTAGAAGATCTACCAGAGGAAGACGCCAGCTCCACACCGGAGGTAAAAACTCATTCACCGTCATGACTTCATCGTTACTGGAAGCTGATTGGTCGCCAATCTCTAACACACCTGTGGTGTTGCTAGGTAACAGCAGAGTGGCCAATCAGGATGGAGGGGATGCTGGAGATCAAACTGAAACAAGGAGGAAACAAGGTGAGAAACTACTCGCCTGCTTCCGTGTTTCAGATGATACGTCATGTTTGTAGTCGACCAATGAAGATGAGTTTACATATCACCTTGGGTTCGTCCTTCACCTTCTCAAAATGATCCCACACTTTGGATTTACTGCCCGACATGTTATTAACTAGCCTGTGGAATAACTGCAGGTACCAGCCCTGGAGATTAACCTGACTCCTGTCTGACTGCTGAGCGTGGACACTTCCTGTGTCTGTCCTTTCAAAGTCACACACGGACCAGTCATATAGGTTTGGATTTATTTTGACAAGGCGCAGCTCCTGATTTTCCCTTTTTGTTTGTTTTGGGGTTTTTTTGTGCAACTGAGTGACCAATTACATCTTGCTGACTAATGACCCGCGGTGTCTCTTCTCTCTGTGATTGGCTGCTGGTTCAGGGTCTGGAGCACTGGGAGGAGGTGTTTGCTGTTCTGGAGGGAGAGACGCTCAGCCTGTTTAAAGACAGAGCGGCTGCTGCACAGGTACCAAACACACCTGACGGCAGAAGACAGTGTGTTACATCATCACAGTGTTTTATTTACTGATACGTATGTGAATTGGGAGTCTTTTTTTAAATTTCATGATAAAACAGACAAACTTTAAATCATGTTAAGAGGAAGTTTTATTTCAGACAGAAGGACTCCTCAGTTTAATATTTCTTACCTCAAGTAACACTGAATTGTGTGTGTGTGTGTGTGTGTGTGTGTGTGTGTGTGTGTGTGTGTGTGTGTGTGTTTCCACAGAGGACCTCTAGGTGGCCTCCTATCAACATGGACGGAGCAGTTTGCAGGGAGAACGTTTACTACAGGAGGAAGGAGAACACGTTCAAACTGATGTGAGTGAACTGCACCCTCACCTGCTCCTGATTTTATCAATCTTCCTTTTTCTTGATTTCTCCCATCAATATTAGATATTTTTTTGAATATTTAAAGTTTATATTCCAACAAATTATGGAAGATAAATGTGATGTCTTCACACTGAGGGAAGTATTCAAAAATATTCTTCATCATTTTATCATACTGCTTCATTTGAAACACTCAGACATTTCAACATATACAGACAGTTGTTTGACTGTAAGTATGTTCAAGGTTATTCTAGTGAGCTAAAATTAAAAACAAAAACTGGGTGTGGACAAACATCTTATTTAACTGAAATAAGCATGAAAACTAGACTTAAGAAAAAAACAAAACTAACTGAAATGATATTGTGAGCGTACAAAGCTAAGTAAAATAAAATAAAAATAATCAGGAAATGTCTTCAGTTTTAGTCTTTGTCAATTTTGTCAAATTTGTCAACACAACAAGAGATATTGGTCCATGTTTATTAAGAATGAGATTCTACATGACTGTGACTCAGCTGCCTTCACAAAATGTTGTGTTTGTTATAATATCTTTTCTGACTTCTTAAATCTTGACCCTGATAAATAACCCTTACAGTATATTGATAATAAAAGTAAAAATAAAACTGAAACTAATAAAAACTGAACCAAAATTAAGCATTTTTAGACAACAAAAAACTAAACTGAAACAAGCAAACCAACTCTGTAAACTAACTGAAACTGAACTTACATGAAAACAAAAATTCACAATGAAAAGCAAAACCTAATGACATTTATAAGTATAAACTGTGGTGTTTTGTCTCACTGTGTCTCAGACTGCAGGACGGCAGTCAGTACCTGTTTGCAGCGTCCAGCAAAGATCTGCAGCTGCTGTGGTTGAGAAAACTCCAGAACTGCCCTGAATCTGCTGCCAGCAGCGACTCTGACGACTCAGGGTAAACACACACACACACACACACACACACACACACACACACACACACACACACACACACACACACGTTGTACTCTATGCTTTACTAAGCAATACTACATTATCTTTATCTGCTGAGGCCGATGCAACATGGAGAAAATAAAAAATCTCAATATTTGTATGCCTCCACACCAGCGCGCGCAAAATTTTGCACCAACATTCACATGGACTCAACCATGAAGTGATCAGTTTTTGGTGGTCAAAGGTCAAGATCAGTGTGACTTTGCATCTGTCTCATTCGCCTGAACGTGATATCTCATGAACACCATTTGACACAGACGTCTGCTTGGACAGAAGAATAAACTGATTTAAGTTTTGTGTTCGAAGGTCAAAGGTCAATAAGTTGTCATACGTAACTTAAGAATTCATACACTAATCGTGACAAATTTCCACACAAATGTCTAACGGGATAAAATATTAAAGGTCAAAGGTCAGCTTGACTGTGACATCATCATGTTTTAACGTCATATCTCAGGAACAGAAGGGGAGACATTTGGTCAGATACTGAATTGGTGACTCTAATCTTGAAGCTGTGCTGATTGTATAGATCTTCTGTGTGTGAAGCCTCCATGTTTTCACTGACATGATGGAGACTGTCAGAGACACTGGGCTGGTGGGCGGAGTCATACAACCACGGGGCAGTGATTCTGGTTCTGTCAGTTGCTCTGAAAGTAATCTTGTAAGGTAATAGGTGATTAGAAGGCAAAAACATTAAATAGTAATAATGTTAAAGGGATTAAAAACTTTGAAAGGTAGTAGGAGTAATGAAACAAAGCAGTAACAGACATCTTGCATCGATGATAAGTTACATTTTTTGAAATAAATATTAAAATATATTAATTTAAAGCAGGAGTAGTAGGAGACGTTGTGCCTGCTGCTGTTTGACAGTGACACACATTTTAAAATAAAGGCGTAACTTAAAGATGATGATATGGATCGATGTTTTGACTTTGCACTGATGATTGGATCGTTGATCAGTGAATCGATATATCGATCCAGATCAATGGATCATCACAACCTGAGTATTCAGATCAACTTTGTTGTTGAGCTTTCAAAAACTACAAAAAACAAAAACAAGAGAGTTTCTGTTTCATGATGTCATTACACATAAAACCAGCTGTATATGAACCGCTTTAAATACAGTATGAAGTAATTTATATCAGTAAATATCTGATGAAAGAATCCCACCATGTGCTCACTGCCAAGTCTGATAGTCTCAGCTACAAGTGTAGTTTTGGTATCAAGGTTCAGTTCATCAATATTTTCTCATTTCGCTGCTGCTTTGACTGAATTTCTCCTGAAAATTTAACGTCTCATAATGATTCTGTGAATCGAACGCGCACACAGACGCACTGTGCGACTAGTTTTCTGGTTGTGGAGTCCAACCCGGCGTCCGTCCATTCGTCTGTCTGTCAGTCTGTCAGCGGCTGAAGTGTTTGATGGAGTTTCAGACTGAACGTGTTTCTTTCAAACGGCCTCAGGTAATTTGACTTTCACATCTCACCTGTTCACACTGTGCACTGTGGGGACACGGGGCACCTCTCAGGTGGGCGAGAGGCCACAGAAATGAAACTCCCCGTCGGCAGGATTTTTCCTTTAATGAGATACTTTGACAAGGTGAATTACATTCAGCGGGCGCACAATGGTGGAAAAACACACGGTGGCACAGGACACAGTCGCGGGTCCATTCAGCTGTCAGCCTTTACATCTGGTTTGGTTTGCAGCAGGGAGATGAAGTGTGCAGGTCTGCAGAGGCAACATGACTGCAGCAGTCATAAAATACATTAATAAAATGATTTCTGCATCTTTATTTAACAGGTGCTGAAATGGAAAAGGAGACATGTTGAGCTTTAGCAGCAGTCAGTGTTTGTCACTTTATCTTTATATATTTCACTGTAGAGCCAACAGTTATTCTATTAGTTGATCAACAGACAATTAAACGGCAAATATTTTAGTAATCAAATAATCGTTTTAGTCATTTTTAGATGAAAATAGAAACATTTGCTGCTTCCAGCTTGTCAGACATTCAGTTTTCTTTGACACTTTGACAAACATTTGCGCCAAGACGAGTTGAAACAGGCAACTAGTTTCAATGCTCCATTCTGCAACGTTGTAAAAAGCTGCTGGTTCACAGGAAGTGACCACCGTGAGACAGTGTATCATCTCTAGTCAACAACTCTCTGTACTTATGTTCTGATTTTCACGCTGCTGCTACTTTTCTCTGCAACGTTCTAAAACAGTTTCGTCCATCTCGTTGCAAATCGCAAGCTCAAACAATAACCAAAGAAAGTTAGAGTTAAACTGACATAAAATTCCTGTCGCACAAGGGTCATGTGACACCTTTATTTTTAAAACTTTTATATTACTGTGCTGTACTAAACTTAAAGTTTTGAGTTCAAGCTGTCCTGACAGGAAACAAACATTTAAATCCGTGGACACAGAGATGAACGTGAGTTGTTTGATGAGGAGCAGTCAAACACTTTGTACACAATCAGAGCTCCAACATTAACACCAGGATGTTGTCGTCATTTAGGAGAGCGTCATCAGTCAACCTGAGTCTGGAGAAGTTAGCCGAGGCTCCGGATGATTCGGCCTCCACCAAACTGCTCAACAGTAGAGCTGAGAGCCTGGAGAGACAATCATCCACAGACAGCCAACCTCCTCCCAAACCCCCCCACACGTACTACAACAAACACCGCTACCCAGAGGAAGCAGAGGTCGGGACGGCAGGTGAGTCGACACACAGCACATTAGCATGTTGTTTAAGCTAACAACCGGATTATCTGTTAGCGTGTGACTGAACTTGATTTATGACACAGCAGGTCCACAGAGCCGTCAAAGCCAGCCTCCCTCAGTGCCTCCTCCGCCTCCACCCTCCGACACCCAGCAGCCCTCCACCGTGACCCCCCAGCTAACAGACGACAGCATGAGCAGGTCAAGGAGGAGCGTCTTCAGGAAGTTTTTCACCAAGAAGTAAAACCTTATTGACTCAGTCAATCCGGCCGGTTACTGCGCTTCATTCAGGGAAGCCAAATGGTGCAGGTGACAAAGACAGTAATACTGGTGTAATAAAGTTTACAGGCAGGACACCAGAGCAGGCGACATTAAAGCCTTAACGATGCCAAGTGAAACAGTTTTACTGACAAAGTGCTTTGATTAAAGTGCCTCACAGGAAATGAAGAATATAGTGACTGAAAATGAGTGATAAGAATATTAGAAACCCAGAAATAAACAAATCTAAAACTCTGAGCACAAGAAATGCACAAATAAATCTCAACTACGGCTGTCGGCGTTAATCGCGATGTGACGGACTGCACGTTGGTCCACACCAATCATTCCTGGTTGTCTTACGACCAGTGTGATGTCATCGGGTTATTCTTTATTCTTTTATTATTATTACTATTATTTCAGTCACTGTGTCTGTTCATGTGCCAGCTGAAATGTTACTGTAGTAATGTCAAAAGTGCCACCAGATGGGCGGAGCTACATGTGAAGTGGACAACTTCATTCGTTTATTCACTGACAAACAGTCTAAATTCACACTGCTACATGTAACTTCATACTCTCTGTGCCGTCACACACACACTCTCTTTCTCTCTTTGCCACACACTCACTGCACACACGATCAGGTCCAAGGGACGTCCTCAGGTTGGCATGTTGTGACCAGTCATACACCATTAGCGGGAGCAAAGGTTTAACACATACAGGACCTGTTTGAATCAGAGAAAGCAACCAGACTGGAACACCTGAGAGTGCAGATGCTGGAGCATTAACTAGGGATCACTGAATGTGAGTGAGTCATCAAATGTATCTGCTCACCATGTTGACACTGATTGGACATCACACTCCTTTGCTTGTACCGCACTGTTTTAGAAGTGAATCACTGATTTGAGAGAATAAAAGTCAAGATGATAAAGTACATTTTTTTTTGCATGCATTGATTTCCAGTCAAAACAAGAATTACTTCACTTTGTCAGTGTGGACTGCAAAACTGTTGCTGAATCATGGAATTTTGAACATGCGATTAACTATTGAAATATACAGTTTTAAAAGATGAATTGTTTGACAGCCCTGATCTCAACTCAAGGTCCACTTGCTAATGTCTCCCAGATCAGTGGAGTTCCTTCCACTGAGGAAGACCAAGAGATGCAGTTAAAAGCTCCAGGAAAAGACCTCTGGTTTTACTGAAGCAAACACTTTTAGTTGTTGGTTTAAAGGGATAGTGCACCCACTACGGATGAGCAGTATGGAGATATTTTGTGGTTTCAATTATGTGTTCTTGGATGTTTGAATCTGGGGCGCCGTCAGCCTCCATTAGGTGGAGTCGTCTTGCTACCCACTCTCCCCTTGGATCTCCACAAGTGTTGTGAGGACTCTGAAACTTCACCTGAGCCTCCCTCGGCATATGGGTGAGTAGATAATGGCTGAATTTTCATTTTTGGGCGCACTATCCTTCTAAGGCCCCAATCACATAGGAAGTGTTTTGCAGATTGCCAGTAGTAAAAAATACTTGTTGCCAGCGACCACCCCATCGTCTCCTCACCCTAACCTTCCTGCGTAATCAATCTACTGCTGACTTATTTTAGTTATTTCCCAGTGATCAGTGTGTAGCTGCTGCCATGTTGAGGCAGAGGGTCTGTGTGTAGTGTGAGAGGCTGTCAGCAGATAAACAGAGATCTGTGTGGGTACATGAGACCCTAAAAAAGAGGCTGGATCATGGAGAGAACCACCAGTTGGTCCAGGAGCTTCTCCTCCATCATGGACGTTTACAGGCAGATTTTAGGACGACTCAGGGGCAGTTTAACACTCTGGCAACAACGCCAGGCAAAAAGCTTCATTTTCATTTAAACAATTACAAAAAGCCGCCTCCAGAGCTGCTAAAACGCTTCCTGTGTGATCAGGCCTAAATGGGACGCACTTCAACAGCGTTTCCATGGTAACAGTCACTGATACCTAACTATTGTTTCCATGGCGACCTTAATGGCAGCTGCTGGGTCAGCTGGTACGAGAAAAGTTTTAATTTATTTATCAAACTTGAGAAAGTCGGGAACAAAACTCTGTGGAACAACTGACTTCAGACGTGTGTTTATGAATCAGTTTGATCTTCAGTCTTTGTGGAAGCAGCTCCAGGTTGTGTTGTTGATGAAACAGTCGGATGTCGCGTCTGACGCCTGTTAATATTCTCTTCACCTCTGCTCACGTTCTGGATCTAAAACAGTCTGAAGTGACTCCATCTGAAGAGTTTCGGCTCTCCACCTTTTCAAAACTGATCGACAGCAAATCCATTCAAACAAATTTGTCACATTTAGAAGCAGAAAAGGTTTCATGAGACATCGATGGAACGTTAACAGACTACCGCTCGTGATTTTTTAAAAAGATGAACTTTGGTTAATGACTCAGTGTTTTTGGAAACGAACGCCGTTTATTTATTAATGAGCAACAAATCCAAACATCTTCAGACTCATCGCCTCCTCCATTCAGGCAGATCAATAAGTCAATCATTAAAAATAATGAGTCAGATTAAGACGACTGAGAGAATCAGAGTTCAAACACTTCATTCAGGTTTTGGGAAATTAAAGCCAATTGAGGTGATGAGTGAGTCATTCACACAGACTGAATCATAAACATTGACGTCATCGTTTCATCATGTTGCTGCACAGCGGATTAGGACGACGTTGTTTTAAATTAAAACTCTTCATATTTTGTTGTTTTGTTGTGTTAACCAATAATCATTTGATTGATTACTGTGAGGTTTCTGCATCTATAATGTAGATTATGGAAAACATTTCACAGATGAACTAAACTCATTAATCTGATTGAACTGCACTGAATGTTTTAATTAAATATTTCCACAGTTCATCGTCGACTTCCTGAGTCTGGTTTTATCTTCTCAGAGGAGGCCTGTGCGTGTTGTGTTCAAACACCATCAGTTTATTGATCCAGTGTGACTGTCCACAGTTTACATTTCGCTGTCAGTGATGCCGAGGTCAAAGGTCAGCTGTCTGAAAGAGTCCACAGTGAGTGTGGTCGTCTTATATTTATGTTAATTTAATCTTATCTGCTGAGAGTTTGATATGCAGCAGGTCTGCACTGGTAATGATGCTTCCAGGAAATAGACAGAATCACAATGTTTATTTAAAATAACTCTAGAGTTGAAAATCCTCCTGTCACGTACATAAATTCAAACGCTGCCTTTATGAGTTTGTTTTTAGCCTCCTCAAAAGAAAACCACCCCCCAAAAAAGTCTGTCAGTTTAAGGCTGCTTTCACACCTGCCCTGTTTGGTTCGGTTCAATTGAATTAAAGTTTGTTTGGCCCCTGAGTGCGGTTCATTTGGGCAGGTGTGAAAGGAACTCTGGTGCGGTTGGTTTGTGGTGAGAAGGTGTTCCGACCTGGATGTGAAGCAACTGCAGTCACATGACACATTGTTTGGGTTCACCAACACTTCTTCTCACAAAATTAATGTGAAACTTACTTAATGTCTGAAGTCATCTCCTTCATCCCTTCATTCCTTGTGCAGGTTTAAGGAATCACTTGACAGAGCAGGGGTCAAAGGTCACAGGTGAAAGCAGGATGAAGGTTTTGGTCTCTGTTCAGAGTTTAAAAAACAAACATTAAAATATGAGGATGCCTAAATCCCAATTAAAATCCGTGTAGCTACTTAAGTATACCTTAAAAAGTCCTATATTTTTCCTCAAATCCCTGTAGCCTCTTACGTACCCTGCAAACACCTTAAGATCTCCCTTAAGAACAAATAAAATCCCTTAAAACCCTCCAGAAAAACCCTTTGAAGCAGCTGGAGCCCCAGTGAGTCCCCTCAATATTCCAACAAAGCCCCTTAAAGAGACCCTGAAACTTCCTTAATAGCTCCTGGAAACTCCTTAACAATCTGCAGAATCCTTTAGGAACCCCATAGGAACTTGTGAATGCCCCTGAAAATCTCCCAGAGCTCCCCAAGAACCACATGTGATCTTCTAGAACCCCCCTTATAGGGGCTATGGCCCATTTAAAACCACAGGTCAGGAACCCCTTAATAACCTGATAGACCCTCTTAGACTTTGACAACCCTTCTTAAGAGCCAGTGGAGCCTCCTCAAGAACTCAAGGAAGCTGCTCGTAAACCCCCTGAAACCCTGTGAGAACTTAAAGGATCTCCTCACAACCCTGTGTAAAGACAGACTGGAACGTCCTTAAGAACATGGCAAAAAACAAAATGCCCCCCTAACCCTAACGCTAATCCTCAAAATCCCTGGAATTTAACTTAACCTAGATCCACTGCCACCTTCTTAAGAACTTAAGGAAACAACTGACAGCTGCTGAAAACAGTTTAATCACCACAACAGCCTATTAATAACCTTAGATTTGACTTAAGAACCCCACACAACCCAAAAAGGCTGTTTAAACCCTCAGAAGAACCACAGGAATCCTGTAAATAACCCATAGCCCCCTTAAGGCAACTTTAGAACATCCTTAAAACTTGGGATGACTTCGCACCAACCAAGATCCACTGAAACGCTGAAGGGCTGCTGGAAGCAGTTAAATAGCCAAAATAACCCATTAAATAATATTGGATTTGACTAATAGATCCCTGTGTGTGTGTGTGTGTGTGTGTGTGTGTGTGTGTGTGTTGTGTGTGTGTTGTGTGTGTGTGTGTGTGTTACCTGCTGGTCCCGGGATGTAGTTCCCGCTGCCGGCCGCACGTCGCTGTCGGTGCAGTAATGAGCCGGCTCTGCTCCCGGAGCTCTCGGCTGAGTGTTCGGGCTCCAGCCGGCAGATTGTCCGGTTCACAAGTTTATTTTCAGCGCTTGACATTGATTGAACCATTAACCCTGCGGCGCCAACACAGCTAATGATTTTCCTGCTTGTTTTTGTGCTGCAGGGCAGCAGGAAGTTGCTCCTCTCTCCGAGCATTCACCCTCATCTTCTGCTCCTTATTTAATAATAATCCCAGCCGTGGATTCATGTGTTCACCGCTGGAGCTGATTGTTGCTTAGCTTCAGATTCAAGATTTAAAATCAGTTTCACAACCTCTGCACCAGTGTTTGATGCTTTTAAAGTAAAATAAGTCACTTTAACTCATCAAATACACACTTTGCCCAAATAAACACTTAATATTCACAACAGAAACTCGTCACAACAGGAGTACAGATTAATATATACTGAACATTTGAATTGAATATTGAGACACAAACGTGTTAAAGAGCCCAAATGTATCTGAGAAAAATGATCTGAGTCAAGCCAGCTGATGTTTATTCCTTCAATATAATGTATATTATTACAATATTGTGTTTTTTCGTTTTAATGCAAAGCGTATTTTAATTTAAAATGATCTTTAAAGAAATAAAAGTTGCTTTCCAGAACACAAAGTGGACGTGTTTTCATTCTGAAGAAATAAAGGAGGGAAATAGGATTTAGACACACAACAGTGGAATAAAAAAAAATACCGGAATAGGATTAATGAGCATCAGTTACACCAGGAAGCAACACAAGTTTATTTTACACATTAAAAGCCTTTTAATAAACCTTTGACATCTCCTGGAAAGTAATGAGTTCAATCAGAAACTTCGAGGTGGTAAAAGAGTCCGTTCTGATCTTTAATAATACACAAAATAAGTCTTAAATTTTCCTTAAATAACCTCTGTGTTAACGGTGCTTTAATGTCCTTTATATCAAGTTTTTAATTTCCCTTAAATGTACCCTGACTTTGTCTAAGAGCTGCATCAGTGTACACATGAAAATATGTGTTAAGTGTAAAAAACGTTAAATTCCCCTTAAATAACCTCTTACTGTGTTAAAGGCTTTATTACAAATAAAAATTAAGTCTTAAATTTCCCTTGAATAACATCTGATTGTGTTTAAGGTGCATCGAAAGACTTAACTTTTCCTTAAATAACCGACGTACAACTATGTCCTTTAGGCCTATTACAAATCATAATTAAGTCTTAAGTGTCCGTTAAATAACATCCGAGTGTGTTTCAGGTGCATTAATGTGCTTGTTACAAATGAAAATTAATTCTTAAATTTCCCTTAAATAATCGTTGTGTTTAAGTTGCATTAATATCATTTACAACAAATCAAAATTAATTCTCCTTAAATAGTCTCTGACTATATTTAAGGTGTATTAATGTCATTTACTACAAATCAACATTAAGTCTTAAATTTATAATAAGGGACACTGATGTACCTTTAACACAGTCAGATGTTATTTAACGAAATTTAAGACTTTCGTTTGTAATAAAGGACATTAATGCACCTTATACACGGTCTGATTTAGTTAAGGGGAATTTAAGTGTAAACTAAAGGTTTATTTTATGGATTTTAAGTATTAAATGTTGCTTATGAATCAGTTTTGGTCCTTGTGTGTCAGCTCCAGAACATAATGAACGGAGGGACCGTCAGTCCCTCTTTCTGTCCTCGGCTCTGTCTGTGGTGTTGGACACATATTTGTCCCTCCCAGGCCTCCGTCTGATTCGCGCTTCAACATTCAGCTCACGGCGGCAGAAAGCAAAGAAGCAGCAGGAGCTCAGACACAGACCTGTCTGATTTCTGAAGCTGCTGCAGGAGAAAAACACAGTTTAAGCAGCTGAGTGTGTCCACACAGCTCCGGACACATCATATCTGGGCTGATCCAAAAAGAACAAAAGGACATCATCACATTTTTATTTTTCACAGTGAGACAAGACTGAAGCTTCACACCGCACATTATTTATTTGATTCCTCCGTGATGAAGCTCTGCAGCTTTCTGCCCGGGCAGAATAGTGAAATGGGTTTTGTTTTTTTAAAAACGAAAATGTTTTGTAAATGAAATCTCCAAAAATAAAATCAGTTTTATTATTCATTTATTTTAATGTGATTTTTTTTAAGCAACAAAAAAAGTTAAATGAAAACTAAACGAAGAATTTTGTTCTCAGATTATGTAGAATTATCACAGGAAACTATTGACAGTAAAATCCAACAGAACCGTGAATATAATGTGAGTCTTTCGGTCCAGTTTAGTAACAGCTGCAGGACTGATCGACACATTAAACACATCGACACACTCACTGTTCTCTGCTTATTTTTTATCGTTTTTTGTTTGCAATCATTAAGTTTTAATAAACTTTACTTTACAAGTAGATAATAAAGACACATTACGTCACGTTCAAGAGAAGTTAAATACTGAAATAATAACATGAGGACATTATATCACCTGAAGAAAACACTGCATATATATGAAGTGCGATGAAATGTCACTATGAGATGAATATTATCAGGATTCCGTTTAAACAGAGGAAAAAACGTAATAATTAAGAATTTCAGTGTCTGCCTGCGGTTTGATTTCGCTCCTTCAACGCGTCTGATCTGACAGTTTGAGCTGCTTCTAACACGGATTTTGTCAGATTCACTCCCACAAAGATTTTATCTGACTTTATATTTAATTAAACACATAAAAACTGAAAGCAGATTTATTTTTTAACTTGATAAAAACAGATCTGCATCTGTACTCTCAGAAAGTTATTTATGGCAAATAATTTCTGTTTTCCTTAAAAGACAATAAGTTTATTCTTAAGTATTTATTTTAAATTTAGTCGGTCCAGATTAAATCAAATGAAACTGTAGGAAGAGCCACACAAGAGCAAACAGTGGATCCAAAACTGGATGTAAATCATGTTTGTGTTGGTGAAGTTCCTGTTCCCGCCGCTGGGAGGCGCCCTCTGCCCTCCTCTCAGCCTCCTCCTCCTCTCCTCTCTCTTCTTCCTCTGTGTCTGCTGTTGATCCCTCTGATTTATTTGCTCACAACTTCCCTCTGAGCCTTAAAGCCAATAATAATAACAGTGAGGCTGTTTACATGCAGCCGGCGTGTTGAGAAATCACTCAGCGTCCGTGTGTTCAAACATTCACACTCAGGAAATACATGCTGCAGATTAACCACCTTCATCCCTTCATTCCTTCATTCCTTGTGCAGGTTTAAGGGAACACTTGACAGAGCAGGGGTCAAAGGTCACAGGTGAAAGCAGGACGAAGGTTTTGGTTTCTGTTAAGAGTTTAAAAAAAACACCCTAAAATATGAGGATGTTTAAAGCCCTTTAAAAACGGCATAGTTACCTTAATAAACCTTCCCATAGAGTCCCATAATCTTCCTCGAATCCCCCCTAGCCTGCAGACACCTTAAGATCTCCCTTAAGAACAAATAAAACCTTTCAAAGCAGCAGCAACCCCAGTGAGCCCCTAAATACCCCAACAAAGCCCCTTAAAAGCCCAGAAACTTCCTTAATAACACCTGGAAACTCCTTAACAGTCTGCTGAATACTTTAGGAACCTCAGAGGAACTTGAAAATACCCCTGAAAATCTCTAGAACTCCCAGGAACCCCCAAACCCCATGTAAACCTCTAGAACTCCCCTTAAAAACCAAATCTCACAAACCAAAGAACCCCTTAGGGGCTACTACATTCCCCTTAAAACGTCAGGAACTCCTTAATAACCTAATAGACCCTCTTAGACTTTGTTGATTCCCCTTACACCTTCCTTAAGAGTTAGTAGAACCTCCTCAAGAAATAATGTTAACAGCAGCTACAACTACTCAAGAACCTCCAAAACCCTGCGAGAACTTTTAGGAGCTCCTTACAGACCTGTGTGCGACTCCATTAAGACCTCCCCCAAAAAACTAAAGGGCTCCAGAAACCCTTAGAGGAACCCATAGTCCCCTGTAGGTAGCATTAGAACACCCCTGAATGTGACTGCGAACCAACCAAGATTCACTGCCACCTCCTTAAGAATGTAAGGTAACCCTTAAGGGCTGCTGGAAGCAGTATAATAGTCTCAGGAACCCATTAATAACAGATTTTACTTAAGAACCTTACAAAACCTAAATGTCCTCCTGAAACGCCTTGAAGAATGGCAGGAACCCCTTTAATAATACATTGTCCCCTTCAGATAGCTCCAGACCATCCTTAAAAAAACCTGGAAGTGACTATGGACTGCCAAGATCCATTGCCACCTCCCTTAAAAACAACCCTTAAGGGCTGCAGGAACCACAGGAATCCCCTGAACAATGCATCACCCCCCACCTAAGGTAGCTTGAGAACATCCTTAAAACCTTTGAAAGCAGCTACAAACTACCAAGATCTATTGCCACTTAGGAAACCCTTAATATCTACTGGAGCCAGTTTCATAGACACAGGAACCCATTAATAACATCAGATTTGACTTAAGAACCCTGTTGAGAACTCCCAGAACACCCTAACAAACCCCTTAAAGGCCACTTGACACCCCCCCAGAACTTGCAAATATGCAACCCAACTGCAAGAGACAATGTCGACATTGTCCGTGTCTACAGATACGTAACATTTGTGCATCATTATATAGCGGATACATTAACTTTATATTTTAACAACACTGGTAAACGTGATAAGTGGATTATGAGACGATGACATGCAAAGGGCCCCAGCACCTCTTAATAGGACAGACTTGGTGATGTTTTGCGTCTCTTTGTAGTCATTGAGCATCTTTATGTGGTTTTGTGTCTACATGGTCTCTTCGACATGATTTAGTGTCTTATTAAGGTCATGTTGCATCTGTTCGTTGTCTCTTTGTGTCTCTGTGTTCATCTTGAGTGTCTTCCTGGTTAGTTCATATTAGTTTGACATTTGACAGTTTGCAAGTGAAGCTCAGGGGCCCTCCCTGACACTTTGGGCCCCGTGACCTGTCTCAAGTAGGCCCATTCATTAATCCAGCCATGGTCAACATGTGGTTAGGTTTAGGCACAAAAACCACTTGGTTATGGTTTGGAAAAGATGATGTTTTGGCCCAAGGTTCCCACATTTGAGGGCGATGTCTGTAAATAACTGCTTTTTTTTTGTTTTTCTCTTCTGGAAAAACAGCGATGTGTCACAAAAACCAGCCATGTTTGGTGCCTTAAGGGCCGCTGGAAACCGGGTTTACTGTTTGTTCGTCATGTTAGAAACATTGAATTACCACTTTTCAGAGACGAACAATAGCAACATCTTCCTCTGGCGACTGGGCTGAAATACCCCTCACACAACCTCTAGAACCCTTAAAGCTTCGACATCTTCCTGATCACCCCTCGTTCGCTTCATTGATCGATATTGAGTCTCTGCTGAATCAAACGCTGCTGTGTTTCAGGCTGAGCGGAGAAAAACAGCAGATGTTGTGCAGGAGTGAAAACTAACAGTCTTTCACATCTGGATCAAACGTCTCTGTCACAGACCAGAACTTTAAACCTTGCGAAACACTTTTCTTTCTGCGTGAGGATCAGATCTGAAACACGCGTCGGGTTGATTAAACATGGCAGATAAAATTATCACCAGTTGGTGTGGAGCTGACGGATGAATGAACGAAAAGTTAAAACAGATGTTCCATTAAAACCCTTGAACATAGAATAAATCTTTGCCTGAGCGAAAGCTGAGATGTTGATTATGATGGAGGTCAGAGGTCGCCTTCATGTTTCTTTCTCTCTGATTGAATTAAAAATCTTCCTGTTCAAACACAAATATGTCATGGAATAAAAGCTTTCAGTGATAATTGCATTTTTTTTTTATTACTTTCAACAGTCAATAAGTCCGCCGAGTACAACCTGCAAATTAACTTACCTTTAAATGAAGATCTCTGAGCATGAAGCAGATATTTTCTGCGTTATTGTAGGTTATTAAATATAAAGTGTTTAATTCTGCGGATAAACTGTAACAAGTGTGTCGCCTCGCTGACAGCTGGAGGACGTACATGTATGATGTTTGCTTATAGGCTTCAATATCATCGACTCATATCAGACAGACTCAAAATAAAAACAGCTGGTGGAGGTAAACTCCTCTTTAATCACTCTCAGGAGGAAGTTTAGTTCCAACTTTACTTGTGTGTTGGCAGATCTTTGTCGCCATAACTTTTTTCTGAAGAAATCAAATGCTGAAATTGTGCTCTAAAATTTAGAAGAAAATGAACTGAGTCTGGTTTGGCTTGATGTCACAGTTGGTGGTTAGCCAACAGAAGAGGCAAAGGTCAAACTCTGTCTGACCCTTCACTGCAAATCTGAGCCTTTTTAAATGTGTTTTAAAAGTTAGAAAAAAATGAACTGAGTCTGGTTTGATTCTGTTTGAGGTTCCCATTATTGATCAAAATCACCGCTCTTGACATTTTGATGGCATTTTGACATGTTCTTAAATCCAGAAAAATGAATGGAGTCTGGTTTGGTTTGGTTTGAACTCCTTGTTGTTTGTTGACCAACTGAAAATGGCAGGAGTCAACCTTTCTCGCCCTTTTTGGGTGTTTAACCATTTTCTTAAATTCTGAAGAAAATGAGTGGAGTCTGGTGTGACTGAGCTCCCTGTTGGCTATTGGTGGGTGATGCAAGACAGTCAAGCTCTTTCTTATAGGGTCACACTGCAAATACAAGCCTTTAAAGTATCGTTAAAATCAGAAGAAATGAACTGAGTTTGGTTTGATTAGACACACCAGCTGTTTGTTTTAAAATTCAGAGGAAACACAGTCAGGTCAGTCTGTAGCTGGGCAACAAAGGCGGCAGCCTCTCTCTCTCTCTGCTGCTTCACACCGCTGTTTAAACTTGTTTTATAATTCTGAGAAAAGTGAACTGAGTGTAGTTTGATCTGAGGTGCAGCGAAAGCTCGTCTTTATATCCTCATTTTTCTTTTCCCAACATCAACAGAAGCCTCCTGTCTTCACCCAGCCTTCCTCTGATGGATCCACCTGCTGCTTTTTGTTTTTAAGGTTCAGTCTGGAGAAAAACAAATCTTAAAATCATGAAATCAGACCGGAAACAGAAACGATTCATCACCAACCTGCAGGTGAAATAAAAAAGCTCCGGTTTGTTTCAGGGGTTTCTCTCTCTGAGGCTGTTTTTTTTTCTCTGCACCTCCTCCTCCTCCTCCTCCTCCTCCTCCTCCTCAGTCCTGTTTGGATGCTGCGGAGTCCTCGGCGCGCACGCACGCGCTGCAGAAAACATATAAGCAGAGCCGGTGAACGGTCCAAACTCCGCTCACATCCTCAGCTTCTGTGAGCAAACTAACAACAACAACAAACAAACAAACAAACAAGCAGTATGTTTAGTTCAGTGAGTCACAGAGAAGCTGACAAACAAACAGCAAGTTAAAAGTTCCCCATCAAAATAAAAGCACAAAGACAAAACAACAACAAAGAAGATTCACTTTAGGGACGCAGAAAATTATTATTGTTATTATTATTATTATTATTATTATTATTATTATTATTATTATTATTATTATTATTATTTCTTACATTTGGAGATAATAGTCTGAACTTTTTGGAGGAGCTTTCAGCTGACACTGCGCCGTTGAAGGCCACAAGATGTGACTGAAAGCTCCGGAAAAGGGAACAAAAAAGTGTTTTTTTGTGTGTTTGTTAATTATTATTATTAATGTAGCCTATTTAGCCCAATAATAAACTATAATAACTGAATTTTGACAAAATATTTTTCCGTCCTAATATCCAGTGTCGGCTCGCTGGTTTGTGCCTTGTTTTATCCCATTTTTCTTAAAATAAAAGTTAAAATTAGAGCTCACATGAACCTTAATAAATTTTAGCTAAATGTTTTCTTACTGTGAAAATGTCCTGATAATAAAAAGCATCAAACAAACCAATAAAACGGAAACGAACCCAAAGGGAACAAATGCTTAAAAAGCTTCAGACAAACACAGTTTCCGGTCATTTGACTGTATTTTTGCGTAAATGTGATATTTTCTGTTTCTGCAACGCACGTCAAACTCCTGCAAACTGAACCAAAATCATTATTTTATGCAAACAATTCTCTCTTGTTGCTCCGCCTCCACCTGTCTTATTTCCACATGTATTATTATAATGATATTTGTGTGATGTGCAGCCTTCAGACCTGCTGAGAGAAAATAAACCCACATCTGTGGAGCTCAGGCGGCTCAGTGACGCTTCGGTGTCTCGGTGCGTAAAAAACGAGCCTCAGCTGCTCCTCCGGGGGAAAAGTTTCCCACAGAAACTCAAAAATTAATCTTTGTTTAGTTTGTTTAACTGGAGGAAATGTTTGGTTTCTGACTGAGGGGATTTTTCTTCTGTCACATTTTCGCCTCTCTGGATGGAAACACTTTGCGTCTTTCTCTCCGTGTTGGCACATTTCCAGGTGATTTCAAATCACTGAGTCACAGGAAAATCTCCAGAGTGTTGAATTAACTCTGTTGGAGTTTTTCTAATCTGCCTCAGAATCAGAGTCTCAAACGGTCCCGAGTTTTTGTTGTTTATCAGCGACAGCCCGGATTGTTTCAGTCCTCATGTGGAGTCTCTCTGAAGCTCAGCCCGCCTTTAAAGAGTTCAGTGAACTCACAGATTCTAAACCCTGAAGCTGCACCTGCTGCATCTTCCTCTGAGAAGCTTTTATTTTGTAGAGTTCACTGCTTCTTTTTTTTTATGAATCAACAACATGAGTGATGTTTCATGTTTGGTCACATACGTGCAGGACTGTGTTGGCGCACCAGGCTCTGCAGAGTAACTCAGTGATGTCAGTCGGCTGATAGTAACAGTACTGTAGTAACACTGTCAGCACTGTAACAGTAAGCAGTATTACTACACATGTTATCACCCCGGCAGCAGTAAGTGAGGGGAGTACTGCAGTTTCAGTGTAGCGGGAAGTAATAACAGAAACTAAATAAATATTGTGTTTTCATTCACATCAGTCACAAAAACATTTTATATTTGAGGAGAAACATCAGTTTTGCTATTGATGCTCACATGATCACAGTCCGGGGGTAAAGACATTAAACATTTCTACGTACAAATGCTGTCAACGGCTGCTGTTGTAGCATTTAATACTCCTTATAATATCCTTATGTCATTAACAACATGCAGCAGTGAGAAAGTAGTAGCAGCACTGATAGTATTAGTATAGCAGAAATATGCTTTTTTCATCCCCAGCACCACAAGACACCAACAATACGACTGCTTTAGTTGTCTGAATTATTTATATTTTATTTACTCTATTAAATATTAAACATTATTGTGTGTAAACTTTAGTTTTATTGCAGAAAAGCGAGACAAAATAAAATTTTTGGTGTAAAAAGGGTCAAATTTAAATATCTATTGTATTGTGAAACCACGCCACTGAATAAATGTTAGATTTTAATAGTGTGGATATATAAATAAAAATCAGTTAATAAAAACCTCAAAATAATAAATAATGCTGAGTAATGACCTCAGTGTTTATTATTATAGCAGCAGCGCATGAGGGAGCAGTGGTGCAGCTTCACTGCGAGTAGTAATATTTGAATGTATCGCCAAAGCGTCAGAGTCAAAGATGAAATGTGTTCAGATGTTTTCCGGAAAAAAAGTGAAATAAATCATGTTAGAAATATAGTAATAATCATCATTTAGATGTTATAAATAATAATTAATGTTTTCATAAATATCAGTCATGGTACAAAAAGGCTGGAGACACATTTTGGTGTTAAAAGAAAAAAAATCTCCGTGCGTGTCCTCCGGCGGCCTCCAGCTCTCCTCTCCTCCACTCTTTTATTCATTCAACATTTACTGAGTGTGTTTCTGCCTCCGGTTCACTTCTGAAATTCTCCTCCGACGTGAAGCCGCCGGGGAGGAAACCAACAAAGCTTCCTGGAAGCTGCAGACTGACATAACACCGTGTTTACGCCTCTCCGGCGCACATTTTACGCACATTTTACGCACGGAGAATCGGCTTTGGAGAAAACAGCCCGTAGCCTTTCTGTGCCGTTTCAGTCTGCTGCGATCTGACACACAAATCACCTCCGCGTGTCCTGACCGTGTCCGCGTGCCCTCCGGATCCCCTCTCCTCTGTTTATTTTCCCTCCGAGTCTGGATGTAAACAGTTTTGAAGACGCCGAAGGGGAAAATATTTGAATCGAGAGTGTAAATATGAGGAGCGGCGGGATTTGGGTGTACGCATGCACGGTGTGTGTATTCCAGCGACGGTTTTAGTTTTAGGTGGGGGAGAGGATGAGGGAGGGGAGGGGTGAGGGGAAGGAGTGTTGATAGGGGTGAGTGTGTTTTCCACGCTGCAAGAAGTGTCCGTGTTGGCGAGTCGTTTTGGCGTGTGAGCCGCTCTCAGAGTCATTTGCGTCCGGAAAAGATCAGAAAAACACAAAATTAAAGCAGAAAATTATCAGTTTTCAAATAAAGTTTAATTTATTTTACGAAGCAAGTTTGTGTGATTTGAAAGTGAGGCTAAAATGAGAGGTGGAGATAACAAAATAACATGAAAATGCAAAACAATAACGACAAAAAAACGGAAACAATAAAAAATAAAATCCACTCTGGCAGATTTTTGTGTTTATTCTGATCAAATCGAGATTTCTAATGACTCCATGAGGCATAAAAGAGAGGCAGGGTTGGGTATTTTTTGCAGCGTGCACGGCATTGGTGGATGTGTGTGTTTCCCTGTGCGTCATGATTGGCTGAAAGCGCAGAGGACGCCTTAATATTTAATACTAATGTTCCCCTGGTTGGCTGAGGACTGGAAAGGTCCAACCAATGTTTTTTACTTGCTTTAGTGGCTGTGGCTCCCTAATTAATTGCAGCTATCTGTCTCCTATCGATGTGTGTGTACATGTGTGTTGTGTGTGTGTGTTTCCTTTTTTCTCCCCAAACCGAACATGAAATAGTTTGTTGGGCTATACTTTCTTTCTTCCTATCGTTCCCCCCCTTCCGTCCTTCCCGTCCTGGTTCGCAGGCAGAGACAGGACAGATTGAGACCCAGCAGTGTTCGTCGCTTTTGGTCGTTGCCATTTTCCCCTCTCATTGCCCGGTGATGTTGGATATGGGAGAGCGCAAAGAGGTGAAAATGATTCCTAAATCGTCGTTCAGTATAAACATTTGGTGCCCGAGGCCGTGCAAAGCGACAACAACAACCACCAGAACCAGCATCACCACCAGAACCACCACCACCAGAACCACCACCGCCCGGCGGCGCGGACGAAGCCGAGCAGAAGGCTCCTCCCCGTCGCGCAGCAGACGGCAAAGCGGATCCTAAAAGTGACTCCTCGAACCAGGAGAGCTGCCCGGACGAGAAGGAGAAAGCGGAGGAGAAGAAGGACGGGAAAGACGGGGACGGCGGCGCCGGAGGGAAGGACGGAGAGAAGAAAAGCGGCAAGTACGAAAAAACCTCCTTTTAGTTATAACGCGTTGATAATGATGGCCATCAGGCAGAGCCCGGAGAAGCGGCTCACCCTCAACTGCATTTATGAGTTTCATCATGAAAAACTTCCCGTACTACCGGGAGAACAAGCAGGGCTGGCAGAACTCCATCCGGCACAACCTCAGCTGAATAAATGCTTCGTCAAGGTGCCGCGGCACTACGACGACCCGGGCAAAGGAACTACTGGATGCTGGACCCCAGCAGCGACGACGTCTTCATCGGCGCACCACCGGGAAGCTCCGGCGCGGTCCACCACGTCCCGGGCCAAGCTGGCCTTCAAGCGGGGCGCCCGGCTGACCTCCGGGCTGACCTTCATGGACCGGGCGGGCTCCCTGTACTGGCCCATGTCCCCCTTCCTCTCCCTGCACCACCCGCGGGCCAGCAGCGCCCTGGGCTACAACGGGACCCTCCTCGGCTACCCGGGTCACCCCATGTCCTACAGCACCATGCTCACCCAGAACATGGGCAACAACCACTCGTCGTTCCCGTCCTCCAACGGGCTGAGCATGGACCGGCTGGTCGGCGGGGATCTCCCCTACGCGACGCACCACCTGACGGCGGCGGCCCTGGCGGCCTCGGCGGTGCCCTGCGGCCTCTCCGTGCCTTGCTCCGGGGCCACTTACTCCCTGAACCCGTGCTCGGTCAACCTGCTGGCCGGGCAGACCAGTTACTTTTTCCCCCACGTCCCGCACCCGTCCATGACCACGCAGTCCGGCGGCAGCGGCGGCTCCTTGCAGGCTGCCCGGGCTTCGGCCTCCAATTCCCCGCAGGCTCCGTCCTCCTCCTCGCTGCCCTGTGACTCTCTGAGGCCGGCTCTGTCCGGCTCTCTGCCGGCCTTCTCCTCGGGACTTTCCGGGGGTTTGTCTGACTATTTTACGCATCAAAACCAGGGTCGACCTCCAACCCGCTTATACACTAACACCCCAAAACCCTCACCCCTCCACCTTACCTCACCCTCCATCCCTCCATCCCTTCATCCCTCCATCCTCCTCCACTCACTCCTGATGGTGAAAATGACTGGAACTGTAAGTTAACATTTTACACTGAACATTTACATTGTAAAAAAAATTACAAAATTATTAAACTACCTACTAGAAAAAAAGAGGAGAGACTTAAACTGCAAAACAAAAAGAGCAGCAGAGAAACTCACAGAAAGCAGCCCTGAAGTTTCCAGGTATTTTTTAATATTATTATTATTATTATCTCTTCTTCTTCTCTTCTTCTCTTCTTCTTCTTCTGCTCCATCTTCTCCTGCAGTTTTAATTTCTGTGTACATAATGTCTGTTACTATAAGTGTCCGGGTTTGTCTCTGTATAGTTACTGTCAGTCAGCGACGTGCAATGTGACCTGAGCTAAAAAACAGAGAGAACGATGATAGGCTGATTTTTTTCTGTTGTTGTTGTTGTTGTTGGAGGAGGCATTACTTTTTTTATAGAATGTGTATTTAAAATAGTTTTGTCTAATTTTGAGATTAAAAAAAACGTTAAAATAATAATAATAATATCTCTAATAGCCGGTTTGTGCCCGCATGTTTGCAGTATTATCAGGTATCATGCGGGTTAGAAAAGAAGCGGCGGAGAATGATTTTTATTTTACAAAAATTTAAACACTAATTTTTTTTCTATTCAGTGAAATGTGTTTTTTTTTTAAAGCGACTCCCGCCGTTAAAACCATGAGGCTGTTTTTTTCCCTCCATTCTTTAATTTCCCAGTTTAAAAACTGTTCATGTACTTTTATAGACCAAAGAATCGGTTTCTAGGAAATTTAGTCATTATTCAGCTGACAGAGGCCTAATGTAGTAGGAATAGAGAGTGAATGAGTGAGTGTGTGAGTGAGTGAATAGAGGCGTGAATTGTTGCCTCCCGCACTGCAGAAAATGTCCATTTAAACGAGATTTTTACGGCAGTATTTTTTTAGTGTCTTAAATCAGCGGAAATCTGAATGGAGTTTGGTGGTGTCGTGTTTTCTGTTGGTGCAGTTGGAGGCATCTCGCCTTAACCCGCCTCGCTTTTGATTCAGTGTTGAAGTTCGTTGGATAAAACGTGAATTTAACTCCTCATTTTTGCAGAAAAATCCAAATTTTAACGCAGGATTTTGAGCGTAAATGTCTCGTTTCTCAGATGGATATTTTCCGCGGTGGCAGACTGTGATGTGCTTTCTCTGACTGTAAACGTGATCGCCGGTAACAACGGACCTTCACGCCTCCTTCTTTTTATTTTTAATTTTATTTTTTTTGTATAATTAGTAAAAGAGAGAGAAAATGTCTATTTGTAATTTGAATTTGGGGTTTTGCTTCTTTACTAAAAAGGAAGAACAATGTAAAGACCCGTTTGTTTGACAGAAGAAAAAATGCCTCATTATCTAATACTACTTGGAATGATTGTCCTTTAATTGTCGTCTCTAAAAACAATTTTTCATGGTTGTGATACTATTGTGGTCTTATTCTTATTCCCGTGTTTGTCGCTTACAGAAGTTAAAAAAAGAAAAAAATGTTTTAATCATAAAAAAATAAAAAATAAAAGAATAGGTTACATTCATAACTAACGCAAATCCTTTTGTCTTTTTTTGCTCCTGCCGTACGTGTTGTCACTGATTTTATCACCAGGTACTTAAACGCAACATTTAATTCTTCTTTTTAAATCATTATCTTTAAATTTCAGAGTAAATTTGCCTCTTTTTCTGGATTTAATCTTAAATGTGCAGTTCTGTTAACGCGGCCCTGCACTGCACAGCTTCCCAGGTGTAACTCAGATATTTGAATGGAGCGCAAACATCAGGTAAATTCACCAGAGATGGTTTTGGAGGCCGTGACCATGATTCAAACAGCAACACATTCTCCTGAAATGTTCCCTCTCGTGCATGTGAGTGTCTTGTGTTTATGTTTTGGGGGGGGGGTTGCTTGTTGTTGTTGTTTACGCACACACAGTGGAGAAAAAAAATGCGCAGCAGCAGTGTGCGTAAAGCTTTTACGCATAAAGATTTACGCGCGTCTGGGTGAAAAACTGTGTCAAATGATGCAACCAGAGGTCGCGTTCAGGCTGCTGGAGCCTGACTGACTGTGAGACATTTTATTCTTTTGAGCAGTGAAATCTGAGGCGCTGCAGGCTGCGGCTCAGTGCGGGGCTCAGTGCGGGGCTCAGTGCGTGTTTTGGTGCAGAAATCACCCAGAATATCATCACGTGTTGTGTCAGCATCAGATGAATTCATCCAAACGCTGCTGTGGTTTGAATGTTTTGGTGCATTTGTCTTCTTTCTGCATCTCAAACCTCAGATTGTGTCCATAGGGCTGAAATTTAAATTTAAACTCGCAGATTTTTCCTGATTTCCTGCAGAAACTGATTCTGATTCTGAGTGTGAGCGTTTTCTTTGTCCTGTGGTGTGTGTTTGTGTCAGCTCCGGCTTGTCGTGTTTCCATGTGTGTGTGTGTGTGTGTGTGTGTGAGTGTGTTTGGCTCGTTATTTACAGATCAATCTGAGACCCTGCTGCAAAAAGCTGAAATTTATTTTTGATTTTTTGCAGATTTTCTCAAACAAAATTCAGATTTTAAAGTGTTTTGTTCCCTCACTTCGTCTCATTATAGATATTTTACGAGTCTTCTTGTCTCCTTCGGTGCAGCTGGTGTAGTTTTCTTCTAATATTTAACCTCCTTTAAACTGAATTTACAGCTCAAACAAAAAGCTGAATTATCTCTCTTATATTTGCAGATTTTTTTCGAGACAAAAATCAGATTTAACAGCAGAATCTGAGCGTTGGTGTGTTTTGGCTCCGCGGTGTCACTTTGGTTTAGCTCCAGTGCTTTTTGTCTGTGTTCATATATCTGTTCAGTTGATGATCCGCATCTCAGGGTTTTATTTTTTTGTGGCGCCGCTTGTGTGATTTGTTTTTACAGATGAACCTCAAACTGCACAAAGTCTCCTCCTTGAGATATTTCTCAGTGGTTTTATGTCTGCAGAGTGTAAATGATGTCAACGAGACTGTGACGTGGAGCTAAATGTTTCAGCTGGTTTGGTTTTGCTTCGCTCAGACTGTGGTTGGATTTTACAGAAAATATTTTACACATTAAACCTGCAGATTTTTCACCTTTTCTTAAACTCTGTGTTTCAAGGTTTGTTTGGCTCTGACAGCTGCTGTCGGTGTTTTGTTGTCGCTCCTCATTTGAATGTTTCTGTTGCAGCTGGTTTGTTTTTTTGCTTCTTTCCACTTTGGTTTGTTTTATTTAAACTAATCTGAGGTGCAGCCAGCAAACATGGATGCTTTGAAGTGTTCAGAAGGTGTTTCCGGCGGGTTTTTTCCCCATTCGCCACATAAGACTTTGTCTATCCTGTGTCTTACTGAGAAGCTGCTCAGCTCTGCATTTGAATGTTTATTTATTTTTGTTCCATTTTCACATGAAATCAAAACTTAATTCAGAACAGTTGAAAATTCTCCTTAAAATTTGCTCCCCCGCCTTTTTTTTCTGCAGAAGAACAAATTTCAAAGCTGATTTTAAACACCATTGTTTTTGTTTTCGCCACATTTCAAAAGAGACTCTGTGTGTTTGTGTGTTTCAGAAGCTGCTGGTTTGTATTTGTATTTTCTGTGAGAAGGTGTTCGTACAAATTCACCCTCAAACTGATGAAATGAACCTTTAAACCTGCAGATTTCTCCTGTCCTCGTAGACTTAGCTGATTTTAACGCTGCTGCTTTCTGCGCGTCCATCATCCTTATCATACCTGCAGCGTGTGCACGAGACTGTATCTGTGTTTGCAGGTGATCGTGATCATGTTTGTGGTCTCAGCTGGTTGCTCCTGATCTGCGGTCTGCAGGTTGTGTTGCAGAATATTTCTGTTTCTGCGGTAAACTGAGAAGCGACTGCGCCTCTCTGCGCCCCGGGTTCTGTCTGCAGGCTGCGCGCCCTCCCCAAATAAAATCAGGATATCCAGAGTCTAAATTTATCTTCTCAGAAATATTTCAGCTGTTTTCGGCACATATTTATTAAATCAGATGATGAAGCTGCAGACCCTGCTCCTCCTCTTCCTCACCTGCTTGTGATCACATTAAATATCACATGTTGCATCTTTTAAAGCTGCAGCGCGTTTCTCTGATGAAATCTTTCGTTTCCCGGGTTGATTGTCGCTCTGCTGCTGCTGCAGGATGATTCCAGCCTCATCTGGTTGTTTTGTGGAAATTTAATCCATAATTCATGCGCAGGTGCGCGTGCTCTGTCCGCGGTGAAAGAACGGAAACTATTTCAATTTGAACTGAGACAAAATCTGAAATTCTGCGTTTAGTTTTTTTGCTAAAATAATTTGTGTTTAAAGGGGAAGGTGGCGACATGGAGCTGGATGTTTTGGCTCAGTTTTTGGCTGCAACGTGAAGCCTGACTCTGCTGCTGTCTGCTGGGCCCGGTGTCTGTCTGCGGGTCAAAGGTCAAACCTGCTGCTGCTGCTGCAAAAAACCCTGCCAAATTCTGCTCTTCAAAAAGATCTCTCACTGTTTCTCCAATAAGGTTCCATATCTAAAAGCTCTTCTGTGACATCAAACATCCAGATCTTTTTCTATTTGCTTTTATTTTAAGAGCAATACACCAGAAATATAAAACACCCACAGGCTGCTGGTGCTGGAGGTCAAAGGTCAAACCTCCTGTATCCACTGTCTGCAGACACAGACCATCACTGTTCCAGGTGAAAATGTGTTTTTACACAAAATGTGGTGAAAATTTGAGTTGATTGTGCAGTGGGAGGGACAGACAATGAAAGCATCAAGCTATAATCAGATGATAATAATGATGATGATGATGATGATGATGATATTTGTGTTTATGTTTCTGTGTTCGGCTGCTCAGGTCCAGGACTTTCCTCTGATTCTGTTTTTTCTCAGTTTGGAGAATTTTGGTTTTGGTGAAGCTGCAAACGAAGTCGCTGCTTTTGTTTGCTGAGCGGAGTCAGATTGTGTTTTTCAGATCGTCCTCAGGTTCAGTGTTTGTTCCACAGATCAATAATCGCTCCTCTTTGTTGTATCTGCTGATATCTGAGTGATCTGATGGACGTTTGTGTCTCATCATCAGCCTGATGTCTCGATTCATTCACGAGCTGCTCGCTTTGTTCTTCTTTGTTTGGGAGTCTGAAAGAGACATCGGTTTCCCATGATGCACCGCGGGCTGTGGTTCAGAGGAAACTGTTGCATGTTCACGTCGAAGTTTGGGTCCAAAATGTTCAGGATATTTCTGCCACACTGGTCCAGACAGGTGTCTGATGTGCGGCTGCTGGTGTTGATTCAAAGTCTTTTCTTTATTATCAGAAGGAAAATATTCAGCAGCTTCTAAACTCTGACGTCAGAGAAGACTTTCAGTGTCCAGTGAGGCTCTGAACGAATATGTTTTGGCACCACATTGTAAGAATGTTACAGACAACATGATGTCAGTGACTGCTGCCTTACAAACAAAAATATTTAAGCCTTCAAAGACCAAATGTGCACCACGTGCGTCATGTCCAGGGCCATTGGTGATCTTTAAAACATCAATATCTGCCTTTAAAATTTAAATCTGATTTAAAACTGTATTTGAGCAGAGAGTTTTAACACTGCATGAAGCTCTAAATTCACTTCACAGGCTGTGACCAAAAGAAAACAATAAAAACTTGCAACATTTTTGCACCAAGTCGAACAGTTTAAAAGATAAGTGACTGATTGTAGAAACAATTTTCTTAAAATGTTGTTTAAAGTCTTTACAAACTTAAATCAGTCCCATCAGTTTCACTTTACACTGTAAGTGCCCAGTGAATCTCCAAATTCTGTTTCACAGACTCTTAGTGGAAGAAAACTGAATATTTTGAATTTTTTGGCATCAGTTTGGAAAAATGTTACAGATATAATGACGTCAGGGTCGAAGGGTCTGACAAACGTCTGTATTCAACACCACATGTGCACGTCTGTCCTCTCCAGGGTCTCAGTTCAGGGTTTTCAGCGACCAATATGAGTCCACACCAGGTTTAGTGGAGAGTATTTTAACGTTAAAATAATCTTAGAAGCAGTGATTCAGCAGGAGATGCTGTATATTTAAATGTTCTGAACAAAAATTGAGCAAATCAAAAAGCAGCTGGATGTTTGTGAGGTTTACAATTTTGAGCTTTTAGAGAAGTTTTGCGTCCTGTGATGCTTTAAAAAAGAATTCGAAATTTTCTTTTCTGTATCAGCCTTCAGGAACCAAACCAGCAGGTTTTTATGCCCTGACGGCAAAAAATGTCTAAAATAAATGCCGGAATATTTCATTTCCAAACTGGGAAATGTAGAGGATAAAAAACAACGTGACAAATGCTCCTGATTGTTATTCTCTTGTCTGATAATGACATCAGTGTCAACAAAAACCCTCAAATGAGTCAAAACCACAATGTCAGCAGAGTTTTATTCCCGAAATGTTTTTTAAATGTTGCTTCTGAAGCGCTCACAAAACAAAATTTTAGTGTTTTGGCACCAAATTGAATTTTTTTGCCTGTTTTCCTAAAAATATTTGTGTATCAGCTCTCAGACCTCGTCATACTTCCAGGTTTAACTTTGAACTTCATACAGACAAGATGAAAACTGCAGGATGAAAAATTCAGTATTTGACATTTCTGACTCCAAACTGGGGGAAAAGACTTTGGATTTCCATCTTTAACACTAAAATCAGACCAATCAGTTATTTTAGTGATTTTTTTTTTTTTTATTGTCTCTAAATGCTCCTAAAACTTTGTGGACTTGGCTCCAGATGGGAAAATTTTAGAAGATAATTTCATGTTATTACCGCTGTAAAAATGTCAGTATGAGGCTTTAAAATCCAAACCAGGCTCTAAGTGGAGACTTCGTATCCAATAATACTTTAAAACCAGCTTCTAAAATCTGTTTTATGGCACTAAATGGGAAAAAAAATATAAGAATCACATCGTAATAATGATTCCTGTCTGAAAAAACAAAATCTGTCCATCTGCCATTTAATTTGAGACTTTTAGAATCACACAAGGCTCTAAATCCAATTTCACACTCTTACAAAAAGAAAAATCATTTAAATTTGAAAACCTTTAAAATTTTTGGGACCAGATTCTAAAACTTAAACAATAAGAAAATATAACCTTTAAAAAATGTCAGTTTCAGGCCTCAACAACTCAAATCAGTCCAGTGGAGAGTTTTGGTGTTATGGAAAGCTTTAAATCCAGTTTCAGAAGCTCTGACAAGAGGAAAAATTTGGCTCCAATTTGAAAAAGTGTATCTTTTTAAAAATTCAAAATTTGTGGTGATAACCATCTTGAAAATATTTGTATCAGGCTTCAACAACTAAAGCGAGTCCAAAGCAGTTTCAGTGCAGGGTCCTGTGAAGCTTTGTTCCAGATTTAAACTCTGAAATCTTTGAATTTTTGGCACCAAACTGGAAAGTTTAAAAACATTAAATCCTATTTAAAATATTTCAGTGGAGTTTTGTCGCAGCGTTTTGCTCTAGATCCAATTTCAAAGGTTTTTTAAAGCTATATGACAAAATCTCTGAACACTTGATGGAAAATTTCAGCTTTTAAAACCCAAATTTGAGAACTTTAATTTTTTATGCTACAAATTGAACATTTTTTAAAAAAGATATTTGTTTATCTTAAAAATATGCACCAATCAAAAGCTGCATTTCAGTGGAGTTTTATTGTGAAATTAATCTCTGAATTTATTTTTAAAGGCTTTTTATAGGAAAAGAAATCTCTGAAAACGCAGATATCACAAACCCAAGTGGCATTTTACTGTGAATTTAGTGTCCAGTGATGTTCCAAATTGAGTTTTAAAAGGTCTTGCAGGAAGGAAAACCCTTTCAAATTTGAAAAACTTCGAAAATTCGGCGCAGATTTTGAAAGTATAAAAGATAAGTGAATGCTGTCTTTAAAGATGTTGGTTTCAGGTCTCAACAACTGAAATCATTGCAGACTTACTCAGTGGAAATTCAATTTCAGAGGCCCTTACAGGAAGGGAAACACTTTCAAATTTGAAAACTTTAAATGTCTGCGCTCCAAATGGAAAATTTTCGAAAGTTTTTGGCACCAAGCTGAAAATGTTTTAAAACTACCAGCATGTTGAGTTACATCTATTTATATCAGCTGTCACAAACCCAAATCAAGGCTCTTAGTGGGACTGATAGCGTTCGGTGATGTTCTGAATTCTAGTTTTAAAAGCTTTTACAGGTAGTAAACCCTTTCAGATTTGAAAAACTTGGAATTTATGTCAGAATTTTCTTTTAAACACCTGCACGTTAGTTAAATATATTCATGTCAGCTGTCACGAACCCAAATCAAGGCTTTTATTGGGACCAGTAGAGTTCAGTGATTCTCCAAATTCCAGCTTGAAAAGCTCTCACGGGACGAAAAACCCATAAAATATGAAAAGTTTTTATGTCACCAAACTAAATTTTTTTTTAAAAATACCTGCATGTTACAAACGACAACGGCTGTAAATACATGAATATCAGACTCTAATCAGTTTTAGTGTCTTAACTTTGGCTCAAATTCGACTTTTTCAGCTTCTTTTACGAAGAAATGACATAACTACTAGAACTATACAAATTTTTTGTCTGGGACACTTTGAGCTGAGCAGATGTGGCCCTCCAGCAGCAGGGGCCTCCAGCAGCAGGGGCCTCCAGCAGCAGGGGCCTCCAGCAGCAGCAGCTCTTATCGACTGATCTGAGTTCTGCCTCGCTGTGATTTTCTCTCTGCAGCCTGTTTGTTGTCGGCTGCTCTGAGATCAGCCCGCTGAAACAACAAAGACTGACTTTCAGCAGCAATTTGTTCATTTCCTAAAAGAGGGCTGCGAGTTAAACGAGTCCGACTGTAATGCAAGAACCCCCCCAGCTCACCCCCTCACCCTCCTCACCCCCTCACCCACCCTCACCCCCCAACAATGGAGCTGCCGGGGAACCCAATCTCTGTCAGCCTGATGCTATCTGTCCCATGTTAAATGGGGTGACCAGCAGTCAAAAGACAAAAGAAGCAACAGAAGGACACGGGGGAGGACGGGGGGAGGAAGTAGAGATATTCTTTCTTTCTTTCTTTCTTTCTTTCTTTCTTTCTTTCTTTCTTTTTCTTTCTTTCTTTCTTTCTTTCTTTCTTTCTGTCTGATCTGTAGCTGATGTTTGATTCTTGCTGTCTGTGTTCGAGCTGCAGCTGCTGATAAAGTTTCTACTTTTTCAAGTTGAGATTTTAGTTTTGCAAAAATAAAAACTAATTGAACCCTTAAATTTTCCCTTAAATTCATGACTGAAGCAGCTGGAGACAAAATGTTGATCCAGAAGTTTTATCTTCATGTTTTTGGAGGAAATTAGACACAAAATGCCAAAATTTTTGGCACCACATTGTAAAATTGTAAAGAAGTTGCATGACGTCAGTGAATCGTCTCTTTAAGATGTTTTTATATCAGCCTACGAAGACTCATATCAGTTAAACCAGGGTTTTAATTTGATGATTAAATGTCCAACAAGAATCTAAATCAAACCAACACTGTAAAATTCAGACAGTAAACACATTTAAAACTCTAGATTTTGGTCACAAATCGAAGTCAAGGAACTTTTCTAGCTTTAAATTTCTTGAACGCCTCAAATGTTTAGCTTTGTGTCTCTCAGTGTTCATTCAGAAGATTTTCCTTCACGATTAGGAGAAAAATTAAACACAAAAACTGATGATTTTCATGTTTTGGCACCGTATTGTAACTGCAGAGACTTTTAGAGGAATCTAAGACTCAGAGTTTAAATTTTTTGAGGCATAATTTGGAAACTGTGACCAATGATTAATTTTTATTGGTCAGAAAACAAAGTCAGTTTTCAGAAGTAGGAGTTGAGGGATGAATGTTTGTCTGATCATTAGGAGGCTCTAAATGTTGATTCAGTTGATTTCTCTTCACATTTAAAAAGAAAAATATGAGAAAACTCTGATGATTGCCACAGTTTTGGCACCAAATTGGTAAAATTAAATAATCTCAGCGACGACTCTTTAAAAAACAAAACAACAAATCATCAGTACATCAGTCTCTGTGTTGAATATCTTTACTGCAGCAACATTTCAGTTTTATTGTGGAAATTCTGCTCTAAATTCAGTTTTAAAGCCTTTAAAAGATGAAAAATCTCCGAAAACTTTGATTTTTGGCATCAAACTGAAAAGATACCTGCTGGTAACAGTCTCCAGATGTGTCAGTATAAGACTCTAGTTTAGTTTTAGCTCCAAACTTTGGCTCTAAATTCAACTTTTTCGGGTTCTCCACTTAAACTTCAAAATAAAGTCCTTTATCATTGGAGCTCATCGTCCCCTGACTATCTGACCTCAGGTGATTCTCGACTCTCTGGGACCCTAAATGAGACCTGTGGGATATTTGTCAATAATAACAGCCCATAAATATTAAAATACATCAGGCAATGTATCCTTGTGCAACGGTTTTTCTAATGTTCTATGAATTAGCACCCCACGAATGACGTTACATCATTAATATAAAGTTATGTAATAAATGTAAAGTTACTGTGGTTAGGTTTAGGAAAAGAAACATGGTGAGAACGTAACTTGAAATGACTTAAAGTTCACACGGCTCCAAACATTCATCTCCCGAGGAAAAGTCCTGTGTTTTGTGACCCGTCCACCGCCCCAACCTGCGTCCTTACCAGGCCGCTTCGTTCTTTACTCCTTTCAGTGAACTGGTTGAGGTGATTGGAGACTTACAAATTACGTGGGATATGTACAAATTTTGCTGCATTACTTTTCACTGGAAATCGTATAAATAGTGCATAAGAACAACCTGCGTCAGGACACTTTTTAAAATTTTTTCACAATAAAACACCCACTTTCAAACTATATTTGAAGCAGATTTTAAACTATATTAGATCACGTGAAGTATTGCATGATTAGTTTTAGTTAAGAACTTAATTATATGGAACATACATTTTTGAAGTTAATATGTTCAGTAACAGCGATTAACAAAAGATACAAATTGTAAAGACACAAATAGGTTAGATACATGAAACTTCAAAGACCCAAAATTGATCTGATATGAATCTTTACTGGAGACATTTAGTTCTCCGTGTTGCTTACAAACTTTTTCTGCAGACAACTTTGAGTATTTGTAACATTTTGGCCCCAAGTTAAACAGTTCTCAGCGTATGGAAACATATTTTCACAGCTCAGTCACCAGAAGAAAATGTTGGCACTGTACGTTTCTACAAACCACAGATACATTAAATTTGTACCTTTCATACGTATCATAATGTTTTTAAAGTGATGTAGTATATGAGCCGACTTTGTCATCAGGAGGTGGAGCTGCAGACCACTGTTCAGACCAACAAACAAACAAACTAGTTGTTTTCAGTGAGTCATTGCTGCGTTTCCAGCAGATTTTTCAATGTATCCTCAGAGAGCAGTTCGTAAGATATTCTACAAACTAGCGCTCCACGAATGACGTTACATCCTTCTGTAAAGCTATGGAGGACACGCTTAGGAAAAGAAACATGGTGACAATGTAAAAAAATTCACTTGGCTCTGAGCATCTCCTGGAGAAGGTCCTCACGGAAAGTCTGTGGTTTTGTGACCTACCTGCTGCCCGAACCTGGTGGATGGAACTGCTTCCTTCTTTACTTCCACCAGCACATCAGTCACGTGATCACAGCCTTCTGAACTATGTGAGTTATACATGAATTACTGGCTCATGATTACATGAGATATATATGGATTTGGGTGCGTTATATTTCATAGGAAAACGTACAAGCAATTTATGAGAACAGTCTTTTTGGTCACCAAACGTGGTTGCTTTTAGCAACCTGTCATGTTTATCCAGCCGACACAGGACCATAAAAGCTGGTATTTTAAGCTATAACATGACAAACACAAATTCAAACATTTATTCTTGTGACTGCTTTGATTTTTGCAAAGTTGATCAAAAACAAATGTTGATGTCAACGTTTGTGTTTGTTGCATCGTGTGTTGAGTCTCCTCATGTTGCTGACGTGCTTCTGCTTCTTCCTGACTTGTTCACCGGCTCCATGTTTGACTGTTTGTCTTGTATATTGTTTGTTTACCAGCTGAACTCTTTCGGCACATTTACAGACGGACTGAAGCTGAGTTTGAGTTTAAAGGAGCAATCCACCATTTCTACACATGAAGCTCAGTTGAACTCGTCGTGGTTTGATCCTGCTCAGCTGTTTAATGTTTCAGAGACAGTGTGTGTTACAAACTGGAGGCTCTGATGAAAGGACGTTATCCAGTTGCATTGTGGGAAATGTAGGATCCAGTGTTTTTGGACTAAAGTCGGGATATCTCATCCTCTGCTGCTCAGATTTAACAGCTCTTTTTATTGTTGTGTCTCGTGAGTTTATCAGTGTTTTGAGAGTGAAATATGTAACCACTGGAGTATTTCTTTAAACAGGAGCTGATGGTCCTTAATGGTTTCTGATGCTGGCGAAAGCTTGTTGATTTTGTCACTACTTGTTACCCAACATATAGTTTCAAATGTTTCTCGTGACTTTCTCAGACAGTTGTTTGGTTTACAGTCGGGTCAGGAAAAGTTGATTTCATGAGAAATGACTTATTATTTGCTCCAAAATGACCCTTTTTCATTGTTTCTTATTTTAAAGTAAGTAAAAATAAAATCTAATCTTACTTTAGCTCAAAAAACTGAAACAAAACCTCAGTTTGGAAGTGACGTTGTCGTTACTGACGGCAGAAAACAGCCAGAAATGTGTAAAGCGTTGTCAGGTTTAACATGAAAAGGATCCACATGACGAGGAGGAAATGTTTACTGGTTTACTTACTGGTTTACTGGTCTTTAATCCCTCTCTGTGGGTCACACTGGCTCAGATGTGGAGGCTTCAGGCGGCTGCAGCGATTGGCTGTCGGAGGGCGTGGAGGGTTAAATCCTCTGGGTCAAAGGTCAGCTGAGTGAATCCGGTCATACCTCTGTGGGTAGCTGAAAGCCGGGCCAGGCTATTTCCTGGAACAGTGTCACAATGCAGAGAATTATTGCTGAGAGAAAATATGACAGTTGTTAATGTCAGCTGTAGAATCCAGAGCTGTAGATGGACACAGAGTCTTGATGAGTTGCAGCTAATGATTATTTTTCTCTTATCGGTTCATCTGTTGGATGATTTTTGGATGACAGCTTAAACCTCCAAATATTCAGTTTTCTGAGGCAAAACAAAAATCTGAGACTGTCTAAATAATGTGTTTTTATATAAATTATGAAATATAAATGTATTTAATTCACAGAATATATTTAATTCTCCACAGTCGAGGTTTAAAGACAGGAGCTGCTCCGAGGCCCCAAAAGGCTGCACGCTCACTGTGTGTCAGTTATTTGCAAAATTTGATTAACTGCATTTTTAAAACTAGATTTTGTGGCTTTGTTTTCATCAGACGAGCCTCTGACAGAATCTAGTATCAAGAGTTGTATTATTTTAGTTTACACAGCGCTCTGCTGGTTCATGTCACTAAATAAAGTTGTGTTCAATTAAATTATCATCAGTGAAAAGATTGTGTTCATCTAGTTTCAGGGCAAATAGCTAAACTGTGCAGGCTGCTGGATTTAACACTGTGGTTGGAAACACTAACAGGTTCATCTGTCGCTGTCTGCAGCGTAATCTAATATATACACACACACAGAGTATAATTTGCATCTGAGACTTTAAAAGATGAACTTAAATATCTGGCCAAAATGTTACAGAAGCAGCTTGTGACCGCAGTTGTGGGTTCGATCTCCAGACACATTAGTGTGGAAAAGTGAAAGTGAAGCTGAGGAGCTCCTGAGCAAGGCTTTAACACTCAGCTGCTCTCAGTGTAAATATCCTGCATAAATCCAACATACGTCTCTGAAACAAACACTGCAGCAACAACAACAGATTTCCGTTCAAAAATATAGTTTAGAAATATTAAATAAAATAAAGGATTTAATTATTTTCTACCAGGACTGTGTCCCTGACAGTGTGGAGGCTCTGAGCATTTGCACCCATCAGGCAGCGACAGATACATGAAGACAGCAAAAATGATCAAATAATAATTATAAAAATTTAGGGAGTCATGACCTCAATAATCTGCAGCTCAGACACTAAACTGTAGGAAACAACCAACAGTTAATAAAACAGCAGGTCAAATGTTATTTTTGTTACTGGAAAAAGATTAATTTAGTGTTTAATACTTTATTGTGTTTATTGGCATTTTCTCACTGTTTTTGTTTTTATCTGTCAAATAAAAACAGAGTGTTTTTCTATATTTTATAATAATTTTAGGAGAATTTCTGTTTCTTGTTAATCAGGGTGAAACACAAAATAAAATCATTAAACCTTAAAACAATGAACAAAATGAGTCAAATCAGAAAACAGAATCTAAAAGTGAAATTCTGAATAAAAAAATATTTAATAATGTGACAACAGCATAAATAATATATATTTTTGTTCATAATTCCAGCCCGACATCTTTATTTACACATTTTGGTTTAATATCCAGATTTTATTTGCAGTTTTTAATGATTCACGGGTCGAGCTTTTATTTTGAAAAACAATATTAATAATAATATTAATTATACTGATAAAGAAAAAAAGAAAAATAATCAGGAATTATTGTGAGATATTAATAACTCCTCCACATTAGTGCGCAGGCTGTGAGTGTGTGTGTGTGTGTGTGTGTGTGTGTGTGTAGCCTATTTACCGTAATGACGCGCACTCGGTGTTTTTTTTATTTTTATTTTTTTAATTTATTAACCGTCCGTAGCGATGACTCGAGCAGCACGTGACCACATGTTGATCAGTGACACCTGCGCTCGGAGAAGAGGTGTGTGACGTCAACACGAAGCACATGCTTTTCAAGTAAATTCAGTCTTCATTTTTTTATTTAATTTTTCATTTTATTTTACGCACATACACGCTCGAGTTGTCGCTCCGCTCAGTGAGTCTTACACAAATAAATAAATAAATGAATAAAATAAATAAATAAATAAATAATTGAATAAATAAATAAATAAATACAGGACACAGTGACAGGCCGCTGAGGCCGCGGAGTGTTTCCTGCTCGGCCGCCGCTGTGGTCTCATCAGTGCACCGGCTCACACTGATCCCGCCGAGCTGCCGTCCGTTACCGGATGAAGGCTCCGTCCCCCCTCATGCATCAAGCTGCCGCAGATCACCGGTCACAGTCTGTCTGTGAGGCTCTATGTTTAACTCTGGGGTCTGTGGCTCTGTGTGGTGATGATGATGATGATGATGATGCTGGTAGTTTGATATTTTACTTTTCTCTGTACACCAACGGACAGAAGTCTGACCTTATCGTGTCAGACCCCACAGTCTCCTGCTCTAATATAAAATATATAATAACATATCCTGAGCCACTGCAGGGCTGGTTTCAACATATATTAATTAATTTATTCACAGTTTAAATGTGGTTTCCATAATGCCAATAATATATGAAAAAAGAAACACCATTAACCTCAAAAACCTAAACTTCTTTGGTTTCTGTTAAATGTTGCATTTACACAAACAGCTCTGTGTTTTAAATTCCACCCTGTTTTTAAAAGAAATATTAAGCGCACATAAAAATATCTCTGTATCTTTTTCAGCCCTGAGTTCTACCTGCAGGTTTTCCTTTCTAAGGTTGTAAATACTAACAGTGTGTAGTCTGCGAGACAGAAGCGGGGCAGGAAAAGCACAGTAATAACTGCAGATGAGTCACAGCAGAGTGTCAACAACTTCCTCTGCACAAAATAAACTTTAAATTCAGGACGAATAAAAAAATCTGTTCCGGTTATAATCCCAGCTACAGTGTTGTTTGTTTACAGAGACACAAATATGTTGTAAAGACCTGCAGGGATCGTGTGACGTCACTGACAACGTCACAACATCGCATAATAAATACATATATTAATAAATAGTTACATAATAAAAGCAAATTAGTACATAAATAAATGTAATTTTTATCTGTCAGTCATGTCACTAAATATTTAGACTGATATCTGAAAAGTGTGTGCGTGTGTGTGTGTGTGTGTGTGTGTGTGTGTGTGTGTGTGTGTAATCAGAGGACTGATATTGATCACATTCAGGTGATCAGGTCACACCGACAGCTGCTCTGAATGTTTCTGTAGTTTGTGTTCTGATTTCTGCTGCTCCTAAACACTGGTGGAAGAATCACATCTTTCACTACAGTGTAAATATCGTCCAGTTGCCTTAAATGACCAAAAGTAAAAGTATACTCATTATGCAGAAAGGCTGATTTCAGAGTAAAATATTTTATTTTACTGAATTATAATTATGACACAATCAGGGACACATTTTTACTACACAGGCAAATTCACCACCAAAAATTCTAAAGACTATTTTAAATGTTATTTTTATAACTTGTTATGTATCTCTGCTATATTTCTATAAAGAAAATATGTCGCCAAGTAAAATAATTCAGAAACTTTGGACCTTTAAACACATCAAGAACTCTGGTCTCACTCCAGTGACATGTTCAGGTAAAATGGGACGGTCATGTTTGTTTGTTTATTAAATGGTTAAATCCATTCGTCAGTTCACTCATTAAATTATTAATTTAACCAAACGATTCATTTAAAGATCGTCCAGCTCTTCGGCCATGCTCTCCCTGCTCTGTTGCTGCCCGTGTCCTCGGTGCCATATTGTGTACATGAACGTGTGTATGACACTGATGGTTAACTCTGGACTGTCGTGTCTACAGTGGACTCACTGCATCATCTTTAATTTTTTTATTTTATTTACAAAACTACTATAAATGGCAGTAATATGACAGGCTGGCACACAGAGGCATAACTCATGATTTAATAGCACCTGGTTTCAGTTCAGAAAATTTTCATTTAGCTTAATATTTTGTCCCATTTTACCTGAAAAGTAACACGATCACTTTTGTTGATAAACCCTTATTGTTTTAGCTGCAGTGATCGTATGACCAAAAAGAGAAAATCAGCTTCCCACATGGTTAACCTTGTAACTTCTGGGACCAGTGATTTAATAATTCTTTGCTCGGTCCGTCCTGATCATCACAGATCAATAAACATGATTGTGTCATGTAAAACACATTGTAGTAACAATGCAACAACATGTTTGATGCCCAAGATATAAAACGTTATTCGTCCCATTTTACCTGACGTTTGAAATGACCTGATGCCACCTTGTTAATTTACTTACAGACAGAATGTGGAATTCACCAAGGGATCAATACATTTAATATTAGTATTATTAATCTGAACATTATCCATTTAGTAGTAGTGAAGTAAAGACAATATTTCTCTCTGCGATGAGTTGAAGTGTAACGCAGCGGAAAATCCAAAGACTCCAGTGAAGTAAAAGTACAATAAAGACAATATGTAACTTAATAACTATACCAAAGAGGCACCAATACATGAGGAGCATGGCTGGATTTCTCTGTTCTGAGGCCCCGGGGCCACAAAAGAACTGTGGGCCCCTTTAACCACACTGTAAAATTTTTGACAGCACATTTACAGTAAATTACCAGTTACTAGTTGCATTAGTTTCACAGTAAATTACTGTAACTTCTACTGTAAATTACTGTGAAATGACAGCTGCATACTGTGATCTCTGCATATTATTGTGATTTAGCAGCTCTTGTAAAATTACTGTAATTAACTGTAACCTCACAGTTAAAACCCGTTACATTACTGTGATATAACAATGTGTTCCTGTAAATTACTGTATTTCACTGTAATCTCCCAGTTTAACTCCATATATTACTGTGATTCACCAGAGTACTTCTGGACAATTAGTTTATTTACCTGCATGAATTTCACAATAAGATTCTGAATTTGGTTAAATATCACAGTAAAAGCCTGTGAGGTGACAATAATGTAATTTACTGTGAAATATTACAGTTAAATATTGTAACTTCCTGGAAATGATTTGCTCCTCCCAGTACGCTCTGTGCATTTTGTACATTCTTACTGGGAAATCATGGTCCCATGTTTTTACTGTGTGGTGTTTAGATTACATTTAAATACATTGGAGAAGTTGGACAGTATCAGATTAAATGGTGGAGGTAGATCTCTTCATGTTTAGATTCAACCCAACGGTTAATGTATCCAAAAATACTTAAAATAAAGAATGATTAGGATGGAATTAAAATAAATAAATTAGAATATCTTAAATAAATTAATTTGACCACTAAAAGTCGCCACAGCTTTGGGATAAGTAACGTTGGTTCAACTAAAGGTCTGGGGAAATCATGTTGGATGTACTGATGAAACTGAGTTTGTCAGATTATAAAATACTCCTAGGATTGACTCAATAATGCCAGAGATGGAACAACCTAAAAAGATACATGCAACTTGTTACCTTCATTTTTTTGTAAGTTGAACCAGTGACTTCTCTTTCAAGAATATAGTACACTGTAAAAAGAAACTATTTGTATTAACTTGAAAAAAAGTAGGTGTCCAGACTGTCCTAAATATTTAAGTTTGAATTTCAGAGGACTAGTTGAATAATTACAAAATTACCTCAACTTGTCTTCTCAAATTCAGCCAACTTAAAATGTGTGTGTATGCTTAGTCTGATATATCTTCTTCTTCCAGAGAGTCTCTCTGTGTCACTGACACACTGACATGTTCCTCCATCACCATAAACACACACACTGGAGTTTATTTTGACTCACACACACACCGTCCTGCTGACACAAATACTCATTAGAGAACCAAATGTGGATTAATCCGCTGCTGAAAATAGTCCCTGACACAGTCACTATGTCCTGTTTGTGTGATAAAAACTGCAGCAAAAAAAACAAACTTCGGGACAGAACAAAACCAAACTGTATCATCTCAGCTGATATTTCACTTCCCTTTTTCTCAAACACAACTGGAATGAATCAGTGCACCAGAAACCGGTCGCGACACAGTGAGCTTAGGGCTCTGTGGGCCCCTGAGGGTCTGGGGCCCCCGTGTAGCCTTGACTCAGCTTTCAGTTTCAGATCTCTGCAGTCACTCCTTCAGGCCTGAGCAGTTAAACAAATCTCTCCACACGTTTACGATTTATTTTCCTGGTGTGCAAATTATATTTTCCCCCAGATTTATTTTAGATGAAGCTCTAATTTTTCTGTCTTGGCTGCAAAATTAAAAGCACAAAGATTAAATCTTTGTTTCAAGTTTAATGTTTAACAAACTGCCTGCATGCACCTGATATGTGACCACAAACTGTGTCCATCTAAAGTGTTGATAAGACATAGCTTCTGGCAAAGAGGTCAGAAAAACAAATCTGTTTGACTGAGATAATAAATGAGAAAGATACTGATGTGATAGCTTCTTATTGTTTTCAGTGAGTTGTATGCAGCTTAAACTTGCTGTTGGTAAAGTGCAGAACAGTTGGGTGGTCTGCAGGTGAGGCAGGTTTGACACCGCGGGTCTAAAGCTGCAGATTAAGTTGCATTCTGGGAAGTGTAGGATCAAGTGTCTCTACACTCAAAGTCAGTTTAATCCATTTCTTCCATTTCAAAGTCTCATAACTTCACACAAGTGTTACACTTAATTATCTTGTAGTCTGATGGTGGAGGAAGAATTCAGATCCTTAGAAGTAAAAGTACTGACACCACACTGTAAAAAAATACGCTGTTACGATCAAAAGTTCAGCATTAAAAACTCAAACTGTCCCCTGTGACTGATAAACTAGTATATATGATCTCATCAGATGATTGTGCCTCATACATTAATGTAAAAGCAGGATTTTCCAGCTGTAGTTGTTGAGGTGGAGCTGATTTTAAACTGTTAACTAATGATTATTTTTATTATGGATTAATTTGCTGATTATTTTCTCCATTAATCGACTTATTGTTTGTAAAAAAAAAAAATAGCGAGAAATGTTTGTCACAGTGACTCAGAGCCCAAAGTGACACCTCCACAATGTTTGTTTGTTTAACCTCAACACTGTTACTAATACATCACAGTTCATAATTGTGATGTATTAAGAAAAAAAATTGTGAAGCTGAAACACTAACTGGTTCATGGACTAATGGTTTCAGCTTTAAACTGATTTAATTTTTACACTCGATAAAAGATTCCACAGGTTAAATAAATAAATACATACATTTAAAAATAAAGGTAACAATCTGCATGCATCTTTTTAAATAATTAAATTTATTATTACATTATTTTAGTACATCCAACATGATTTGACCTCAGAAAGCTGAATTAAGTTGAACCAACGTAATTAATCCCAAAGTCGTGGCGATATTTAGCGGCCAAAGTATTTTATTTAAGTTCTTCTAAGTTATTTATTTTTAATTCCTTCCTGCTCAAAAATGTCAAAAATGTTTTGACCAACTTCTTAAAATAAGTCGTCAAATGACTAAAACACTGAAACTAAAATGAAACAAACGTCATTTTTTATGCTGTAAAACGTCCTTATTTTAAGTGTTATCAACTGACACCATGAATCATTTTTTTAGCGTGTAAGTAGAGGTACAAGGTGACGTTTAAAGACTCAAGTAAAATACGAAAACCTGCACGAAAATTTGTACTTAAATATGTTCAGGACATTTAAAAAAAAAGATTAAAATGTTAGTGGTGTATTAAAGCGCAGTTATAGCAACAGAGCTGATGCTTCAGCTCCCAGTGTTCCCACTAATTCTAATTGATAATAATAAAGCTACTATTATAATTAGAACTGGTTTTATTCCTTTAAAAATGTTCTATTTCCAGTCGATTCTTTGCTGAGTCATGTTGGTAATCATCAAGTTTTTAACCAAAGAAATCTGTACAGTTTCTTCAAACTCACATAATCCTAAAAATACAAAAACCTTTTGACTCTTTGCTCCTAAAAAACATCAGAAATGTCTAATTTTGGATTAAAAGTTCCTCCTCTTCCTCAGTATCTCAGTTGGTAATGTTTCTAGTCTGTTAATGTAAAAACCAGCCTGGTTAACTTCAGTAAAAAATGACTTTATTCTGGTTTAAATTAGCACAAACGTCCAGTGAGATCTGATGTGATGAAACACAGCAACATGCAGCTGGTGTTTAGTGTCTGCAGCCTGATCTCCGCAGCTTTAAACTGCTCTGTTTCCCCACAGAGATCAATAAAGTTTCACTGAATCACAGGTGTTGGGTCATGAGAACCTCTCTTATGTTCTCCACAGACACACAGACACACACAGCTCTGTGATCTGAACTGGTTTTACTGGTGTTTAACCAGAGTTAGTGGTCAGTTAAACCTGCTGCTGCCATGTGACCTCAGAGTGGAAAAATAGCAGATTTGAGGCCAAAGAGCGGGATATAAATACCGAAAAATAATTAGGATTAGTGTATAGTGAGACTGTGTGTGTGTGTGTGTGTGTAAAGTCTCCATTATTTTCTTCAGCCTCGTCGGGCCGGCTGTCGATCAACTACGATTAAGATCGGGAATGTCGACTGCTTCGTTTTTCTTTCTGCTTTAAACAGCTAATCTGGATTTGATTGGTCCAGATGAGGCCTGGGGTTCCTGCAGCAGTTTGACCGCAGGACACACACACACACACACACACACACACACACACACACACACACACACACACACACACACACACACACAGCAGCAGGAGCTCAGACTTCCCTGCGGTCAGCTAACATTCTTTGTGTTAAACGTAGATTTGAAATGCTACATGTTTATTTAAACTTCCTTTGTGTCTGGTCAAAGTGTCGTTGAGCAAGGCGCTGAACCTGTGTGTCTGTGTGTCTGTCTGTCTGGGCTGCAGGGTCACATGATCCCTGCAGTCTGGATCTCTGGACCGTGAACATGAATGTATTCGTAGGAAAATAATGCATTAAAACTTCTCTGTCTGATATGTAGGGAAAGAAGGGAGGCAAGCTGACTCCCACAAACATCTTAAGACTACGACTTCTCTAAAATCTATTTTACAAAACTTAAATTTGGAGCAGTTTCCAGAACTGCAGGAGGATAGAGCTCATATTAAAGATCATGCACTGTAAGAAATCAGATTTCCATGTCTTTTTTAAAACTATAAAGCAGGTGTAGGCGCTACATAAATACTGTGAAAGAATCAAAATGCTCCACAGAGAAATGAAGTCCGTACACAAAAAACGTTTGTCTTCTGTGAAGTTGTGATGTCTAAGCCAGTGGTTCCCACCTGGTGGGTGGCGTTTCCATTCTGACTCATGCACATGTCAAGTTTGTATAAAACAAAACAAAACAAAACCCCCACAAGTACAGTGAATTTGCAGCAGAGCTTTTATTTTGAAGTGCTGTTTCCTGCTGCAGAACGAGTGACTAAGGGACAGCTACTTGACAGAGACAGTAAACTAGCTTGACGACGTGGCCAAATGCAAGTATTATGCTGAATATATTAAACTGTGAGGACCTTGAACTAATGATTGAGGAGAAATCTGGACCCGTCTGTAGTAAGTCTGTAGTAAAACAACCTACTCATGAATTTTGAAGCTTTTATGTGTCTTAAATAAGGCAGCTGCTAACAGAATGTCATCACACCGAACACAGTCTAACAGCCGTGCTGTGGGGGTGACGCTAAGATATGAGACTGTTGTGTGGTTTGTTTATAGCCTAATGTTAGCTGGTTACCTCTGGTGATTGCATTCAGACTCCTAAAATCATTAAATGGTGTTCATTTGTTAAGATTATAAATGTGTAAGTGCCATAAATGTTTGTTCACCACCCCAGCTAACACACGATCGACCCTCAACATTGAAATGTGGTTGAAATTATGTCAGTTGTTGTTTCAACATTAAATTAAACATTAACACGTTTTGTTCTGTTGGTTGTAAGAAGGTTTGAAAAATTCTCCTAAATCAACATTGAAATTTGAATTGACAAAAGATCTGGTTCAATGTTCAAAACAATTTTGAAACAACATTTAAAGTTTATGAAACAACATAGCAAAATCAACGCTGATTTGTCTTTCAAAATCAAAACGTAACTCAGCGGTGATTCAACCATGGTGTGTGGTTCAACAGTGAGTAAATGTTGGAGTTCCAGCTGGGACAGAGTGTATTTTCTGCAGTGATCCAAAATAAGTCTTTTTGACGAGGGAACCAGGGCGAAGCTAATTTTTGCGTCAGCCTACAGAAAAACGTCGCCCCTGGAGCAATATTTCCCGGCTGCAAAAACAGTTCAGAGATACAGGTGAAGGCCTGGAACCTTTGACCAATCAGAGTAGACTGAGCTTTTCTGGGAGGAGGGCTTAAAGACACAGGTGCTAAAATAGAACGTTTCAGACAGAATGTGAATACAGGTTTATTCAGTACGACCTTCTGCTATTACGATTGAGGCTGCTCTCACACCTGCCCTGTTTGGTTCGGTTCAGTCGAACTCAAGTTTGTTTGCCCCCTCAGTGCGGATCCTTTGGGCAGGTGTGAACAGGTGTGTTTTCTAGTTGGAGCCGCGCCTCGTTTCCAAACTGTGTGGTTTGACTAAAATGAACAATGACAGCAATATAGTCCACGATGAGCAGCGCTAAAATCAACCTGCGTAGTTGTCCCTCCATTGTGACATTAGAAAGTGTCACATTTATCTTGCAAGTGTTCTCTTCTTCAACGTTTGCTTTACTTCCTGGATTTTTCCCACATGGAAATTCTGACCAATCAAGAGCAGCTTTCTCACACAAGGCATTTGATCTGGTCCTCTTGTAAATGCTGCCGTGAGAACACGAACCAACTCTAGGCAATTATACAACTTTGGAACAACATGAGTCCCTGATTCAGACCAAAGGAGACCAAGACTCCAAACTAGACCTACATGTGATGATGAATTAAACATCTCTATGTCACGTGAACATCAACCGATGAAGACCATGCGATTTAGGTAAAGCTCCAGGTACATGCTTCATGTGTTTCAAGGAAACTGATCAGTTATACAGTGAAGTTCAATCAGGATCAATCAGTGATGATTCTCTGATAAAACTGAGTTTGTTTCGGTTATTTTGGTCTTGTTGTCAGTATTTCTATGCAAACATGTGGTGTAATATTTGAGTGTGCTTCCCTTCCAGTCAGGGAAAGCTGTTGATACTACAGTCTATATTGGATGGTACATATGATGACGGATGTGAGACATGCTGTTACCACACAGTATATATGACGTAGCGAGCAGTACAGCGTGTTAAGTAAGGAGTTTGTAGTATCTAAGTAAGAACGTAACAATTAGAAAGTGGGCCTTTACCATGAAAAGTAAGAGTGTGTGTGTGTTGGTAGGTTTTGGGAGGGGTAGCTGGTGGTTGGTGGTGGTGGTGGTGGGTTCATGTGAACGAGCAAGAAAACACTCGACGGGTCGTGAATAATCGTTTTAATGAGTGTGTAAAAGCAGGCGGCTCGGTGAGGGCCTGTCGGGTTAAACAAACTCACCAAATCCGATTGTCAAAGTGCAAAGTGGTGTCGTTTCAATTTGCCCCCCCGTCCTTCCTCCTTCCTCCTTTCCTTCCTTCCTTGTCTTCAGCCGACCCTCTCCTCCGCCCCACCTCCTCCTCGCCCGGTTCAGTCCTGCCAATTACAAGACATAATAATATTTTCTTAAACCTGGTGTGATCTTTGGTTTTGTTGTTTTAAAAAGCCCGCTGATCTCCGTGCGCTCCGCTGCTCCCCGTCAATGGAGCATCAACAGGGACGGATCAGCGGCGAGCACTTCCTTTTTATCTGCTCACAGCACCATTTCATCTTTTCACAGCACACAGATATCTTATTAGAGACCGTTTCATCTCCACACAGCACTGCTTTCTCTCTACACAGCAGAGTTTTACACCGTAAAAAAAACATCTAAATTTAGTTTGTCACGTTCAACTTAAAAATGTTTGTTTACCATTTTTAGGCCCATTTCAGAACATCTTAAACACTGAGTTAAATGATGTAAAGACAAATGCTAATAAAACTCAAATTACATGCATGGCTAAACTCACCTTTAAATGTTACACATTGAAATCACAAATGTATTTTTATAGATGTTCAGATGAGTCACAGTGTTTATCTGGAAAAAAGTTCAACATATTAGCTTTTTTTTTTTTTTTTTTTTAGAGCTTTCAACCATATAATCAGTCGAAGTGATTCGCTTGTTGTTGTCTTAGACTGTGAGACGTAACTGAAAGTTGTGGAAAAGACTTTTGATTATCAAGGTCAAATTTATGTTTTGTTTAGGTTTCAGCTATAAACAACGTCTGAATAAACAAACTGTAAAGCTGCTGGCTAACCCACATCAAACACGTTAGCTGCTAAACTGATTTAGCTGCTAACCCGAGCTATTGACATTCAACCAAACTGTTGTGGTTGGTAACCTGAACTATTTGCAAACATTTCACACACTTGTTTTAGCTGCTAACCTGATCTCTTAGCTAACATTCCACCACACTGTGTTAGCTGCTAACCAGAGTTATTAGCTAACATTCCACCAAATTGTTTTAGCTGCAAATTTATTGTCGATCTCTTTATAAGTTGGAAAGTGACCAAAATAAACTAAACTAACTGTCTTAGCTGCTAACCGGATCTCTTAGCTAACATTTCACCACACTGTGTTAGCTGCTAACCTTCTTTTAAAAATATCTTTTTAAATGCTAAAAAACATTAACCTACTGCTTATTTATTGTCAACCTATTGAGTATTAGAGTTTTATAAGTTTGAAAATGACTAAACTAAACTGAACTGAACTAAAGCTAGCAGTCAACGTTCCTGAGCAGTGTTGCTAATTCTTTTCCAATAAATATAACTAGCACTCGCTTTAAAAGGTAACAAAATACCAACATCATCTGCCGTCAGTATTTTATGTCAAACTGACGTTGGCATTAGTCGTGCCCAGACATTGAATCTCAGTCCCCCGAGGTCACAACCTAAATTTAGACAAATATCAGTGACTAACAATGCCGGTTGCCCGCTGGGTGAAATGTTTACTGAGGGTTTGCCAGTCAAATTGGTGAAATATTTTTGGGGGTTGCCCCAGTATCCCTCCAGGTCGAGGTAAGGCTGAGTCACAGATTCAAGACCGGCCTGTCTGTCACTATTAATAAAGCGTTTAAAAAATGCCAATAAATAAATAAATGGTCAAATTTTTCAGACATGAAATAGACACTATTATAAAACCATCAGTAGCCTGTCTGCCACATTAGATTTGTCCATCATCCATTACCTACCAACTGGATCTGCACTGTGTTTTTCCATAATGGAGAGAAAATTCATTCTTGTTTGATTTAAAATGAGACGCTGAAATAATCTGACCACAGAATCAACACCAGATTAACATCCAGAGAGTTTTCAAACAGAAAAGTCAGACAGAGGATCAGCAGTAAAGCAGCCGGTCGATGTGACACAGAAACCAACAGCAGATATAATGAGGTGTAATATAAATCTGCCAACACACACCAGCAGCCTCTGCCTGCTCTATAGTACTGGCTGACTGTGTGTGTGTGTGTATGCGTGTGTGTGTGCGTGTGTGTTTGTGTCTCTGTGTTGTCGTTGTGTTTGCCGACTGTATGGCTAAACAAGGCCTGGTGTGTTTAAGTGTGTATTTTTAGCTAAGCAGGGCTCAGTGTGTATCCTGTGACCAATATGGTGGAGTACACCAAACACATACACAGAAATACAAACACACACACACGCAGATATTTACAACAGTTAAACAGTTTTTACACATTTAAAAACACATTTTGTCTTAAGATCCAAAATAATCTGTAAACTTTAAGCCTATAAGTAAAGTCTATAAGTAGTGGGGGGTTTATTTTTAAATTAACAGTCATATAATGGATTTATTTTACGCTTTAAAACATCCTTCCCTTGCAAAAAAAAAGCACACTGTGGCTGCCGTGTGCCTCCAAATTTGTTGATTTCTAATTATTTATGTAGAAACCTGAAGGATTAAGTAGCTTGCTCCTGTATGAGCTGAGAAAATTCCACTCCACTTGTGATTTTTGGATATTACAAAATGTAAAACATCACATTCACACATGGTGAAACAGCAGTTTCATATTAAAATCACACATAAAACGACATTAAATTAACATTAGGAGGCAAATGTGGTTTATCACACATGTAAAACAGCATTTCACATGTTGGATTCACACACAGGCCTTTATGTGGTCGGGGACATTTTATATGAAATATGTTTCACATGAAAACATGAATTTCACGTGCTTGTTTTATAGGGGAAATTTAAAATGTCTTATATTATGGATTTCCATATGTAAAATGTTTATTATATTACCATGTAAATACAGGTCCAAATATATTTTTATATTATATTTTATAGTATTCATTTATTTATTTTTTTAAATAAATTTTTTATTACTATTTTATTATTTATTTTTGTCAGTATTATATTTATTTATCTATTTTTTTTTTACTATTTTATTAACACAAAACATAGCAAAATGAAACAAATAAAATGAAGAAACATTGTTTTTACACAATTTAAATGATTAAATTTCACACGTCCTTTTATTTTAAAATAGATTAAAAAAAAACTATATATTTCTTTTGCTGACTGAGCTCCAAAATTAAATTTGTAATTGTCATTAAAATGGGGAATGACAATACGATTGAAAAACATTGCAGAAAAATAGTAAATAAATGAATAAATAAAATGAGGCTATATAAGTGTAATTTTTAAGAGCAGGGTTGTAAAGAATTTAATTAAAACTAACACCACAGTGACAGTAAAATGTGCGTCTGTGATTCCTCTGCACTGAGACCATAAACCTTGCTCCTGTAAATGGAAACAGCAGGTAAAACATTTCAAACTCCATCAGCAGCTCACGGACGCTGCAGGTGCATGAAGCCATTTCATTAAAGGGACATTTCGCTTTATTTCCGCCCCTCCTGCTGTTGGGCTCCCCTGTGTGTCAGCAGCAAAGAAAGGAGAAGAAGGTGGTCCTCTGCAGGCGCCGACACTTCTCCTCCTATAGACTTCCTGTTGTAGATTCTTTACTGTAATTGAGTGTAATTATAACAGTGTGAACGCATCATGAATGGAGTCGTTGGTAATGTATAAAACATGTGCTCTATTCAGCAGCATGTCACTTTTACAGATATGTGGCCTATAAATGCTGTGACACATCAGGCCATTAACACTTTGATTACTCTGTACGTTATATCATGTAGAAAGATTTAACTGCTTTATTCCTTTCCTGTTTCTGTTTCTGTATTCATAACAGGTAATCAATATAATAAAATCTATGAACACAAAAATCACATGTAGCAGCTAAAACAGTCTGAAGAGGACAGAAATAAATAAAGAACAAAATATAAAATAAGAAATGTACATTACAATATTCAGGCAGTAAACATGAATTCAACCACAGCTCCTGCTTTTTCAAATCAGTGTTGTGTTGTAAACTCAACAGCAGCCACAGCCTTATTTCAATAGTTACATAATAATATTGTTTGCCTTAGAATATTTTATAAAACTAATATTTAAAATAGGATTAATGTCTAACATTTCATGTTGATCAACAGTCTGTAATTAATGACAGCTTTAATGCACACAAAATAAAGTGATGACAAAACAGTAAACAGGAAACACTGACTGATGATTGAGAAGATTAATAAATGTATAAATACATAAATTACCAGTAGAAGTTTTAGGATTATTCATCCAAACAATCCAAATACCCATAATCTAATTTTATATGCATTAATAACCAAACACTGACAGAACCATTCAGCAATTTAATTTAACACAATGATGTGTTTTACTTAAAAATGTGGCAATTTTCACACATATTCACACAGAATTTTAATTATCTATGGTCTTGTGATCTTCTTAAAATCCCAATTAATTTCATTGTCATATATGCAAATATATATAAAAACCATATATGTGACAGAGGGAGTAATTTGTTTACAGCTAATTAAAGTGCCATATATATATATATATATATATATATATATATATAAATACATAATAAAATATATATAAAAACATCAATATCAAAAACATACATCACATATATATTGACAAATATACAATTTATATAACTGCTGCATATACATATAGGCGTAACATATCTGTTTTTTTATCTTCAATATATAGTTTTAATATTTCTGTGATATACTTATAAAATTCCCTTTTCTACCTTTATTCTTTTTTTTAACTTTCTTTTTAAACGTATGACCAGAATTTTGTTGTTTTATTAAGTAGAAATTGACAGTAATGGCATGTTTACATTGGCCTTCATTTTCCTCTTCTTTTTCTTTTATAATTCAAGTTTTTATTGGTTTGAAAGGCTCGCAACATGCCATACACATATTATTTCACGGGCGTACAACAATACAAGGCACGTGTTTTTTATAATATGGAGGTGGGCTGCAGTACATAAAGAAAAATTAATTAAAAAAAGTCCAGAAGGAAAGAGAAGAAAACAAAAACATGTCACACATATGTCCTCATACATCACTCCACAGGTCACACAGTCACACAGCAGTATGTTGTAATGCTGTTTAAAATGTCTTAAATTAATCTGTGTAGTTTCAAATTCAAGCTGCCACTACTTTATTAAAAGCTGCAAAATTTTAGTTGCATCATTTAGTCGAGACAGATTTCCTGTATCTTGCAAATAATTGGACCAGTCAAGCCCTCAGAAGATATTTGCTTTTATATTCTTCCTTGAAAACCATTTTACTGAAGCTTTTAATCTGCTGGTAATCAACTTAAAATAACACGACTGAGCTGATGGTGTCATTTTATTTGATTGCTGATATCCAGCTCTGATATGAAACCAAACCACCACAGCTTCAGGAAAACAGCTGGAAAACTGTTGGATTTTGTTTATCAAATATATACATGGAGCAGGTACATTCAAAACTGGATGAACTGGTTGTGACGGGACTTTTTGGTGACCGTTGCAGCGCCTCAACTTCTTAATTCACAACTGAAATCCTGTCTCTTCTGACGAGCAGCAGCGTTTCCCTCTACCAGCCTTTGTCTGCGGTCTATTTTCCCTCTTCTGCCTCTCTGTGGGGGAGGAAGGGGGGAGGATGGAGATGGAGGAGGGTGATGGGTGGTGGTTTGTTGCCCTCAATATGTTGTGATGGAAGACTTGGTTCTCCAGAAGGAGCGTCCGCCTGGCCAGACAGGGACCATCATTGATCTGTTTGGCATCAGGTCTCCACAGTGCTGATCAGGCTGCAGAGAGTCGGGCTCTGTTCACACTGCAGCTGACAGCACACACACAAACACACACACACACACACACACACACACACACACACACACACACACACACACACACACACACACACACACACACACACACACACACTCGCCTCTCTGCTGCTCATCATGCCCACATTTAATGTTGATCTGCTGCGTGTGAACAGCAAAAAGCTGCACAGAGTGTATGGAAGTGACGGTTACACGGAGAGGTGTCCTGATATATGAAAACAGAGAGGATGATGGGAAGCAGAGCGCTGTTTGCTTTCCAACAAGTCCTCCAAACTAAACCATCAAATACGCAGTCTGGCTTCCAAAGTGACCCACAGGAGCGTTTCCTGACAGGATGCTGCAAAAACATAACTGCAGTTTGGCTCCTTTTCCAACACCGCTGAGGCAGAGACGACTTCATAACTTCAACACCATGACAACAAGCGTGTCCCAGCCGTGTGCAGCACTTTTAAGCGTTCCCTGGAAACAGTTTCAGTTGTTGTGTGGTGCAGCACGTTTCTGTTTTGCTTTCTGTATTTGCAGCTTTGTGTTGTAAATTGGTGAAGATGTTGTCGTAATTTGCAGTGTGCTGAGTCCTCAGGGCCACCGTGGTTTTGGGATTTGCCACCTGTGTGGTTTTCGTCCCTAAAACTACTTTGTTAAAGGTGGAGTTTGTAACCACTGATGCTTTTAATAGTGTGTCCCTGTTTTGTTTGTATGAAATGTGCTGATACTTTCATGCTGTTCCACTGAGCTACAGGTGGTGGCGATAACATGCTCAGACAACCTGGTCTCATTCTGAAGTCGTCGAAATCTGATCCTTGGGCAGTGACTTGCGGCGTCAGACACTGATGACAAAAGCCGTCCTTTAATGTAGGCATGAAATGTGGCCACTCGCCAATGAAGTTAAACACAGTCAGCAGCATCAGGGGGAAACATGGCAGGACAAGAGCAAAAGTTAAGGCAGCAAAAGTCTGATTAGGGCGGGAGAGGCGGTGGACGGATCCAACAACCACCGACTTTCACCTGAGAGGCCACTGTTAACGGCGTGTAACATTATAAAGCCAAACCCTTTTTTCCTAAACCTAACCACATGTGTTTGTTGTTGAAGGAATTCATGGTGTTGCACCAACGTAGTGCTTTTATTTTGAAAGAGACTGTATGCAAACTGTACACTTCCTGTGAAAACAGAAGTGTATTTTGAAAACAGACAATGCATATAACAGGCTGAAGTTGACACGGCGTCCCAGAACGTCCCCCAGGGTACCTAGTGCGTTGCATCTGGAAGTGGGAGGCCCACGACGAAAATATGTGACGAGGTCGGAGTGAGGATGTGTTGGCTAAGACATGTAGCTAACAAAAGCAGTGAAGAAGAAGACGACTGTGAGACAGCATGTGAGGGTTGTTTTTGGCGTTGGAAGCGATGCTGTTGTGTTTGGATAACATAATGCTGGCAGGTTTTATTACTTAAAGCCTTGGTATACTTCAAAGTGCGTCTGAATTCGTCTGACAGCAGAGTTGATAACTTTTTCAGGCTGCTCTCGTAAACTGTTCATACGTTTTTCTATGAAAAGTAATGCACCAAAATGTCTTGGTCAGATCTCTAAAGACAATTGTGGATGCAAAAAATGCGGAAAATTGAACCTGTTCTGAAAATTTAATGACGGATGAGACTCAGTGTGCAAACGTGATTGACACAACGTGAAGTCGTATTTATTTTAAAAGGGTTTTTCTCGAGAGACGTGTGTTTTTTCCCTAAAACTAACTTGTGTAACTTTATGTTAATCAGGTAACTTCACGTTAAGGACTAAACATCATTTGTAAGGTGCCAGTTTATAGGATATCACATGAACTGTTCTATGAGGCTATGTTGCTATACAACACTGTGAAAGGAGCCATTCTGTATAATGAGCACTTTTTACTTTTCATAGATTTTGTTGATAACACTTCTGTACTTTTACGTCAGTAACATTTTGAATTCAAGACTTTTACTTGGAGTACTTTTAGAAAAACTTAGAAAAAAGTATCTGAGCACTTCTTCCACTACTGTACAGCCTTCTTCTTTTTAGGCCATCGGCCCGGCCTGGTTTTACTCCCAGGCTGTCGAAATATGCTGCACGGGCAGTGACACCCTGTAGCGTCTGTTTGAGACGTGCCAGGGGTCTCATTTATAAACATTCTCTGAGGCCTGGAAGAGGTATGCGTCACTTTCCATGCGACAGTTGTGATGCACAAAAACACACTTGATGGGAGAAACTTCGACCCGTGCTTATGAACATTTTGGAGACGGGACATTGAAGACACAGATGGTGAGGTGGAACCTTGGTTGAATATTTTTTGGGGCACACCATTTTTGGCTTTTGTTCGTACATGCATTTTTAGTATGGATCCTACACACTGTTTTATAAACAAGACGCTTCCAACCAACTGAAATAAAAACCCATCTGTTTCATTATTAGTTGAGCAATGAGCAACGACTGTAGGATACATAGTGAAAAGGTCGACCTTGGGCAGCAGGAACAAAGGTGGACTCAGGACACCGGTGTTCATGTCCCGTATGAAACTTAAACTCACCTTTGAATTATAAAAATATACAACCCAAAAGGCTTTTAAAATACAATTCTTACATGTTGTGTTGAAGTTTGTGTAAGAAGATGCGAAATCCACCCCGTTGTTTTCTATGTGGCTTACGCCAGGAAACGCAATGTGTCACTCTTAACAAAAGCAGCAATTTAATCAAATTTCCCAATGGACAATGTGGCCAATCTGAAGTATTGCCATTTTCAGTATCTGTAGTTTTCACAGCAACAGGGTCTAAACTATTCCAGTTTTCTTTTCCTGTGTAATTCCTGTGCAATTACGAGCTGAATCAGAAGTCACGGCAAAAGTCTTCTTTGTTGTTCTCAAACTAAAATGTCCAAACCTGTGTATAAAAAAATGTTAGTGCTTCACTTGGAGGGAACAAATGCTTTTTCAAGGCTTCCAAACAAGTCTCTGGTGATATTACTTTGCTCTCCTTTGTAAAGATAAATGTTTCTGACAGTTCAGACCTGCAGCGATGATGGCTGTTTTGTCTCAGTTTAATGCTGCTTCCTGCGATTGCTGGAAAGTGTCTGGAGGCTTCGGTTTGAGAGGGTTTTCTCAGTAAGTCAACAAGAATGTTGTTTCAAAGGAGGAAAAATATACGTGTAAATACATTTTGTGGTGTATTTATTTGTTGTGTTGAATTGTTTTAGCTCCAGTTTGAAGTAGTTCATGTTCAAACAGAAATATCAAAGGACAGAAACTCCAAAATCCACAACCTCAAGAAGTCATCCGGGGATTTCTGCACCTTATCATAATAAAAAAAATGTATTTAGCAATAAAAATCAGGCAGTCTGCGGTCTGACAAATCACCAGAGGTTTTGCAAGTCCCAAATCAAGACTGACAAGTCCCTAGTTGAGTGCTGAGCCCTAACCTTGAGTTTTGAGTGCTACACAAGTCATAATGCACTCATCACCAAATGCCATCTTACCAACAGAGTAAAATCTAATATATGTAATTTAAAAAAAATATGATTGCCTTAAAAATTAAAATTAACAGTTTTGTCAAAAAGTTACCGAGCTGTTAAGCTAATGTTAGCTAAGCATTAGCTTGCTAACCATCGTAATATTTGCTTCAACTTATCGTTCTTTGTGCAACTTAAATGTCAAACAAAATTAGACGTTGCTGCGTCTCCATCTGTAATTTTTTGAGCCAACATGTTTTGCATACTTTTATTTGTTTTCCGTCCTCCACGTAGTTTTTGTGCGCAAAATAACTAACGTTTGATGTCATTTTTTTCCAACTGGTGCTCAGTAATGTAATGTTAGTTCTTTATGGTTCGCTCCTGCAACTTGACTGGATATTAATTGGTTCGAACAAATTGGATCTGGGGAATTAAGTTTTGACTTGCTGGGAATAAATATCGTAGATTTAAGAAATTTATTTGTGGCGCATTTTTGAAATAACATACTTTTTAATCTTTGGACTTGATGGGAAGCTGTCACGTATTTTCAAGACTCAAGTCAAAGTGGTTTACAAGACAAACTCCAAGTTGAGTTGCAAGTCGATTTTGTCAAGTCTCAAGTCATCAAATTTGTGACTTGAGTCTGATTCGAGTCCAAGTCACGTGACTTATATCCACACCGCAAATTACTTTTTGAACATGAGACAAGAAAGGCTGGGGATGTGCTGTCTGGGAAATGTTAACTGGGGATGAAGACACTCCAAATATATGAGCAACCAAAAACTCATAAAACCTAAAACTGGGATCCTTATGATCTATAAGCAATACAGACAAAATCATAGATATTAAAAGTAGAAAGTTATCTCTCTGTACAAAATCATAACCAATGACTCAGTTCTTCAGGGGTGAAGGAAGAAGTTAGATCCTTCACTAAAACAAGAGTACGAATACCACGCGATAAACATACTCTGTTACAACAAAAGACCTGCACTGAAAATGTTCCTTCGGTAAAAATATGTAACTATAATCAGTAAATTGTAGTTAAAGTATTACAAAGATCAAACTGTCCCCTGTCACTGTTGTTCTATTGAATATGTCGTCACTGGATGATTCTGACTCATGTATTAATGTAAAATCAGGATTTTACTGTTGTAGTTGGTTGAATTAACTCACTTTGAATTAACTAATGATTATTTTCATCATGGATTAATACTGCTAATTATTTTCTCATTCAATGGACTGATTGTTTGCGCTGTAAACAGCTCAACAGTCTTACTAATGCATTTCAATAATAAACATTATTAAGAGAAAGGGTTTGTAAAGCTGGAACATGAAAAATGGCATCAACCACCGAAATATGCTTTTCTATTAATCGACTATATCATATTTTTAAAACTCTTCATATGTTTTGTGAGCAAAAATCTTTGTAAGTAACTAAAACTGCCAGATTAATGTGGCGGAGTAGAAGTACAAAGTATGAAAAAACTGAAGTACCTCAAATTTGTACTTGAGTAAATATACTTAGATTGCACCACTGCCCATATGTGTGTTTTCTGTAAATCTAAATGTAAATTCCCTCATCTGGTCTGGTTCAGTCCCAGTCCTGGTTCCTGGAGGTCTGTCTGTGACCGCAGATGACCACGTTTCACCTCCCTGAACCGCCCACCTGGCTCCTTCTGCAGGAGGCCTGGATTTACCAACCATTAAGCTATCAAGAGCTTTTGTTTTGAAAATATTTCTGTGGGCCTTTTTCCTAATTGCCTGTCAAAATCGACTTAACCATCGTCGGTGTGCAGAAAGGAGAGCCGCATATGCCGTTCATTAATTCATACCAGCTTCTATTCAGCCTGGATTTGGGTTTCACAACCTGCGGATAAAGATACGCCAACATGTTCACATGAGCGCTGAATGATTTACGGGGGAAAAAAAAAATCTGCTGTTTTAAAATCACACTTGAATTGTAGGGTGATTTATTTTATTATTTTCACACTGCAGTCAATCAGCTGTAACGCTGCTGCTGCTGCTGCTGCTGCTGCTGGTTATGAAACAGCTCCTCATCGGTTAAAAATCAATCACACACAAAAGCATTCAGAATATAAAACGTGCTGTGTGAACGCAGAATCCAAAAGTTGTGTTTTATCTCCTGAAGGAAACAAATTTAACAACTGCAGTCTTTTTCTGTGTCATTCTTATTTTACCTAGTTGACTCATGACACAGTCACAGTGCCATAATAATCATGCTAATCATGCTAATCATGCCAACAGGCTAATTTCTAAAAGCATGTGCTGAGTTCAGAATGCTCTGTTTTTTGCCAAGTGGGCAGGTTTGTGGTTTCCTGTCTCTGTCTGTAAGATGATCAGCTGGAGATGAACCTCGCCGGGCCTGCAGAGGAGGGGACCAATGGGATCTCTGCCTCTTCATCCAGTAAATAAAACCATTAGACACAGATCTTCTCTGAAACAAAGCAGCGCTGAAGGATCGATGCTTCTGCGAGTGAAAGAACAATCTGTAAATAAAAAGCTAATGTTTGTTTTCAGAATAAGAATCAGCGTTATTGGCAAAGTAAGTGTGCACACATCCGAGGAATCTGACTCCGGTTTGTGTGTAGACATGTGTCGACGTATCAGCTGACAGCAAGGGCAACAAAGCTGGACAAGGTAAACATAAACATTTATCATATAAGCTATAGAAGAAGTAGGCTTTAAAAAAACAACAGTGGAATTTGTCGACAGTCAGATGAAAGATAGATGGTGAGTATATTGTTGTAACACGTGACCCTGCATGTCTAAAGAGGATGTAACAATTGTTTTAAAGTAGGTGTTTATCATGTCTGTCTTTTCAACACATTCTCACTCCGACCTCGTCACATGTCCACGTTTGGTCCTGGACTTTCCACATGCAGATACGACGTCAAAGGTAGCCTGGGTAACCTGTTGGTTGTTGACGTTCTGGGACGCCGTGTCAAGTTCTGCCTGTTGCTTTCATTGTCCTACACTTGCATTTTCACAGGAAATTCACCTTTTACATACAGTCTCTTTCAAAATAAATGCACTACGTTGGTAAAACAAAGCGAATTAACATTATTTTTCCTTCAACGACTGACGCAAGTGGTTGGGTTCAGGTAACAAAAGAACGTGGTTTGGCTTTTGAATTGTACGGGACGCAAACCTCGCTCTCGCAGGTGAAGGTCAGTGTTTGTTGGACCCATTCACCGCCCGCCCCACGCAGACTTTCGTCACCTATGTTTAACTTTTTTGTCAGTGCCGGATTTCGACGACTTCGGAGTGAGACCAGGTTGTTTTTTCCAGAATTTTTAGGACATTAAAGGAGAAAAACGTTGCCCTGCATCTTTATGAAGCATTACTGTAACACAGGTACATTTGTGTGATGAATGTTTTCTTTTGCTTGATGATCAACTTATGTTTGTATCTTACAGGAAGTAGTGTGAGTGTGTCTGCGGACTGCAAAGGAGGAAACAACAACAAAGTTACAGACTGCTCCAGGGACGATGTTTTTCTGTAGGCTAACGTGACGAGCCAGTGCTTGGTTTGTCCGTTCTGGTTTACTCTAGAAACACGGTGGGGAACATGACAACTGTCATAAACTTGCCAGGCTTTGAATCTAATTTTCGTAGTGGCAAAACCGTGCTACTGCAATTTCCCGGGTCTGTCATGTGATGCCCTGTAGCCCAAAAAGACTTTTCCTGGCCACAAGACGAAGTGTTTAGGTTTAGGAAACAAGAATAGAGTTTGGCTTTAGATTCTAACGGAACGCAAACGCCGCTCACCCAGGTGAAAGTCGGATTTTGTTGGACCCAGCAACTCTCCCGTCTGCCCTACTCAGACTTATGCCCCCTTAACTTTCATTCTTGTCCTGCTGCGTTGCCCCTGATGTCGCTGGGAGCTGTTAACTATAGCAGCAACTGGCCGTGTATCATGCCAACATTAAAGGATGCCATTTTTCGTTGGTTTCTGACGCTGCAGGTCACTGCCCTAGTGCTGGATTTCGACGACATTGGAGTGAGACCGTGCACCTAAAGTAGCCACAGCATGCAATGCAGCTGAATTAGCTAAAGCTAAAGTAGCACCAGGGTGTTAATAACTAGAGCTAAGGTAACTAAAAGACACTAGCTAGCTAAAGCTAAATTAGTGAAAGGGTATTAGGTAGCTAAAGCTAAAATAGCTAAGCACATCAGGTATCTAATATAAAGTCGAGAGGCCTGGTAGTTAAACCTAAGTAGCTAAATGATGTTTGACAGCTGAGGTTGGAGCAGATAGTGGACATCAGATGCTAAAGGACATCAAGTGGCTAAAGCTTAAGAAGCTAAAGGATATTAGGTAGCCAGAGCTAAAGCAGCTAAAGGACGTCAGGTGTTTAAAGCTGAAATACATGACAAACAGTAAAATGTGAAGCATCAGCAGCAGTTTTGCAGGTTTCTGCTCGAGTTAACCGGAGCTGAAAGAGGAGGCAGCTCAGAGTATCAGTGTCACTCTGCCTGGAGCGGCTCTCTTCATCCGGCCCCTGTGCTCTGACATACTGGGACCAGTGCCAGCGCTGGAGGACATACTGGTTTTAGCAGCTGGAAGATGTCCTGACAAGTATGTACAGCAGCGGGGAAACAAGCCGGCAAGATGACGGCCTGTCAGACGGTGAGTTTTTAGGGGAGGGGATGGAGACGGTTAGATTTAGGCCCCGTCCACGTGACCTTTTGACCGCTCTACGAAATACGCCCGCCCACGCTAGAATGCAAGAACGACTCCAGTAGGTGGCGATAACAGCTGCGTCAGCTGATGTCATATACAAGATAAGAAGAATCTCAGCATGCGAATAGTGAGCTTATTTTCTTACCAAACAATGCTAGCTAATTATTTCTGTATACATATTTAATACCCATTTATTTAACGTCTCTCTGCTACTTGACCCGAGGTGCCATGAAGTGCATGTTGCTGACCTGCCTTTGTACTAGTTTGACTTCAGTTAAAAATCTGAGTACGTCTCTCAACAAGTCAGAGAATAAGCAGAGGCGTTAACCTAAAACACTGAGAGCCTTAAGCCTTAACTGCTATTATTGTTATTAGTGTAGAAACATTATTATGTGATGGATTCTCAGATTTCTGTATCAGCAGGGAGGAGGCTGCAACATGCCTGAACAGAAATGTCATTTGTTAAACACTTCAGCGAACGTATCACGTAACACACACACACACACACACACACACACACACACACACACACACACACACACACACACACACACACACCTGCATCCCAGGTTAGGGAGCTGTATGGTTCTGTGTTAATTAATTGAAAATGAAGTGACTAATTATCCAAACCTGCTCTACCTCTCACTTACTGTTCAGATTTACTCCCCTCCGCCTCTCCCGCCCCGTCCCTGTCTTTGTGTGGTGGACTGACTGGATTACTTTCGGTGTCGGAGCAGAAACGAGGCGTCATGTCAGGAATTAACTCCCGAACTGATGAAGAAGAAAGGTGTGGTGCTTTATATCATGTGTTTTAATGAGGGACTGTCTGTTATTTACGAGACGGGAGGGGCTGGTGCAAAAAAGGGGGAGGCATGTCAAAGAGTTTTGTAAACCGCAGATTTATGAAGAAAAGACATGTTTTAAATTATCATTAAATGTTCAAATTTTGACATGTTTGACGAGCATTTCCGTCTGATAAAACCATCAGGTGCACGTTTAGTCTCAAATGATTTGCACTATTTGGCTGCAGCTTCTGGGTTGAATGACACGTTTCCTCAAAATGGTGTGAAACGATGTACAGCAGAATTTGAGGTGTGTTTTCTCTCATTTGGTGGGTGTGTCAGAGGTCTTGCTCAATCAGCAGTGACATGTATGTAAATAAAATGTCTTTTTTTTGTTGTTTAGAATTTACAGTTACTTTGTCAGTGGGAACGTACGTTTATTTTCCAAGTTTTGCTCATTATTTTTCAGAATTTATCCATCAAAATCTCAGATTTTACATTTTATCAGGGAAATACGTCAAATTACATAAACTAACTATTGTCTGTTATAATGCCAATAAAACGTTCAGTGTTCAGGAGAATTATATAATAACTTACAGCATGTCTAACAGATCATATTCTATGTCCTTCAAACACTGTGTAACCTGTCGTGTAACCCTCTGTGGAAAGTGACACCTCAGCTCTTTTAATATTTAGTGAACAACAAGAGTTGATTGGCTCCACTTTCATCAGATAATAATAATGAGACTATTTGGTTAAGAGTTTATTTTCTTTCATTTTGATTTAATTTTAGGTCTCTTTTTTCTTGAAGGACACACTGTCTGGTTTTTCTTACAGGGTCCTGAAATCCCAGTTGGTCCTCCCAGTTCACGACGAAGACATTTAGAGGATTTTAAGGATAAATCAGGTAATATTTAATTTTCTTTTCTCATTAGACTTGACTGACAGGAAGTAAGTAAAATAATGAAAGCTTTAAGGCCGATCACAGTGTTATACTTTCTCCTATCCTAAATATTGTGTCCAATATTTTAAGAAATATCTTAAATTATAGATTAAGGACTTCTTTGAATTCATGCACTTTATTGAGCTTTATTTATTTACAATTTTCATAATTTGTTGTCTGTCCTTGAAGTCATTTTCCACCCTGTTAGTTTGTGCGTTCTATCCCGGTCTTCCAACCTGGTCTCACTCCGAAGTCGTCAAAATACAACACTTGGTCAGTGACCTGCAGCGTCAGACACCTACGGAAAAGCCGTCCTTTCACGTCCACATCATATGTGGCTGGTCACCGTTCTAGTTTAACAGCACTCGGGAAATGTGGCGGGACAAGAACGAAAATATAGGTAGGGAAAATCCAAATGGGATGAGTATGTATGGTGCGTCCAACAAACCCAGACTTTCACCCGGGAGAGCGAAGTTGGTGTAACTTCAGGGAGGGTAAAAAAAAAAAATAAATAAATTAAATACCCAACACAAAACAAACAAACAAAAGAACAGACCAAGTCACACTCCAGCCACCACCTCCTCTCATTAATAAAGATCAGGAGCAGGTTGCACAAAACACCTTAAGTTAAGATTTTCCTTAAAGTCCTAGTTAAGGTTTCCCTCAAAACAAAATCGGTTGCACAAAACACCTTAAGTTTTCTCTTTAAGGTTTTCATTTTCGTTGCTTCTTCCTTCAGTCGTTTCCTGTTTTCTGGTGTTTAAGGATCAAATTCACTTTGTAGTTTGTGCGTTCTATGATTTTATTCCTCCAGAAGTTTAATCTTCTCCTCTGACATACGTGAGTTTCTTGTCTTCTTTTCTTCTGGCATTTTTTCACTATCCAACTGTAAGCTGACTTGGTGAGGTGATAACAGGCGTCACAAGCGTGAATCTAAACACACAAACAAACAAACAAACAATCTCCATGGAGACTTGTACCGCTGTAAAATCTCTTTCAACATAGTGATTGGTATCAAGGGATTCTGTGCAACTGTGTAAGTCCCTCAGCTCAGGAGAAATTAAGCCTTAAGAGTCATATTTAAGATGTTTTGTGCAACTGGTCCCAGTCCCACGTGAGTCCACAGTGTTGCTGCCTGTCAAAAATAACCCGGTTTCCATGGCATCAGCTCGATCAATGATCTTAGCCTCTGTGTTTAAACAAGCTGCTGCGATGGACAGAAAGCAGTTTATAGTAGATATGAGACAAAAGTCTAAATTAGGCAACAGAAGCGTCTCTTGAATAACTCGCGCTGCCCTGCTGATGTTAGCATTTAGCTGAGAGCTAGCTGAGCTGATGTAGCTGCAGACACACGGAGCTGCTGTCATGACTGCAGACCTTTAATATGATGATACAAACTCTTGAAAGATTCACATGATGTCTGTTATTTGTGATCGTCTGATATCACTTTTGCACCTCTGCTTTTTCACATGTTCATGTTGTAACTCGCTGCTGCCATTGTTAACGCAGAGCGTTTGATTCCTCCTCTGTCACGGAGCGGCTTCCTCTCTAATCCCGGGGTCACACTATCTGTGGGTTTATCTTCACATGCTGCACACAGTATTATCCTGGGCTTTTGTTGCACTTGTTCTATTTTCATACACTTTATTATTGTTTGTACACGCTGCATTATCTTCAACACTCTCTGTTTGCACTGTACTCGGGTCTTATCAGTATCCAGTTCTCCACCACTGCACACCGTCCCAGTTTGGGATAAGATGAACCTGTAGTCATTCCCAGAGGAGAAATTCAGATGTTGCAGCAGCACAAGAGCACAAATATGTAAGAATATTAAAATAAAAGATAAAAGAACATAAGCCGTGTTTTACATCAGTGCATAAAAAAACATGGAAACATGGTTTAGTGAACAAACATCCAAGGTGACATCACATGTTCAAAGATAATAACTAAAACAAATAAATACAGTGCAAATTATTTAAAAATTTAATCATTTCTGAGAACATTTTTTTCCTCAATAAGGCTGGGACGCGAGGTGGCAATGTTGTAAAAATGTGTATCCTATACATTAAAAAAAAAAAAACTTAATTAAAAAAAATAACATTCCATCAACTAAAGTGCATCATACGTCCACGATGCCTAATTTTTAGTGAACCTAAATAGTGTTGGCTAGTAAGCGGTGGTGTGTCCTTCGCTAGACTAACTACTGAGGAAAACAGAAACGTAATAGTGGGCGGACTGATTTCTTTGCTTTCACCGTCAACGCTGCAACGTTTAAGTACCAAATAACCATAAATAGCTCACTGCAGAGGAGCCACCTTGTGCCAAAACATATTAATGAATGCTAATGTAGAACTGTTAGTGACACAGACAGGCAGATTTAGACCTTATAGGCTGTGTTACTTTTATTATAAAGCACAAATATGCATTAAGGTGGATCAAAGTCTATTAAACCTTGTAATGTCATTTTTTATAGCATGATGGATGTCAGAGGTGAGATCTGGCAGAGATGACGTAAAGTTATATATTTATTAACGTCACAGAAGCTGTAATGAGTCATTCAGCCATTTTATTTTTCAAAGCTGCTGAGAGTTTGCTGAACATTAAACAAAAACAACAACAATTCTTTTTAGTGTGGATTTAGACAGGCTACGGAGTTGACCTGTCATGGTTGAGACACGCCTGATAGCAATATTGTTTAACAACTTTATAAAAAAAAAAAATAGAAATCTGACCAGTACTTGAGCAGCTTTATTGCCTTTTTGGAAAACCAGGAAATGAGACAAGAGTGTTTGGGATATAGCTAACGTCTGTTATTCCTGATTAAATTGTGTTTTTATAGAATTCATATGGAATTGACAAAAATCTGGGTTAAAATTTTCATAAAGACTATATTTTAAAACAAAACTGATTATATCATTACATTATTTAGTTTTAGATTTTAAAGTCTTTTAACAAATTTTTAATAGTTTAAAGTTGTGAATCTTTGTCTGGGACGAGGCTGTTTTCTGACACAAGGCAACTTTGGAAGTTAGAAAATGGAAGCAGATCAAAATATTTTTTAAATAATATTTATTCTATAGAAATAAATCCTTTGAAAAATAATGTTTTACCCCAGAAACAGAAATAGTGTGTTGATAAGTTAAAATTTTAAAGATTTTACATTTCAGATTTGACTGAAATAATTTTTGTTGCAGTTTCTTCCAACAATGGTTTTCTTTTTTCTGGTATTTGGGGATTAAATTTAGTTCGTATTTTGTACTTTCTATGATCGTATTCCTCCAGAAGTCTAATTGTGTCTTATCCTGACTAATATGATTTTCTTGTCTTCTGCCATTTTTTCACTGTTTAACTATGAGCCGACTTTGTGAGATGATAACAGGCGTCACAAGAGTCCAAACAAACAAAGTCAGCTTTAATGGTAGGACATGATTTCTCAAGAATGTGTAAATTATTACACTAGTAGTGTGAATTATTGCTTTAAAATATGTATATATATTATCGCACAACATCAAGTAGTTTTGCCCAAAAAAGTTATCGTGTGGCAAGACGTCTTTTAAGGCTTGTTGAAGTTAAGCGTTCTTATGGCACAGGAAATAAACTGTTCTTCAGTTTAGTGGTCTGCGTGTATGCGCTATATTGTAATACATTTATAATAACAAGAGTATATTGTGAAATACATACTAAATATAATATAATATATATAGACTTATATCAAAGTGTATAAATAAATGGTTCCAGCAGTGAGTCAGTGATGAGGGCTTTGACATGAGCCCCCTCAGGAGTCATAAAACTTTTATCTAATCTCATCTAATCCTCTTTTTTGATGAGCCATCTTGTTGTGTTTTCATGACTTAGATGTTCTCTCCTTCTTCTTCTTCTTCTCCCTCCCGTGCCTTCCTTCCTGCCTGTCTGTCAGCCGACGGAGAGGCGACAGCAAGTCTCCACGCCGTAAACCGATCCGCCTCGGAGAGAGCGCGAGGCAGAGCGGGAGAGGATTCCTGATATGGATCTACCTCAGAAAACTCAGCCAAACAAAGCCTCACCTGTTTTCACCGCCCTGCCTTGTTCCTCCTCCACCACCTCCTCCACCTCCTCCTCCTCCTCCTCCACCACCGCCGCCGCTGCTGCTGCTGCACCACCACACTCTGAATCCACTTTGTCAGTTTGTGCATTTTCTCTCTGGTTTTGTTTCCGTCGGGGATTGTGGAAGCTTTGATACACAGAAATACCTGTTAGTAGTTGTCGATCCTTTTTTTTCCTCCCAAATACCCTCACCCTCCCCTTCGCCTCCACCGGAACAGAAAATTACCCCATTTACCCTCTTCCATTTTGGGTGTCCCAAATCGGGGCCCCCGGGGCAGATCCCAGACATAAAAGTTAGCATTGAGGAGCCGAGTGTCCGATATCAGTTAATGTGAGATACAACTAATTAGTCCATTATCGGGCCCCTGCTCTCACCGGCTCATAAATTGGAGCCACTCAAAGGTCGTTTATTATTTATCAGAGTGGGTGAGGGAGGGGGGAGTGTGTGTGTGTCGGGGGGGGGGGGGGGGGGGGGGGGGGGGGGGGGGGGGACGGGGGGGTGAGGAGAAGGAGGAGGTTGATGCTGGTGCTTCGGTTTGCTTGTTCAACATATCAAGATTAGTTTCAACTAGCCCTGTTGGATGGCTGCAGCCTGCAAACACCACACACATGCACGCACATTTTATCACACACACATGTCATCACACACACACACACACACACACGCGTGCGCGCGCTTCTTGCGGCTGCCCGGCTGCAGGAGGCCGACACAGATTTGATTCAGAACAAAGTTTGTGTTCAGTTTGTGTCACAGCAGAACATTTGACATGAAAGTTCACTGAGAGGTCGGTGTATGAATGTTATGGATGAATTATTAATGTGTTATAAATGTTGTATAAACAGCTTGTGGCGTGTGCGTCTGTTTTGTTGGTACAAACAAACAAACAAACAAACAAACAGCAGAGGAAAAGGGAAAACTTTGAAAATACTTAATTGCAAGTAAAAGTCCTGCATTTCATGTAAAAAAAAAAAGTATCATTAGCAAAATGTACTGGTGCAGTGTAATTCCTGGGAATGATAGCTGATAGCTGATTGTTGAGTCTCATTCCCAACGCTTTGGGTTGGTGGTTTGAGCAGACTATGAATCCCAAAGTTGTTGGTATTGGTCGACTTGGGAATGAGTTCAACTATCTCTCTCCAGAATTATGAACACATTCTCACTCCGACCTCGTCACATATTGACGTTTGGTCAGACTTGATATGACGTCCAAGGTACCCTGGGTGTGTTGGCTGTTGACGTTCTGGGACGCCGTGTCAACTTCAGCCTGTCACATGCATTGTCTGTTGTCAAAATACACTTCTGTTTTCACAGGAAATGTACAGTTTACATACATTGTCTTTCAGAATAAAAGCACTACGTCACATGATGTTTTTTCCCTTCAACAGCCAACAAACATGGTTATGTTTCGCCAACACACGCATGTGGTTGGGTTTAGGAAAAAAGAATCAGGGTTTGGCTTTACAATCTTACAGCAAGTGAATACCAGCCTCCTGGGTGAAAGTCAGTGGTTGTTGGACCCATCCATCAGCCCTCAAGTCCACCTTACTTGGACTTCTGTGGCCTTAACTTTGTTGTTGTCCTGCTGTGTTTCTTCCTGACACCGCAGGGCGCCATTAATAGCAATAATGGCGATCAGCCGCATATTGTGCAGATGTGAAAGAACAGCTTTTTACGTCGGACGCTGGAAGTGACTGAAGAAGTATCAGTTTTCGATGACTTTGGAGTAAGACCGGGTTTGAATTATACTAAACCTTTAAAGCTGAATGAAACCGAATTTTATGTGATGTTACACATAGCAGCTGCAGTGTTCTGATGTCATCATATTCATGATGTCTCTGTAACAAAAAATATTTTACAATAGTTAAACAATGTTCAATAATGACATTTAAATTAAAAAATTTCAACACCAAATGTAAATATTACAATCTGTTTCACATGGTTTTATAGAGCTAAAATCAATGTTAGCCTCTCCAGCAGGCTAACATCAGTCCTAATTTCGGCAGTGGAAGTGAGACGTGAAATGTATTTTGGTTTATGCGTTCACTTTTACAGTGTGGTCATCATATTCATATATATTAATCAAAATTCTGGCTCCCTAAATTCATACTCAATCTAAATAACTTTGAGAATTCCTGTTACAGTATGTCATAAAAATCGCTGATGACATTTTTATGACATACTGTAGTTGTCAAAAACTTCATAAACAAACATAGTACAGTATGTCGTCAAGAACGTCATTAAAAACATATTATTATTACAGTATATTATGTAGACAAAATCTGTCAAAATGACATAAAAACATCATAGTATAGTATGTCGTCAAAAACGTCAAAAAATCGTCATAGTATAGTATGTCATCAAAAACGTCAAAAAATCGTCATAGTATAGTATGTCGTGAAAAACATAAAAAAATCGTCATAGTATAGTATGTCGTCAGAAACGTCATAAAAAGGTCATAGTATAGTATGTCGTCAAAAACGTCATAGTATAGTATGTTGTCAAAAACGTCAAAAAATCTTCATAGTATAATATGTCGTCAAAAATGTCATAAAAACGTCATAGTATGTCGTCAGAAAACGTCAAAAAATCGTCATAGTATAATTTGTCGTCAAAAATGTCATAAACACGTCATAGTATAGTATGTCGTCAAAAACGTCATGAAAACGTCATAGTATAGCATGTTGTCCAAAATCATGAAAAAAAGTCGTAGTATAGCATGTCGTCAACAATGTCATAAAAATGTCATAGTATAGTATGTTGTGAAAAAAATAAAAAAATCGTCATAGTATAGTATGTTGACAGAAATGTCAAAAAAATCATCATAGTATAGTATGTCGTCAAAAACGTCATAAATACGTCATAGTATAGAATGTCGTCAAAAATGTCATAAAAATGTCATAGTATAGTATGTCGTCAAAAAAAGTCATGAAAACGTCATAGTATAGCATGTTGTCCAAAATCATGAAAAAAAGTCATAGTATAGTATGTTGTCAACAATGTCATAAAAATGTCATAGTATAGTATGTTGTGAAAAAAATTAAAAAATCGTCATAGTATAGTATGTCGTCAGAAATGTCAAAAAATCGTCATAATATAGTATGTCGTCAAAAACATCATAAAAACGCCATAGTATAGTATGTTGTGAAAAAAATTAAAAAATCGTCATAGCATAGTATGTCGTCAAAAAACGTCAAAAAAATTCATCATAGTATAATATGTTGTCAAAAACGTCATAGTATAGCATGTCGTCAAAAATGTCATAAAAATGTCATAGTATAGCATGTCATCAAAAATGTCATAAAAATGTCATAGTATAGTATGTCGTCAAAAGCGTCATAAAAATGTCATAGTATAGTATGTCGTGAAAAAAATTAAAAAATCGTCATAGTATAGTATGTCGTCAAAAACGTCATAAAAACGTCATAGTATAGTATGTCATCAAAAATGTCATAAAAATGTCATAGTATGTTGTCAAAAACATTAAAAAATTGTCATAGTATATTGTATGTCATCAAAAACGTCATAAAAACGTCATAGTATAGTATGTCATCAAAAACGTCATAAATACGTCATAGTATAGAATGTCGTCAAAAATGTCATAAAAATGTCATAGTATACTATGTCGTCAAAAACGTCATAAAAACGCCATAGTATAGTATGTTGTGAAAAAAATTAAAAAATCGTCATAGTATAGTATGTCGTCAAAAACGTCATAAAAACGTCATAGTATAGTATGTCGTCAAAAACGACATAAAAACGTCATAGTATAGTATGTCATCAAAAATGTCATAAAAATGTCATAGTATGTTGTCAAAAACATTAAAAAATTGTCATAGTATAGTATATCATCAAAAATGTCATAAAAATGTCATAGTATGTTGTCAAAAACATTAAAAAATTGTCATAGTATAGTATGTCATCAAAAACGTCATAAAAGCGTCATAGTATAGTATGTCGTCAAAAACGTCATAGTATAGCATGTCGTCAAAAATGTCATAAAAATGTCATAGTATAGTATGTTGTCAAAAACGTCATAGTATAGCATGTCGTCAAAAATGTCATAAAAATGTCATAGTATAGTATGTCGTCAAAAGCGTCATAAAAATGTCATAGTAAAGTATGTCGTGAAAAAAATTAAAAAATCGTCATAGTATAGTATGTCGTCAAAAACGTCATAGTATAGTATGTCGTCAAAAACGTCATAAAAACGTCATAGTATAGTATGTCATCAAAAATGTCATAAAAATGTCATAGTATAGTATGTCGTCAAAAACGACATAAAAACGTCATAGTATAGTATGTCATCAAAAATGTCATAAAAATGTCATAGTATGTTGTCAAAAACATTAAAAAATTGTCATAGTATAGTATGTCATCAAAAACGTCATAAATACGTCATAGTATAGAATGTCGTCAAAAATGTCATAAAAATGTCATAGTATACTATGTCATCAAAAACGTCATAAAAACGCCATAGTATAGTATGTTGTGAAAAAAATTAAAAAATCGTCATAGTATAGTATGTCGTCAAAAATGTTATAAAAATGTCATAGTATAGTATGTCGTCAAAAACGTCATAAAAACGCCATAGTATAGTATGTGGTGAAAAAACGTCAAAAAAATTCATCATAGTATAATATGTTGTCAAAAACGACATAAAAACGTCATAGTAAAGTATGTCGTCAAAAAATGTTATAAAAATGTCATAGTATAGTATGTTGTCAAAAATGTCATGAAAATGTCATAGTATAGTATGTCATCAAAAACGTCATAAAAACGTCATAGTATAGTATGTCGTCAAAAATGTCATAAAAACGTCATAGTATAGTATGTCGTGAAAAAAATTAAAAAATCGTCATAGTCTAGTATGTCGTCAAAAACGACATAAAAACGTCATAGTATAGTATGTCATCAAAAATGTCATAAAAATGTCATAGTATGTTGTGAAAAACATTAAAAAATTGTCATAGTATAGTATATCATCAAAAATGTCATAAAAATGTCATAGTATGTTGTCAAAAACATTAAAAAATTGTCATAGTATAGTATGTCATCAAAAACGTCATAAAAGCGTCATAGTATAGTATGTCGTCAAAAATGTCATAAAAACGTCATAGTATAGTATGTCGTCAAAAATGTCATGAAAACGTCATAGTATAGTATGTTGTCAAAAATGTCATGAAAATGTCATAGTATAGTATGTCGTGAAAAACGTCAAAAGATCGTCACAGTATAGTATGTCGTGAAAAACACAAAAAAATCGTCATAGTATAGTATGTCGTCAAAAACGTCATAAAAACGTCATAGTATAGTTTGTCATCAAAAATGTCATAAAAATGTCATAGTATAGTATGTTGTCAAAAATGTCATGAAAATGTCATAGTATAGTATGTCGTCAAAAACGTCATAAAAACGTCATAGTATAGTTTGTCATCAAAAATGTCATAGTATAGTATGTTGTAAAAAATGTCATAAAAACGTGATAGTATAGTATGTCGTCAAAAATGTAAAAAAATCGTCATAGTATAGTATGTCGTCAAAAACGACATAAAAACGTCATAGTATAGTATGTCATCAAAAATGTCATAGTATGTCGTCAAAAACATTAAAAAATTGTCATAGTATAGTATATCATCAAAAATGTCATAAAAATGTCATAGTATGTTGTCAAAAACATTAAAAAATTGTCATAGTATAGTATGTCATCAAAAACGTCATAAAAGCGTCATAGTATAGTATGTCGTCAAAAATGTCAAAAGATCGTCACAGTATAGTATGTCGTGAAAAACACAAAAAAATCGTCATAGTATAGTATGTCGTCAAAAACGTCATAAAAACGTCATAGTATAGTTTGTCATCAAAAATGTCATAAAAATGTCATAGTATAGTATGTTGTCAAAAATGTCATAAAAACGTCATAGTATAGTATGTTGTCAAAAATGTAAAAAAATCGTCATAGTATAGTATGTCGTCAAAAATGTCAAAAAATCGTCATAGTATAGTATGTCGTAAAAAACGTCATAGTATAGTATGTCATCAAAAATGTCATAAAAATGTCATAGTATAGTATGTCGTCAAAAACGACATAAAAACGTCATAGTATAGTATGTCGTCAAAAAATGTTATAAAAATGTCATAGTATAGTATGTTGTCAAAAATGTCATGAAAATGTCATAGTATAGTATGTCATCAAAAACGTCATAAAAACGTCATAGTATAGTATGTCGTCAAAAATGTCATAAAAACGTCATAGTATAGTATGTCGTGAAAAAAATTAAAAAATCGTCATAGTCTAGTATGTCATCAAAAACGTCATAAAAGCGTCATAGTATAGTATGTCGTCAAAAATGTCATAAAAACGTCATAGTATAGTATGTCGTCAAAAATGTCAAAAGATCGTCACAGTATAGTATGTCGTGAAAAACACAAAAAAATCGTCATAGTATAGTATGTCGTCAAAAACGTCATAAAAACGTCATAGTATAGTTTGTCATCAAAAATGTCATAAAAATGTCATAGTATAGTATGTTGTCAAAAATGTCATAAAAACGTCATAGTATAGTATGTCGTCAAAAATGTCAAAAAATCGTCATAGTATAGTATGTCGTCAAAAATGTCAAAAAATCGTCATAGTATAGTATGTCGTAAAAAACGTCATAGTATAGTATGTCATCAAAAATGTCATAAAAATGTCATAGTATAGTATGTCGTCAAAAACGACATAAAAACGTCATAGTATAGTATGTCATCAAAAATGTCAAAGTATAGTATGTCGTCAGAAACATCAAAAAATCATCATAGTATAGTATGTCGTCAAAAATGTAAAAAAAATCGTCATAGTATAGTATGTCGTCAAAAACGTCATAAAAACGTCATAGTATAGTATGTTGTCAAAAATGTCATGAAAATGTCATAGTATAGTATGTCGTCAAAAACGACATAAAAACGTCATAGTATAGTATGTCATCAAAAATGTCAAAGTATAGTATGTCGTCAGAAACATCAAAAAATCATCATAGTATAGTATGTCGTCAAAAATGTAAAAAAATCGTCATAGTATAGTATGTCGTCAAAAACGTCATAGTATGTTGTGAAAAACATCAAAAAACGTCAAAAAAATTCATCATGGTATAATATGTTGTCAAAAATGTCATAAAAATGTCATAGTATAGTATGTCGTCAAAAATGTTTTTAAAAATGTCAGTATAGTATGTCGTCAAAAACGTCATAAAAAAACGTCATAGTATAGTATGTCGTTAGAAATGTGAAAAATTTGTCATAGTATAGTATGTCATCAAAAATGTCAAAAAAACGTCATAGTATAGTATGTCGTCAAAAAATCATCATAGTATATGTTGTCAAAAACGTCAAAAAATCGTCATAATATAGTATGTCATCAAAAATGTCAAAAAAACGTCATAGTATAGTATGTCGTCAAAAACGTCAAAAAATCATCGTAGTATATGTTGTCAAAAATGTCAAAAAAACGTCATAGTATAGTATGTCATCAAAAATGTCAAAAAAACGTCATAGTATAGTATGTTGTCAGAAATGTCAAAAAAACGTCATAGTATAGTATGTCGTCAAAAACGTCAAAAAATCATCATAGTATATGTTGTCAAAAACGTCAAAAAATCGTCATAATATAGTATGTCATTATAAAAATGTCATAGTATAGTATAGTCGTTTAAAAATATCTCCTTGTTTAAGTAGGAAACAACACAATCACATTGAAGTTTGTCCCAACCAGAATTTTATTAGAAACATGACACAAAGACACAATGTCGTATCTCAATGAAAACATGAATAAGTCTTTTTCCTGTGGGACATTCAGTGTTCAAACACAATGAACAACAACCAAGACTTTGTATAAAGTCATGACATGAGTTCTCTTCACACTCTGATTGAAGAATTGTAATATAAGGAGAATCATGAACAAACATCACTGTGATGAAAAAATTAATAGAATCTCTCAGAATCAAGTGGATAATCTTCCAATAAATTTGATCACAAGTACAAATGCTGAAACATGTTGATCATCACAAAACACCAACGACAACATGAAGTTTAAATAAATACTGTGATGCTTCAAAATCAGTCCAAGTTTCCACAAGACATTTATTTCTTTGATGTGTTTTTCTGTTTGCTTGTAATGACAGAAGAGATTATTGGAACTTATATCACTCACTGTGATAAGCAGCTGACTGAGGGATGAAATAATCCAGTAGAAGACACTGAAAGAATATAATAATCATTGTTTTAAGATTTGAAAAATATCAGAAACAAACGTGTCACAGCAGCAGGCCTCAGTCTTCACACAAGGACAAGCTAACAGGATGTTTAACATGTATCACAATTGGTTCTTCTGCTCCTGCTGCTGATTGGCTGAGGCTTGGAAGTTGACGGGCTGCGCTGGCCTGTTCATGAAATGGTGCACTGGTTGTCATGGAAACCAAATGCGAAACAAAAGAATAAACGCAGTGTGGACAGATGAGGGGTCAGGTGAGGGTTGAGGCCAGTTTCTTCATGTGATCCATAAACACCTGCATGACATCTCATGGCAACACTTCATGTAGAAAAAATTCTCATAGCAACATGTCTCGTAGCAACATGTGTAGTTTGAACACCTGTCTTAGCAACACAACACATCTCGTAGCAACACAGTTATGCTATTGGTCAAAGTTTAACATGTTCCCAGCTGTACGTTGTTGTGGGTCTGGGAGAGGTTCACTTTGGAGAAGAGGAAGCAAGACTGGAAAATGTCATCGTCATCATCACCGTTGTCATCGTCGTCATCATCATCGGCAGCAGTAGTGTCCTAAAAGAATCATAAAGTTATAATACAAAATGTATTAAAATGTCATGTAACAAGGCATAGTACAGTATAGTATAGTATAGTATGTTGTCCAATCATACTATAGCATGATATCATACTATAGTATGTCATAAAAATGTTATAAAACCATAAAAGTATAGATATTGTCAAAAATGTGAAAAATTTGTCATAGTATAGTATGTAGTCAAAACATCATTAAAAACGTCATAGTATAGTATGTCATCAAAAATGTCATTAAAAATGTCATAGTATAGTATGTCGTCAAAAATGTGAAAGATTTGTCATTGTATAGTATGTTGTCAAAACGTCATTGTATAGTATGTCGATAAAAATGTTATAGAAAACATCATAATATAGTATGTCATCAAAAATGTGTTAAATTTGCCACAGTATATTATGTAGTCAAAACATCATGAAAAACATCATAGTATAGTATGTAATCAAAAATGTGGAAAATTTGTCATAATATAGTATGTCGTCAAAAACGTCATAAAAATGTCATACTACACTATGTTGTCAAAAATGTGAAAAATTTGTCATAGTATAGTATGTCGTCAAAAATGTAAAAAAAAATCGTCATAGTATAGTATGTCGTCAGAAACGTCATAAAAACGTCATAGTATAGTATGTCGTCAAAAATGTCATAAAAACGTCATAGTATAGTATGTCGTCAAAAATGTCATAAAAATGTCATAGTATAGTATGTCGTCAGAAACGTCATAAAAACGTCATAGTATAGTATGTCGTCAAAAATGTCATAAAAATGTCATAGTATAGTATGTCGTCAGAAATGTCATAAAAACGTCATAGTATAGTATGTCGTCAAAAATGTCATAAAAATGTCATAGTATAGTATGTCGTCAGAAATGTCATAAAAACGTCATAGTATAGTATGTCGTCAGAAACGTCATAAAAACGTCATAGTATAGTATGTCGTCAAAAATGTCATAAAAATGTCATAGTATAGTATGTCGTCAGAAATGTCATAAAAACGTCATAGTATAGTATGTCGTCAAAAATGTCATAAAAACGTCATAGTATAGTATGTCATCAAAAATGTCATGAAAACGTCATAGTATAGTATGTCGTCAAAAACGTCAAAAAAATCTCATAGAATAGTATGTCGTCAAAAATGTCAAAAAATCATCATAGTATAGTATGTCGTCAAAAATGTCAAAAAAATCTCATAGAATAGTATGTCGTCAAAAATGTGAAAAATTTGTCATAGTATAGTATGTCGTCAAAAATGTGAAAAAATCGTCATAGTATAGTATGTCATCAAAAATGTCATAGTATAGTATGTCGTCAAAAACATCATAAAAACATCACAGTATAGTATGTTGTCAAAAACATCATAAAAACATCACAGTATAGTATGTCGTCAAAAATGTCAAAAAATCATCATAGTATAGTATGTCATCAAAAATGTCATAGTATAGTATGTCGTCAAAAACATCATAAAAACACAGTATAGTATGTCGTCAAAAATGTCAAAAAAATCGTCATAGTATAGTATGTCGTCAAAAATGTCAAAAAATCGTCATAGTATAGTATGTCGTCAAAAACGTCATAAAAACGTCATAGTATAGCATGTCGTCAAAAATGTCATAAAAACGTCATAGTATAGTATGTCGTCAGAAACGTCATGAAAACGTCATAGTATAGCATGTCGTCAAAAATGTCATAAAAACGTCATAGTATAGTATGTCGTCAGAAACGTCATAAAAACGTCATAGTATAGTATGTCGTCAAAAACGTCATAAAAACGTCATAGTATAGCATGTCGTCAAAAATGTCATAAAAACGTCATAGTATAGTATGTCGTCAGAAACGTCATAAAAACGTCATAGTATAGTATGTCGTCAAAAATGTCATAAAAACGTCATAGTATAGTATGTCGTCAAAAATGTCAAAAAATCGTCATAGTATAGTATGTCGTCAGAAACGTCATGAAAACGTCATAGTATAGTATGTCGTCAAAAATGTCATGAAAACGTCATAGTATAGTATGTCGTCAAAAACGTCAAAAAAATCTCATAGAATAGTATGTCGTCAAAAATGTCAAAAAATCATCATAGTATAGTATGTCGTCAAAAATGTCAAAAAAATCTCATAGAATAGTATGTCGTGAAAAATGTGAAAAATTTGTCATAGTATAGTATGTCGTCAAAAATGTCATAAAAACGTCATAGTATAGCATGTCGTCAAAAATGTCATAAAAATGTCACAGTATAGTATGTCGTCAAAAATGTCATAACAATGTCATAGTATAGTATGTCGTCAGAAACGTCATAAAAACGTCATAGTATAGTATGTCGTCAAAAATGTCATGAAAACGTCATAGTATAGTATGTCGTCAAAAATGTCATAAAAACGTCATAGTATAGTATGTCGTCAGAAACGTCATAAAAACGTCATAGTATAGTATGTCGTCAAAAATGTCATGAAAACGTCATAGTATAGTATGTCGTCAAAAATGTCATGAAAACGTCATAGTATAGTATGTCGTCAAAAATGTTATAAAAACGTCATAGTATATGTCGTCAGAAACGTCATAAAAACGTCATAGTATAGTATGTCGTCAGAAACGTCATAAAAACGTCATAGTATAGTATGTCGTCAGAAACGTCATAAAAACGTCATAGTATAGTATGTCGTCAAAAATGTTATAAAAACGTCATAGTATAGTATGTCGTCAGAAACGTCATAAAAACGTCATAGTATAGTATGTCGTCAGAAACGTCATAAAAACGTCATAGTATAGTATGTCGTCAAAAATGTCATGAAAACGTCATAGTATAGTATGTCGTCAGAAACGTCATAAAAACGTCATAGTATAGTATGTCGTCAAAAATGTCATGAAAACGTCATAGTATAGTATGTCGTCAGAAACGTCATAAAAACGTCATAGTATAGTATGTTGTCAAAAATGTCAAAAAAATCGTCATAGTATAGTATGTCGTCAAAAATGTCAAAAAATCGTCATAGTATAGTATGTCGTCAGAAACGTCATAAAAACGTCATAGTATAGTATGTCGTCAGAAACGTCATAAAAACGTCATAGTATAGTATGTCGTCAGAAACGTCATAAAAACGTCATAGTATAGTATGTCGTCAAAAATGTCATGAAAACGTCATAGTATAGTATGTCGTCAGAAACGTCATAAAAACGTCATAGTATAGTATGTCGTCAAAAATGTCATGAAAACGTCATAGTATAGTATGTCGTCAGAAACGTCATAAAAACGTCATAGTATAGTATGTCGTCAAAAATGTCAAAAAAATCGTCATAGTATAGTATGTCGTCAAAAATGTCAAAAAATCGTCATAGTATAGTATGTCGTCAGAAACGTCATGAAAACGTCATAGTATAGTATGTCATCAAAAATGTCATGAAAACGTCATAGTATAGTATGTCGTCAAAAACGTCAAAAAAATCTCATAGAATAGTATGTCGTCAAAAATGTCAAAAAATCATCATAGTATAGTATGTCGTCAAAAATGTCAAAAAAATCTCATAGAATAGTATGTCGTGAAAAATGTGAAAAATTTGTCATAGTATAGTATGTCGTCAAAAATGTGAAAAAATCGTCATAGTATAGTATGTCATCAAAAATGTCATAGTATAGTATGTCGTCAAAAACATCATAAAAACATCACAGTATAGTATGTTGTCAAAAACATCATAAAAACATCACAGTATAGTATGTCGTCAAAAATGTCAAAAAATCATCATAGTATAGTATGTCATCAAAAATGTCATAGTATAGTATGTCGTCAAAAACATCATAAAAACATCACAGTATAGTATGTCGTCAAAAATGTCAAAAAAATCGTCATAGTATAGTATGTCGTCAAAAATGTCAAAAAATCGTCATAGTATAGTATGTCGTCAAAAACGTCATAAAAACGTCATAGTATAGCATGTCGTCAAAAATGTCATAAAAACGTCATAGTATAGTATGTCGTCAGAAACGTCATGAAAACGTCATAGTATAGCATGTCGTCAAAAATGTCATAAAAACGTCATAGTATAGTATGTCGTCAGAAACGTCATAAAAACGTCATAGTATAGTATGTCGTCAAAAACGTCATAAAAACGTCATAGTATAGCATCGTCAAAAATGTCATAAAAACGTCATAGTATAGTATGTCGTCAGAAACGTCATAAAAACGTCATAGTATAGTATGTCGTCAAAAATGTCATAAAAACGTCATAGTATAGTATGTCGTCAAAAATGTCAAAAAATCGTCATAGTATAGTATGTCGTCAGAAACGTCATGAAAACGTCATAGTATAGTATGTCGTCAAAAATGTCATGAAAACGTCATAGTATAGTATGTCGTCAAAAACGTCAAAAAAATCTCATAGAATAGTATGTCGTCAAAAATGTCAAAAAATCATCATAGTATAGTATGTCGTCAAAAATGTCAAAAAAATCTCATAGAATAGTATGTCGTGAAAAATGTGAAAAATTTGTCATAGTATAGTATGTCGTCAAAAATGTCATAAAAACGTCATAGTATAGCATGTCGTCAAAAATGTCATAAAAATGTCACAGTATAGTATGTCGTCAAAATGTCATAACAATGTCATAGTATAGTATGTCGTCAGAAACGTCATAAAACGTCATAGTATAGTATGTCGTCAAAAATGTCATGAAAACGTCATAGTATAGTATGTCGTCAAAAATGTCATAAAAACGTCATAGTATAGTATGTCGTCAGAAACGTCATAAAAACGTCATAGTATAGTATGTCGTCAAAAATGTCATGAAAACGTCATAGTATAGTATGTCGTCAAAAATGTCATGAAAACGTCATAGTATAGTATGTCGTCAAAAATGTTATAAAAACGTCATAGTATAGTATGTCGTCAGAAACGTCATAAAAACGTCATAGTATAGTATGTCGTCAGAAACGTCATAAAAACGTCATAGTATAGTATGTCGTCAGAAACGTCATAAAAACGTCATAGTATAGTATGTCGTCAAAAATGTTATAAAAACGTCATAGTATAGTATGTCGTCAGAAACGTCATAAAAACGTCATAGTATAGTATGTCGTCAAAAATGTCATGAAAACGTCATAGTATAGTATGTCGTCAGAAACGTCATAAAAACGTCATAGTATAGTATGTCGTCAAAAATGTCATGAAACGTCATAGTATAGTATGTCGTCAGAAACGTCATAAAAACGTCATAGTATAGTATGTTGTCAAAAATGTCAAAAAAATCGTCATAGTATAGTATGTCGTCAAAAATGTCAAAAAATCGTCATAGTATAGTATGTCGTCAGAAACGTCATGAAAACGTCATAGTATAGTATGTCGTCAAAAATGTCATGAAAACGTCATAGTATAGTATGTCGTCAAAAACGTCAAAAAAAATCTCATAGAATAGTATGTCGTCAAAATGTCAAAAATCATCATAGTATAGTATGTCGTCAAAAATGTCAAAAAATCTCATAGAATAGTATGTCGTGAAAAATGTGAAAAATTTGTCATAGTATAGTATGTCGTCAAAAATGTGAAAAAATCGTCATAGTATAGTATGTCATCAAAAATGTCATAGTATAGTATGTCGTCAAAAACATCATAAAAACATCACAGTATAGTATGTCGTCAAAAATGTCAAAAAAATCGTCATAGTATAGTATGTCGTCAAAAATGTCAAAAAATCGTCATAGTATAGTATGTCGTCAGAAACGTCATGAAAACGTCATAGCATAGTATGTCGTCAAAAATGTCATGAAAACGTCATAGTATAGTATGTCGTCAAAAACGTCAAAAAAATCTCATAGAATAGTATGTCGTCAAAAATGTCAAAAAATCATCATAGTATAGTATGTCGTCAAAAATGTCAAAAAAATCTCATAGAATAGTATGTCGTGAAAAATGTGAAAAATTTGTCATAGTATAGTATGTCGTCAAAAATGTGAAAAAATCGTCATAGTATAGTATGTCATCAAAAATGTCATAGTATAGTATGTCGTCAAAAACATCATAAAAACATCACAGTATAGTATGTCGTCAAAAATGTCAAAAAATCATCATAGTATAGTATGTCATCAAAAATGTCATAGTTGTATGTCGTCAAAAACATCATAAAAACATCACAATATAGTATGTCGTCAAAAATGTCAAAAAATCGTCATAGTATAGTATGTCGTCAAAAATGTCAAAAAATCGTCATAGTATAGTATGTCGTCAAAAACGTCATAAAAACGTCATAGTATAGCATGTCGTCAAAAATGTCATAAAAACGTCATAGTATAGTATGTCGTCAGAAACGTCATGAAAACGTCATAGTATAGCATGTCGTCAAAAATGTCATAAAAACGTCATAGTAAGTATGTCCAGAAACGTCATAAAAACGTCATAGTATAGTATGTCGTCAAAAACGTCATAAAAACGTCATAGTATAGCATGTCGTCAAAAATGTCATAAAAACGTCATAGTATAGTATGTCGTCAGAAACGTCATAAAAACGTCATAGTATAGTATGTCGTCAAAAATGTCATAAAAACGTCATAGTATAGTGTTGTCAAAAATGTCAAAAATCGTCATAGTATAGTATGTCGTCAGAAACGTCATGAAAACGTCATAGTATAGTATGTCGTCAAAAATGTCATGAAAACGTCATAGTATAGTATGTCGTCAAAAACGTCAAAAAAATCTCATAGAATAGTATGTCGTCAAAAATGTCAAAAAATCATCATAGTATAGTATGTCGTCAAAAATGTCAAAAAAATCTCATAGAATAGTATGTCGTGAAAAATGTGAAAAATTTGTCATAGTATAGTATGTCGTCAAAAATGTGAAAAAATCGTCATAGTATAGTATGTCGTCAAAAATGTCAAAAAATCATCATAGTATAGTATGTCGTCAAAAACATCATAAAAACATCACAGTATAGTATGTTGTCAAAAACATCATAAAAACATCACAGTATAGTATGTCGTCAAAAATGTCAAAAAATCATCATAGTATAGTATGTCATCAAAAATGTCATGAAAACGTCATAGTATAGTATGTCGTCAAAAACGTCAAAAAAATCTCATAGAATAGTATGTCGTCAAAAATGTCAAAAAAATCATCATAGTATAGTATGTCGTCAAAAACATCATAAAAACATCACAGTATAGTATGTCGTCAAAAATGTCAAAAAAATCGTCATAGTATAGTATGTCGTCAAAAATGTCAAAAAATCGTCATAGTATAGTATGTCGTCAGAAACGTCATAAAAACGTCATAGTATAGTATGTCGTCAAAAACGTCATAAAAACGTCATAGTATAGCATGTCGTCAAAAATGTCATAAAAACGTCATAGTATAGTGTCGTCAGAAACGTCATAAAAACGTCATAGTATAGTATGTCGTCAAAAATGTCATGAAAACGTCATAGTATAGTATGTCGTCAAAAATGTTATAAAAACGTCATAGTATAGTATGTCGTCAGAAACGTCATAAAAACGTCATAGTATAGTATGTCGTCAAAAATGTCATGAAAACGTCATAGTATAGTATGTCGTCAGAAACGTCATAAAAACGTCATAGTATAGTATGTCGTCAAAAATGTCATGAAAACGTCATAGTATAGTATGTCGTCAAAAATGTCAAAAAAATCGTCATAGTATAGTATGTCGTCAAAAATGTCAAAAAATCGTCATAGTATAGTATGTCGTCAGAAACGTCATGAAAACGTCATAGTATAGTATGTCGTCAAAAATGTCATGAAAACGTCATAGTATAGTATGTCGTCAAAAATGTCATGAAAACGTCATAGTATAGTATGTCGTCAAAAACGTCAAAAAAATCTCATAGAATAGTATGTCGTCAAAAATGTCAAAAAATCATCATAGTATAGTATGTCGTCAAAAATGTCAAAAAAATCTCATAGAATAGTATGTCGTGAAAAATGTGAAAAATTTGTCATAGTATAGTATGTCGTCAAAAATGTGAAAAAATCGTCATAGTATAGTATGTCATCAAAAATGTCATAGTATAGTATGTCGTCAAAAACATCATAAAAACATCACAGTATAGTATGTCGTCAAAAATGTCAAAAAAATCGTCATAGTATAGTATGTCATCAAAAATGTCATAGTATAGTATGTCGTCAAAAACATCATAAAAACATCACAGTATAGTATGTCAAAAACATCATAAAAACATCACAGTATAGTATGTCGTCAAAAATGTCAAAAAATCATCATAGTATAGTATGTCATCAAAAATGTCATGAAAACGTCATAGTATAGTATGTCGTCAGAAAACGTCAAAAAAATCTCATAGAATAGTATGTCGTCAAAAATGTCAAAAAATCATCATAGTATAGTATGTCGTCAAAAACATCATAAAAACATCACAGTATAGTATGTCGTCAAAAATGTCAAAAAAATCGTCATAGTATAGTATGTCGTCAAAAATGTCAAAAATCGTCATAGTATAGTATGTCGTCAGAAACGTCATAAAAACGTCATAGTAGTATGTCGTCAAAAACGTCATAAAACGTCATAGTATAGCATGTCGTCAAAATGTCATAAAAACGTCATAGTATAGTATGTTGTCAAAAACGTCATGAAAATGTCATAGTATAGTATGTCGTCAAAAGCGTCATAAAAATGTCATAGTATAGTATGTCGTGAAAAAAATTAAAAAATCGTCATAGTCTAGTATGTCGTCAGAAACGTCATAAAAACGTCATAGTATAGTATATCGTCAAAAACGTCATAGTATAGTATGTCGTCAAAAATGTCAAAAAAATCTCATAGAATAGTATGTCGTGAAAAATGTGAAAAATTTGCCATAGTATAGTATGTCGTCAAAAATGTGAAAAAATCGTCATAGTATAGTATGTCGTCAAAAATGTCAAAAAATCATCATAGTATAGTATGTCGTCAAAAATTTCATAAAAACGTCACAATATTGTATGTTGTGAAAAACATGTAAAATTTGTCATAGTATAGTATGTCGTCAAAAACGAAAAATTTGTCGTAGTATAGTATGATCAAAAATGTGAAAATTTTGTCATAATATAGTATGTCGCCAGAAATGTGAAAAATTTGTCATGGCATAGTATGTCGTCAAAGATATTTTAAAAACCATGACAGTACATTATGTCGTCAAAAACTTAAAAAAAACATCAAAGTTTAGTTTGTCATCAATAACGTCATTATAAATGTCAAAGTATAGTATGTCATCAAATCTTTGTAAAATAGTAATTGTATACTACGTCTTGAACTTTCAGTCATAGTGTAGTTTGTCACAAAAATGTCATCTTCAATCTTATAAAATAATTTACCACAAAAACGTAAAACACAATCATAGCAAGAAAAGTCAGTCCAAAATAAAAATTGCAGTAAAAATCATTGTATAGTATGACCGAAGAATTTCATTACAAAGGTATAAAGTAGTACGCCATAAAAAGTTAACATAAGAATAATTCCAAAAAATTAAAAAAGGTCATATCATAGTCTGTCGTCGTCGTCATCCCCCGCTTATCTGGGTCCGGTTCGGGGGGGCAGCAGTCTTAACAAAGAAGCCCAGACAGTCCTCTCCCCAGCCACTTCCGTCAGCTCTTCCGAGGAAACCCCGAGGCGTTCCCAGGTCAGCAGGGTGATGTAATCCCTCCAGCGTGTCCCACCTCAACTGGCTCCTCTCGATGCGGAGGAGCAGCGGCTCTACTCCGAGTTCCTCCCGGATGTCCGAGCTCCTCACCCTATCTTTCTATCTCTCAGGCCACCTGCGGAGGAAACTCATTTGGCCGCTTGTACTCGCGATCTCGTTCTTTCGGTCACTACCCAGAGCTCGTGACCATAGGTGAGGATTGGAACGTAGATTGGCCGGTAAATCAAGAGCTTCGCTTTTTGGCTAAGCTCCCTCTTCATCACGACAGACCGGTTAAGCACCTGCATCACTGCTGGCGCCGCCCCAATCCGCCTGTCAATCTCCTGCTCCATCCTACCCTCAATCGTGAACAAGACCCCGACATACTTAAACTCCTCCACCTGAGGCAGGACCTCCCCCCCGACCTGGAGTGGGCAATCCACCCTTTTCCGGCTGAGGACCATGGCCTCAGACTTGGAGGTGCTGATTCTCATCCCAGCCGCTTCACACTTGGCTGTGAACCGTCCCAGCAAGAGCTGGAGGTCACTGTTCGATGGAGCTAGGAGGACCACGTCATCTGCAAAAAGCAGGGACGAGATCCTCCCGTCACCGAACCTGACACCCTCCACCACTCGGCTGCGCCTAGAAATTCTGTCCATAAAGTTCTGAACAGAACCGGTGACAAAGGGCAGCCTGGCGGAGTCCAACTCTCACCGGGAACAGGTCCGACTTATTGCTGGCCACGCGAACCAGACTCATGCTCCTTTGGTACAGGGACTGGATGGCCCTTAGCAAGGGGCCACCAACCCCATACTCCCGGAGCACCCCCCACAGGATGCCCCTGGGGACACGGTTGTAAGCCTTCTCCAAATCCACAAAACACATGTGGACTGGTTGGGCAAACTCCCATGTCCCCTCCAGCACCCTGGCGAGGGTAAAGAGCAGGTCCATGGTTCCGCGTCCGGGACAAAAACCACATTGCTCCTCCTCAATCTGAGGTTCAACTATCGACCGGACCCTCTTCTCCAGCACCCTGGAGTAGACCTTACCAGGCAGGCTGAGGAGTGTGATCCCCCTGTAGTTGAAACACACCCTCTGGTCCCCCTTCTTCCAAATGGGGACCACCACCCCGGTCTGCCACTCCATAGGCACTGTTCCCGATGTCCATGCAATGTTGCAGAGGCGTGTCAGCCAGGACAGCCCTACAACATCCAGAGCCTTGAGATATCCAGGGCGAATCTCATCCAACCCCGGGGCTCCACTGCCTCAGAGTTGTTTCACTACCTCGGCAACTTCTGCCCCAGAAATTGGACAACTCGCCCCCCATTACTCCCGTCTCTGCTTCCTCACTGGAATACATGCTGGTGGGATTGAGGAGCTCCTCAAAGTATTCCTTCCACCGACAATGTCCTCAGTTGACGTCAGCAGCTCCCCGCCCCCACTGTAAACAGTGTGAGCAAGTTGCCGCCTTCCCCCCCTGAGGCGCCGGACGGTTTGCCAGAACCTCTTTGGAGCCGATCGATAGCTTCCTCCATGGCCTCACCGAACTCCTCCCACGTCCGAGTTTTTGCCTCAGCGACTGCCGCCGCTGCGCTCTGCTTGGCCCACCGGTACCTGTCAGCTGCTTCTGGAGACCCACAGACCAACCATGCCCTGTAGGCCTCCTTCTTCAGCCTGATGGCTCCCCTCACCTCTGGTGTCCACCAGCGGGTTTGGGGATTACCGCCACGACTGGCCTCAGCAGCCTTGCGGCCACAGCTCGCAGCCGCTGCCTCGACAGTGGCAGAGCGGAACAAGGCCCATTTGGACTCAATGTCCCCCTCTGCCCTCGGGACGCGATCGAAGCTCTCCCGGAGGTGGGAACTGAAGATCATCTGGACAGGTTCTTCCGCCAGGCGTTCCCAGCAGACCCTCACTGTTCGTTTGGGCCTGCCAGGTCTGCGCGGCATCTTCCCCCGCCATCTGATCCAACTCACCACCAGGTGGTGATCAGTTGACAGCTCTGCTCCTCTCTTCACCCGAGTGTCCAGAACATATGGCCGCAGGTCAAATGATACGACTACAAAGTCAATCATTGACCTGCGACCTAGGCTGTCCTGGTGCCACGTGCACCGATGGACATCCTTATGTTTGAACATGGTGTTAGTTATGGCCAAACTGCGACCCGCACAGAAGTCCAATAACTGAACACCACTCGGGTTCAGATTGGGCAGGCCGTTCCTCCCAATCACACCCCTCCAGGTCCCGCTGTCATTGCCCACGTGAGTGTTGAAGTCCCCCAGCAGAACAATAGAGTCCCCGGTTGGGGCACTGTCCAGCACCTGTCCCAGGGACTCCAAAAAGGGCAGGTACTCTGAACTGTTGTTCGGCGCATAAGCGCAGACAACAGTCAGGACCCGTTCCCCGACCCGAAGGCGCAGGGAAGCAACCCTTCCGTCTACCGGTGTTAACCCCAACGTACAAGCAGAGAGTCTGGGGGCTATCAGAAAGCCCACCCCGGCCCTCTGCCTCTCACCCGGTGCAACTCCAGCGAAGGAGAGAGTAAAACCCCTCTCAAGGACTTGGGTTCCAGAGCCGGAACTTTGTGTCGAGGTGAGGCCGACTATATCTAGCCGGTAGCACTCAACCTCTTCCACAAGCTCCGGCTCCTTCCCCACCAGAGAGGTGACGTTCCATGTCCCAAGAGCCAACTTCTGTAGCCGAGGATCGGACTGCCAAGGCCCTGCCTTTGGTCTGCTGCCCAATCCACACTGCACCGAACCCTTCTGGATCCCTCTGCAGGAGGTGGGCCTGCAGGGGGACGAGCCCATGTCGTTGGTTCAGGCTGGGCCCAGCTGGACCCCATGGGCGAAAGCCCGGCCACCAGGCGCTCGCCCACGGGCCCCAACCCCAGGCCTGGCTCCAGGGCGGGGCCCGGTAACCCTCCGGGCCGGTTACACAGATCCTTGCTTTTGTCCATCATGAAGGGTCTTTTGAAACGTTCTTCGTCTGACCCTTCGCCCAGAACCAATCTGCCATGGGAAACCCTACCAGGGGCAAAATGCCCCCGACAGCATAGCTCCTAGGGTCATTAGGGCACTCAAACTCCTCCACCATGATAAGGTGACGGTTCTCGGAGGAGCATATCATAGTCTGTCACAACAATTTTGTCGTAACACGGGTTGTAACAACCCAACACATTTCTGGTGCCAAAAAGTCAGCAAAACAGGGTGAATGTAATTGTCAAAGTGTTACCTGTCCTCAGGTGTGCATGCTGTTGTGGGTCTGGGAATGGTTCATTTTGGAGAGCAGGAAGCGACACTAGAAAACACCATCATCATCGTCATCATCATCACCAAATAATGAACTCCCTCACTGTGTGTCTGTGTATTTGTGTATTTCCATCATGAACCTTACTAAGACAACAATAAACACAGTCACATCTCTTCTTTAAAATGTCTGATCAGTAGTTTTGCTTTACTGCACAAAAACTTTGAGCTCGCAATTCACAGCTCTGCATGCACCAGTGCACAAAACTTGCTACAGCTGCCAACTCACACATTGATCATAAAGTAAAGTCACGCAACTGACACACACACACACACACACACACACACACACACACACACACACACAGAGAGATCCACTGTCTAACACAGTGCAAAACAAATTTAGAACTCATAACCCTGTGATGTTTAACTCTTTTAAACCAGTCCCTTTTAGAATTGGGACGCCTTTCAAAAGCATTCAAGCCTTGGAAAGTTGAGCATGAATTTCTTTTAAAAAAAACTATATAAATTATTTAATATTATTGTAAAATATATTTAGTTACATGTTTAAAGAAAAATACAGAAATAGTAAATATATGGTTATTATTTTTTTGCATTTTTATCAGGTCATTTACTTGTTTTTTCACTTCTCTTTTTCTGCTTATTTTTAGGGAATATTCCTTAACTTTAACTTATTTCTTCATATTTCTTCTTATTTCTCGGCCACTTCCACTGATTTCGTTTTTCCCATGTTTTTGAAAGAAAGCTGCCACATCTTGCAAAAGTTTGTTTTAAGTTGGATATTCGATAGACATTCAATCCGGACCCAGTGGCATCTTCATCTTCTTACACAGTTTGCTGATCCCCACTACATGTGCTTTGTGGACATGGAGAAGTCCTTCTAAAAGTGCTGTAATGTTGAGTTCACACCAGGCGTGAATAACACAATTTGCATGAGAGCATTACATGTAAAGTCAATGTAAAGATGCGATTAGACGCAAATTCCTGCCAGTTGCTGTGTTGGACGTGACACGAATGACGTGAAATACGCGAATTTAGTGAGTAGCGTGAGTTCGTGCAATATGCTTTTTCACTAGAGTTGTTAAATCTGAAACTTCAGTGATCAATTTGTGCCGACATGTACCAGCAGAAGTTCATTCATTGATTCAGCGATTTCATCCTAGTATGACATGAGTTATTTGCGGGTATGAAGCAAGTCGACACAAAATGTTCTTGTGTTCAAATTCTAGGAATACGCGACATGAATGACATGGTGTGAACACAACATAAGGGCTACTGTGGGATTAAGAGGTACTGGGGCTGTTGCTATGAGTCATCTTGTCCTTGTATAACCAATGTACGAGCTGTGTCTATTTACTTGGTACAAAGTCAAATACATTTCTGGTGGGTGTCGGCCTCTGCCAGGGTTGTGCCTTGTCACTGATTATGTTTTTGATGTGGACAGGATCTCAGGATGCAGCCAGAAAGAGTGTCTGGACTGGGGACGTCAGAATAACGTCTCTACTCTATGCAGATGATGTGGTTTTGATCGCTTCACTGTGCACTCCAGCATGCACTGGGGCTGTTTTGAAGCTGTGTGTGAAGAGGTTGGGATGAGTGTCAGTACCTACAAGTCTTAGGCCGTGGGCCAAGGTCTTTTTCACGAGTGAGGGTAACATGGAGTGTGACATGGACAGGAGGACTGGTGCAGCATCAGCAGTGTATTTGGCGCTGTGCCGGTCTGTTAAAATAAAGAATGCGGAAGGCGAAGCTCATTCAGACCTATGCTGATGAACTTTGAGAAGTGACCAAAAGAATGAAACTGTAAAGCACAGGACCGTTGTGTTAGACTGCAGTAGTTGTAGCTGGGTCCCTAATAAAGTGGTAACTGACTGTAACTTGGTTGTTGTTCTGTCTCTGTGTTTGTCGTCATGTTGTGACATGTTGTGTTGAAGTGTGAAGCAGACAAAATGTTGGTTGTCCTCTTACTTTTTCCTCCTCAGTGATTCAGCACTCTGTCAGAGTCTCAAACAAACACCGACAGCAGTTTGTCTGTCCGGGCCAATTATTCCTGTGTTCATCCTCGGTCTCAGACAACAGGTCTGTATTTGAGTTGGAGCAGGTATCACACCGACGGGATCGTGTTACACAGCTGAGAGATTTATTGCTGGGCGAGGGAACGTGTCGTACTGCCATCGCCGTCATCGTTGTTGCCTCCAGTTTTTCATCTGGGTGAGAAGAGGACGAGAGAGGCGGGGAAGGAATTAAAATATCCGGTGAATCTTACAAGGCCTCCGTGACATTGTTCCTTCCAAAAATAAGATTTGGACCCTTGAAAGGAATAAAAACTGAGGACTTGTGTTTCAGTATTAACATTAAAGTGAAGGACTCAACATCTAATAAACAGAGATGAGAATTTCCCAAACAATGAAACGGAAAACTAATTCTTGGTATTAAATTTAAGTTAAATTTTTTTTTAGCAAATTAAATAATAAAGAGCACTTTTTTTCTTGACATATGGAGGCTAATGAGAGCACACAAATCACACATTGAACTACTAAAAAAAATCTAATATATTAGATAATGGATCACATTTGGGAATTCATTTGGAAATAATACAGGGAGACTGTTGGTAAAAACAATTTTAAAAAGTGCCTTTAAATTGTTCTTTTAAATACTTTTTTGTTAAATAACTGATATAATGTGTTTTTAACAAGAAAATCAATAAATGAATGAACAAAAGTTACAAAACAGTTTTAAACATTTGATTTTAATTTTTTAATTTCATTAGAACATATTTGTTAAATGCAATGGATTACTTTAGTTCATTCGTTCATTCATTTTTTGTAACTGGTTATCCTGTTAGGGGTCAGAGCTGGAGTCTATCCCCGCTGACACTGGGCAAGAGGCAGGGTTCACCCTGGACAGGTCACCAGACTATCACAGGGCTGAATTTCATTTGATTGATATTCTAAATTTTTGTTGATGCAACTTATGCTGAGGCACAGCGCCAGGCTGAGATGGACACATGCACAAATACGACCTAAACATGCATGAAATGGAGATGATTTTTTAAAAAACAAATTGTGCGTATTTTTGTCACTAAAGCTGCACTGTCATGATTAAAAAATTTGTCTTAATTAAGAAACTTTCTTTGATGTGATTTTGTGTACTGTACTTTGTGATCTTCCATTAAATCAATTAAATTCTAAATAACTTATTTATTAATGTATTATATCAATGTATCATTAAATCTTTTTCATGAATAAATTGTTCTCTTTATTATTAATTTCATTAAGAATTTTTCTGAATTGATTTTATCCTCTATTCATTTAATTAAACTAAAATAGTTTTTTAAAATTTATTCATTTGTTATTTCAGTGTAATATTGAATCATACTTTTTAAAAAATAAATGTTTTTAAAATAATTTTCACCCAATTTTTTCACTCTTTATCACTCACTTTATTGTTGCGGTCACGTTTTTTCATTTAAATTGAAAAAAATGTCCTGATTGGGAAACTTTGTTGTGATTTTATTATCTTCTATCAAATGACTTACATTTTAAAGAATTAAGAATTAATTAAGAATTTTTAATTTTTTTAATGTATTTTTTCAGTGTATTATTAAATTAAACTATTTAAAAGGATAAAATGTTTTTTTTTTCATTATCTTCATTGATATTTTTTAGTTTTTATTTATTTATTTATTTTTACATTTTTCACTTACTAAACTCTTTTTATTTAAAATAAAAAGTTATCCATATTGGGATTTTTCTTATTTCAACAAGAGAAAGAGCAATGAAAAAAGAAAAAGTAACAAATAAACTAAAACATTTTGGGAAAAGAGATCCTCCAGCAGTCAGATAATGAATCCAGCTGTATGTGTAAAAGATGAATATTGCAGTCCAGTCGTACGCAGTGGTCATCGACACATTAAATCCAGTTTAACATGTGGACGTGTCGTCTTTTTCACATCTGTGTTCCTACAGAAAGAGAAGCTCAATGTGAGAAACTGTCACGTCCAGCTGCTGCTGCTGCTGCTGGTTTTATTAAATGTATCACATCTCTGCAGAAAGCCACATTAACATGAAGTCATTATTATGATGTGATGGCATTTTCACATCTTTGTGTTCCTGTAAAGCCACAAACACAGAGAAACCACAGAGGCAGCGTCTCCTGGAGGAGTTTAAACCTAATTCATTAACGCCCCGAAACAACCTCCAAACCTCCGACCAGCACTGAGAAGATATTTCCACAACATTTAACATTTACCAACCGTTATTACCTCCCATGCTGGCTTAAGTGGGATTTATACATCTGTGTCCAAGAAGAGTCTACGCCTATACTCTGTGCTGTACCCTATGCTGTACCCTCTGCCATAGCCTACGCCGTAGCCTGACCTGCACCTCCCCAAAAACATGTAACTACACGTTGCAGCGACGCAGACCTCCTGTCTGTTTCTGTAAACTGAAACCATTTTACAAATAAGAAACAATGAATTGTGAAGACAATAAAGCCGCCGCAAAAATAACATTTTGAGTCTTGTGTGTGATTTATCCTGGCTTCATACGAGCAGAGGAGTCACTAGGCTAATTTATACAATGTAAAATGCCATAGGCTTGTGCTAATAACCTTAGCATGTTGTATTTGTTTGGAAAACGTGTTTAGTATAAGACAGTTGTTTTGTCAGTGAACCTTGTGAGCTGTAAAAGAGCTGAATTTTGTAACGTTACCTTTGTTAAATGCTGCTGTTGTCCCTGGCCTCATATGAGTAGAGGAAAAGTCCGTTAGTCGCAAGGCTAATTTATATAATGTAAAATGCCATAAGCTTGTGCTAATAACGTTAGCACGTTGCAACTATTTGGAAAACATGTTTAGTTTAAGACAGTTGTTTTGTCAGTGAACCTTGTGAGCTGTAATGGAGCCAAATTGTAACGTTACCTTTGTTAAATATTGCTGTTGTCCCTGGCTTCATATGAGTAGAGGAAAAGTCCGCTAGCCACTAGGCTAATTTATACAATGTTAAATGCCATAGGCTTGTGCTAATAACGTTAGCATGTTGTATTTGTGGGGAAAATGTGTCCAGATAAAGACAAGTGTTTGTCTGTGAATGCTGCGAGTTATAGTGAAGCTGATTTGTGTACTTGTGTTTGAAACTGTCTCTATTAAGCCATGTTTAATGTGTATTTAATGTGTGTTTAATGTGTGTTTTGAATTAAATAAACTTTACAGCACTTCACAGAAACCCCAGTGCAGACTAGTGTTTTGGAGGTGTAACTGCAGAGTGACACAGATACACCACCACACAAGTATAAATGCTCACAAAGGTGTAGGCCACGTGTGTGGAGCTGATGCATAAGCATAAATCCCTCTTAAAAGGTGAGAACACTCTTTCCCAGCGAGGTGCCGTGAAATTCCCGCCTTAAGAGGGAGTGTAAAAGGTGCTTCACAATAAATCTACATCTCTCAGTGTGTTTTAACAACATGTTTAACTCCCAACAGCATCAGTGTGTTTACCCACAAACCCCTGCTCCAGTAAAACAATCCCACGACGAGAGAGACTTCAACTAGATTTGTCATTGTCTTTGTTCCCTCCTTCAACTGCAACACACACACACACACACACACACACACACACACACACACAGTGCAGCGAGTTACCTCACCCATGCTGTGTATTTACCTCAGTAATCAGAGTCCATGCAAGTGTTGTGTCTTTACGTTGTGGAGGTGCTATTTCATTTACATTTACACACACACACACACACACACACACACACACACACACACGCACACACACACAAACGCAGCAGGAGTCTGTGTGAAGAGATGACGAGAGGAAAACACTCGTTTACTGTCAGAAACATTTTTTTTTTAATTTGTTTTGCATTTTAATTTTTTTGTTCTCTCTTCAGGTTTTTTCCGATGTGGAATCACACATCACATCATTCATCTGTCAGGGTAACGGCTCTCTGTCATTCAGACATTAGTGTTTGTTACAGCTGTATTCAGTAAGGGACTGTTTGTTAGTTATGAGAGGGGAGAAGGTGGTGCAAAAACGGGGCATGTGTCAAATACATTTTTAAGCACTAGGGAGGAACATATGTTTTTAATTTGGGTTAGGGCAGGGGCATACAAATATAAATGGTTGTATTTTGTATTTATTTTATTGCTGAAACTTGAGCAAATTGGCTTGATTTCCTTTAAAAACATAGGAGGAAGGCAACGGTTGAGTCTCTATTGCTTCCGGGACGCCAGCATGCTGTCCAACGCCAAGCTCAGACCAAAGATTCGCAACAAGACGAGTTGAAACAGGAAGTGACCATCATCTCTAGTCAACAACTCTCTGTGCTTCTGATCTGTAACGTTATCTAAAGCCAAACTCTTTTTTACTGAACTTTACTGAAAAAAATGTCAATTTGCGGTGTTGTACCGATGTAAATTAAAAGTATATGTTAACAGAAGACAATGCAGGTAACAGGCAGAGACAGGATGTCCCAGAACAACAACGAACGCACCCAGGGTACCTTGCATGTCGTATGTGGACGTGGAAAGTCCATGACCAATGTCAATGTGACGAGGTCAGACTGAGAATGTGTTGTATATTAATCCCTCCAAAGTACTTAGAAGACAAAGAGATGAAAAAGACACAATGAAAATGTGGCTCCAATAACCAAATGGCTAAAACATAAAACTGAAATGAAGTCTGTCACGTACCAGCTGTAAACTTTGTCCCGTCTTTGTCAGGTTGTGTTGATGTCTCACTCTGGACCAAAGTGTCAGAGCCATCAGAGCTGGCAGGGTAAAAACCTGTTATCGGCCTCATAATCAGTGTAATCCAGTGTGTGTGCGGCTGTCTGTCATTGTCACAGTGTGAGAAAAGCGTCCTCCTGTTTGTGTCTAGGTGTCATTACAACAAGACAACAGCACGTTAATAAAGAGAATGACTGCAGTGTGTGTGCTTTTGTTTTCCATGCTAATCAGCCAGCTGATGCTGCTGCTCTCTGCTTTGTTCAGCTGAAACAAACAGAGCAGCATCACTGTCAGCATCACGCTCAGAGCTGACATCTTTCCTCAAATCAATATTATTGTATTATTGTTTTCATACGCCTTTGTTTATCCAGTAAAGGTTGGGCTGAGACTGGGAGCTGCCCAGTACAACCAGCCTGATGCTGAAGCAGCTCCGCTGGATCAGGAAGTCAACAAACCCAAAGTTTGGCTCGTAAAGGAAGGTGACGGGTCACAATTATGTCAGCCTGTTTTAACTTTAGTTTATGTTCCTGAGACCAAAAGTCCATGAAAGTTTTAGTCCTACTTATCAACTTCATCCTTTTTATTTTTAGTCAGTGAAAACATCTGAAAATACATTTACTCAAGTTATGTATTTGTACAAATTTGAGGTAGCTGTTTGAGTATTTCCATTTTCTGCTACGTTATAGTTATACGACATCTCAGAGGTAAATATTGTACTTTTTACTCCACTATGTTTGTCCAATACTTTTTAGATGACAGTTTTTAAATCCCCTTCCTGTTCAGTGACACGATTGGCCACCTTGAGTTGAGCTTATCCTTAAAGTCTGAGCCAAAGTTTCCTTAAAAACTAGAATTACCACCTCGTGGTTGCATTCCTCCGAGAACCTGTCAATTTACAGTTAAAGTTTTCATCCATGTCAGTGACAACATGGAGGCTTCACACACAGACGATCTATACAATCAGCACAGTTTCAAGATTAGAGTCACCAATTCAGTATCTGACCAAATGTCTCCCCTTCTGTTCCTGAGATATGACGCTGAGTAATGGACAGAAAAAGGGTTTTATGCAGAACATGATGATGTCACAGTGAAGTTGACTTTTGACCTTTTGGATATAAAATTTAATTGCTTTATTATTTTATGCTGTGTGAAGTTTTGTTATAATTAGGGATTTCTTTCTTGGGTTATGGCCAAAACTATGGTTTGTAAGGTCTCAGTGACCTTTGACCTTTAACCACCAAATTCTAGTCAGTTTATTCTTCAGTCCGAGTGGACATTTGTGTCAAATTTGAAGAAATTCCCTTGAGGTCTTCTGTCAGTATTGCATTCACAAGAATGAGATGTGATATGATCAGTTCATGGTTGAGTGCAGGAAGGTTTGTGCCAAATTCGAAGATATTCCCTCAAGACAATCGTGAGATACCACATTCACAAGAATGAGATGGACGCAAAGTCACACTGACCTTTGACAACCAAAACCTAATCAGAACATCACTGAATCCAAGGGAATGTTTGTGCCAAATCTGAAGAAATTTCCTGAAGGTAGTCTTAAAGGGATAGTGCACCCAAAAATGAAAATTCAGCCATTATCTACTCCTCACAACACTTACGGAGATCCAAGGGGGGAGTGGGTAGCAACACAACTCCACCTAATACAGGCTGACGGCGCCCCAGATTAAAACATCCAAGAACACATAATTGAAACCACAAAATATCTCCATACTGCTCGTCCGTAGTGATCCAAGTGTCCTGAAGCCCCAACACTCCCCCTCGGATCTCCGCAAGGGTTGTGAGGACTCTTTTTTGGGTGCACTATCCCTTTAAGATACGAACATGGCTAGATGAACGGATGGAAACCCAAAAACATAATGCCTGAGGCCACGAGGCTACAGTTTGGAACATTTCACTGCACAATGAAAACTTTTACTGTACATTCTGTTTAATATACTTACATACTTTTACTTAAGCAACATTTTGAAAGCAGGGCTTATAACTTCTAGTGGAATATTTCCACGGTGTGGTATCAGTACTCTGACTTCAGAAAAGGATCTGAAATCTTCTTCCACCACTGATGAAAACTGTAATTTTAAATCGCCCATAAACTGCTGCTGGATTTAATGCATCCACCTGTCTGTCCATCACATTGGTTCAGAGTTCAGATATCTCAACAACTGCTGTTTTCACAGGAAATCTAAATACACCGAGTTCAGTCTGATCCTTCTCTATTCTGGTCTTCTAGTTTCTTCGACTGTATTTATCGTGTGTGTATGTGTGGTCAGTCTGAGCTTTGGGCTTTCTGTTTTCCCAACAGCCTCAGTGAGTTTACAGACACAAAGACTTCTGCATCAAATCCCCTCAGCTCCTGGTGTCTCTGGGGTTTATGTGTTCTTCATATTAAACATCAAATCACTGTTTCTTTGTGTGTTGACTTTGTGTGTGTGTGTGTTGGTGTCAGCGATCAGGGGAATTCAGCAACTCTCCAACAGTCTGTCACTGTTTATCTCTTTGTCTCTTTGTTTATGTCCTCTTTCCCTTTTCCTTGTTTCCTCCACAAAATATCTAAATATTTGATCCAACATTTAGTCCAGTATTTTTGGGCAGCTTAAAGGATAAGATTAATAGAAAGAAAGAAAATAAATTATCTTGGTAATTTCACATAACTGCTGGTCACTGTTGAATCGCTTAGTATAGCCTCAAACACCAGCGTCTATATCTGCTCTGATGTAAGCTGCAGGCCTGGCTCACTGACTTAATATGTACTATGTACTAAGGCTAAAACATCAAAGAATAAAAGACCAATCCAGGGATAAAACACCAAAATACTGAACTTAACCAGGGGAAAAATGCCAAAGAACACCTGACCAATCAAGCTAAAACTCCAAAAAATATCGGACCAAACAAGGGCGAACATGCCAAGAAAAGTAGGACTAAACCTATGCTTAAACACTAAAGAAAACAGGAATAAACTAGAGCTAAAACAAATTAGAATACTGTACTAAACCAAGGTTAAAACACCAAAAAACAGTGGACTCAAACCAGGACTAAAGAGTCTTGGAACACACTAGAGCTAAATCGCCATGAGACATTGGATCAAACTAGGAGTAAATGACAGAAGAATACTATACTAAACCAGGGTTAAAAAAACCCAACAAAAAACATTGGACCAAACTTGGGCTAAAATGAGAGAGATCAGGCTAACACACAACAGAATATTCAAGCAGGGATGAAGTATTGGGCCTAAGAATGTTGGACTGAACCAGAGCTAAAACACAAGAAAATATCTGAACAAACAAGAGCTAAAACATCGTAAAACACTGGACCAAACCAAGGGTAAAACATCAAAGAATACTGGACTAAACCAGAGCAAAATGCCAAAGAACACCAGCCAAAACTAAGGGAAAAATGCCAAACAATGCTGGTCTAATACAAGGCTGAAATGCCAAAGAAAACTGGACCAAACAAAGGCTAAAAGACCTAGGAATATTGGACCAAACCAGGGCTACAACACCACAGAACATTGCACCAACTCAGGGCTAATACACCAAACAATAGTGGGCCAAACAAGGGCTAGCATGCCAAGAAAACACCAAAGAATAGTAGAATAACCTTGGGATAAAACACCATTAAATACAGGAATAAACTAGGGCTAAAATACAGACCAAGAACCAAGACTTAAACACCAAAGAATACTGTACCAATCCAGGGCTAAAACACCAAAGAATATTGGGCCAAACCAGAGCTAAAACGCCAAAGAGCACAGGACCAGAGTTAAAACATGAAGATCATTATGCTAAGCCAGGGATAACTCTGTATTTAACACTCTCTGTTGTGTAAGACTGTGGTATAAAAGCTGTCAAGCTCTGTCAGCACTTGTAAGCACACAGACATAATGGTGTTTATTTCCAAATGAAACATTAACAACACGTAGGACCTTTCAGACAGTAATTATTATTATGCTGTATGTGAGACCTGGTCGGATCGGGAATTTTTAAAGTTTCCTCATCAACTAGAAATTCCAGTTAACACAGACGGCAGCAAACATAACTGAAGTATATTATGTTACTGTGCTGTGATGGATCATGTTACAGTGTGTTTAAGGTAGGAGTTTGTTGTTGAAGTAAAAGGTGGTGAGTGATTTCCTCTTCAGAAATATGACCCATGAAACCAAACAAGAGACAAGGAGTGAACAAACAGACTGTGTTTATTCTTTCTTTGGTGACTTTTGGACAGAAAACTGATTTAGCATCAGTTCTAAAAATAAAGATGCCAGACTGCATCTGTTAGCATAAATGTGTTTCTGACAGCATTCACCCTGCGCTCAGTCACTCTGTCTGATGCCCTCCTTATCCTCAGACGGTGGAAACATTACAAAACACCACAGAATATATTGGACCAAACAAACATAAAACGCGAGAGAGTATTGGAGGTAAAATACCACAAAATATTAGACCAAAAAAGGATGAAACATCCAAGAGGATATGGGGTAAAATACCAATGAATATGGAATCAAACTTGGACTACAATAGGAGAGATCAGGCTGAAACACACCACAGACTATTACTTTTAAAAGATATTTTTTGGGCAGTTTTGATTTGAACAAACAAGGACTAAAACAAATCAAATATTGTACCAAACTAGGCAAACACACCAAAGAATATGGGACCAAACTAGGACTACAGTAGAGGTGATTTCTAAACCAAACCAGGGCCTGAATACCAGAAAATACTGGACAAGACCAGGGATAAACCGCCAAAGAATAAAAGGCCAAACCAGGCTTAAAACAAAAGAAAAATATTTGACCAAAGTAACTAAAATCCCAAGGCACATTGTACTAAACCATGGTTCAGATTGAAGTGATTACTGAACCAATATAGGGCTGAATACAGGAGAACACTGGACCAAACCAGGACCAAAACACCAGAAAAATTAGTACTAGCTGACTTTGGCAAAACTTCGCTCTACTGTTCAAAATTTGTCCTTCATGCTCGGTACTTTCACCTGGAATTAACAGAGTCTTGTGCAATTCTTGTAACTGAAAATAAGAGATATTTCAGCTTTAATGTTTTCACTGACTGACTTTCTCAATTCTTTCAGTCTGACAAAGCTAAACTAGCCGTTTCCCCTCCGTTTCCTGTCTTTGTGCTCGGCTAAGCTTAACACATCCTTGACCCTTTTTTTCTATACTGAATGTACAGATCTGAAACATCTGACTCAAACAGCAGCAAACAACACGATCTCACACACTTCTTTTATTTTCTGTCACACTCATCAATCATAACTCTAACATAAAAACGAGATACCAAACAACAAACGGCCGTCTGTGCCGTCACAGCGGCAGAACAGGAAGAAGAATGTGTGGAGTGTTTGAATCTGTGATGTGTGTGCAAGTGAAGTGAATCATTGTGTACATGTGAACTGAAAGTGTATACACGCATCTGTGCCTTTGTGTCTTTGTGTGGCGAGTGTGTGTGTTAATCACTGTCAGACTACCATCAGGCCAGGTGGTGTTGTCTTTAAATCCAAGTCCCAGCTGTACCTGCTCCACCTAATAACTCTGTGTGTGTGTGTGTGTGTGTGTGTGTGTGTGTGTGTGTGTGTGTGTGTGAGATCGTCTTGGGATGTGGTTGATGATCCAATTCACCGGAGGCGAAGGAGGAGGCGGCGGTGGCGTTTCCCACTCCCCCCAAATCACACCTCCACACCCTCAATACCCTCAACGCCGTATTAAATCTTGCCACTGTTGTTTGTGTGTGTATGTCTGTGTGTGTGTGTGTGTGTGTGTGTGTATATCTGTGTGTGTGTGTGTGTATATTTGTGTGTGTGTGTGTGTGTGTGTGTGTGTGAATTTTCACAGACCGCCATTTCCCCCCGTGAGCTCGTCTTTTCTTGTTTCTTGTTCTTTCTCCTCTCTTGTCCTTCATCCTTACTTTTTTTGTCTCTATTTTTTCCCATGATGCCTTTGGAAGTAACGCAAACACAAACACACACACATACACACTTGCGCTGTGTGTGTGTGTGTGTGTGTGTGTGTGTTTAGACAACATGCTATTGTTGAGACCGGCGAGAGACAGAAAGAGAAGGAGACTTTCACACAAAGACCCAGACAAGACAGCACTGATGTAGCGGAAGAAATTATACGTGTGTGTTTGTTTGTGTGTGTTTGTGTTTGTTTGTGTGTGTGTTTGTTGGGCGACTGTTGAGTGACGACTGCTGGGAGGCAGGAGGTGGAGAGAGATAAAAAGAGATACACTGCAGAAATCTGCTTTTTGTCTGTAATCGAGTCCGTTAACGCTTCAGCTTCAGCTCTGTCTAAATACAATGATCACTGGTCCATATGTGATTCAAGGAAGTGATTAGTGTCTGTGATCGTTCCGTCTGTCCACACTGGAGAGACGCCCTCATCACAGGACTACACTGTAAAAAGATCTAGGACAAAATCCTCAGTCCTTGTTCTGTCTAAAAATATGATCATCTCAGGAGAATATGAAGCCTCAGCAGTCTGTAGTCCTGCTTTTTTGTTCTTCTCTCAAAGCATCTGAAGTCCTGCTGCTGAACAAGCACCAAAAGCTTTATCAGGCATGTCAAACTACTCTGATGTTGCTGCTCTGACGCACCAAATTCAACAATCTTTTCTCATTTCAAAGTCGTCACATAACGTCACCTGGGCAGTGACTTACGCATCAGACACTGAAAAGATCCGTCCTTTCGTCAGCATCTTCCAAACCAGGCACCATAAGGGTCGTACACATGCCGCATCTTTGACCTCCTGGAAAATGTGAGGTCGGGCGCAGAGAGCTACTCTTCCGCCTTTTTTGCGCCAGCTTTAAAGAGTACGGCAGCAGGTTGCGTCTGTAGTAAGCAACCTTAACGAGCACCGTATTGTAGCCTGTTTACCTGAAATCCTGAGTGCAGAGCTGATCTTCTTCAAGGCGCTGGAGGAGTGTAGGCCAATCCTCCATGGGACAGATATAAAGCTCTGGCAGCCCTGCACCAAAATGATCAAATCAGGTGGTGCTTCTTTTTCTTTCAGGCAGCTGGAAACTTGGTATCTGCAATAAAGCTCTGCTTAGGCCCAAAAATCAGGTCCGACCCGACATGAACCCACAAAGTTTCTGTCAAAGTCCGACCTGACAACGTTAAAATGCTACAAATTTATGTTTATTTCGTTAGGCAACAAATGCACGTGGTTAGGTTGAGAAAAAGTCAACACATCAACACACACCAGGCTCGTGGCTACATTCACAGAAGAAACACACACCAGGCTCGTGGGTGAAAGTCCAGTGTTGAGACCCCTCCCACTTGCCTTAAAGGGACTTTCCAAGAGCTTCAATTATGTTGTCGTCCAGTGGCGTTTCTTACTGTTGGGAAACGATGCCTGTTTTTTGTCGGTGTCTGACACGTAAATCTATGACTAAGCGGTGGAGCAGCATCAGTACTTAAGAACGGGGTTGGTTTTTTGTGCATTTACTGAATGACAGCATTGTGTATCTCCGACTGTTCTCGTCCTGGCAGATGATCAATGACTATGAATGATCGGTGACGAATTGGCGCAGTAATACTGAAACTGTGATGCGGCCACAGCTGTGTGTTTACTGAGCTTCGAACGCGGCACAGCCAATCACAGTGAAGGACCGGAACTATCCGTCTTATACATCAAACTGCCCAACAGTTTACACACAGACACAGAGACGCCAATCAACTCCTCTCTACCCTCCATCATCCAGTCACTGGTTTCCATGGTAACAGTATCCAGGCTGACAACAGGCAACTGATGTGGTGGTGGTGACGGTGATGGGGGGGGGGTTACTCAGGCAGGCAGGGGCCAAACTCTCATTTAGCTACACGCGCACACACACACACACACACACACACACACACACACACACACACACACACACACACACACACACACACACACAGGGACAAACAATAACAGAAACACAAACACATGAACTTGATCTTGAAAATAAACAAAATATAAACACACGTGTGTTAGTCTGCTGTCTGACTCTCTGACTCACTGTCTCTCTCGACCTGATTATTATTGTGTGTGTTTGTGTGTTTGTGTGTTTCTGTGTGTGTGTTTGTGTTTCTGTGTGTGTGTGTGTGTGTGTGTGTGTTTTTGACGTCCTACACTAGCAGACAGGGAGAAGCTGTTGCTGTCATTTCAACTAAACAAAGAAAAGGCTGCCGGCTCTGACGTGCGCACACACACACACACACACACACACACACACACACACACACACACACACACACACACACACACACACTGACAAGACTTGGCAGAGAGGAAACCAGCTGGTGGATGTACAGGGAGCAGAGTGTGTGTTTGGAGTGTGTGTATCGTAGTGTGTATTAGTGTGTACTGAAAGCCTGTGTGTGCGTTTTCTCAGGTGGGTCTGTAGGTAAGGACCGAGGCTGTGCAGCAGATGCAGGATGGGAGATGGTTACCATGGTTACTGCTGTGGTGATGATGATGATGATGATGCAGTACAGATGCAGGGCAGACAGAGTAACTTCTACCGCTCACATCAAAGCTATTGCACTGTGTGTTTTTACAGTGTTGGTTTCTTACACAGTCTACAAGATGCACCTGAATTCACCTTAAATGTCGATCCAAGTCAAACCCAAAGAAAACTGAAGGACTTTGATGTCTCATTTTTTAGTTCATGTTCATGCTCCTATTGGCTCAAGTGAGGCGTCAATGGAAAGATCAGGAGCTGGCCTCCATTTTGGGATCCTAGCCGGTCGGTTTGCTTACAAACAGAACATCTGAAACAATGCAACAGCAGTTTGTGGATATATTATATTCTTATCGTTTGTGGATATATATTCTTTCGCATGGATATTTTTCAAAAAAAGACGTAGCAGGTGACTAGAACTGGGAGTTACTAGCTGGAAAACACAACCAGGCCATCACGAAGCCTCACACAGTCCAAATTCAAAGTAGATAACAATATCACAGAAAATAACATGTTACACGTGTTTTTCTGAGGGTTTGTCCAGGCGCTTTTCAAAAACAAGGAGGTAAAACAGTGTGTTAAATTTGTGAATATGAGTGAGAAACTAATCAACACAGACTGAAATGCTTATTTAGGAGCTACCAGCTATCTAACCCGACACAGAGGAAACCAGACACATTCAAGATGAGTCACTTTGTTTGATTCACTGATGTTTCACGATGCAGAAAATGCCGACATTTGTCTCAGCTTCTAGTTGGGAATGATGTTGATCATGATACGAGACGGCTTGTGGACGTGACCACTTAGCTATGCTAACTGCAACATAACAATGTAACGTTATACGCGTCTTCTGTTTGATGTTGTGGTCTGACAGCTTGATGGAGACAGTGATAGAGCTCACATTAGGTGCGGAGAAGTGTTTTTTTGTGGTTTGTCTGCTGCAGCAAGTGAACACTGAATGTACTGTTTGTCAAGTTCAGGCAGCTCTTCACGTTCAGCGCTGTCGTTTGGCTCCGTGTGAACAGGTCTTATCACTATATTCGGTCTTATTGGCTCAAAAAGCATCAGCAACTAGTATTTGACTTTGTCTGTGGTTCACTGTATATAATCAAAAGTCTCAAACTCCATGGTATCAGCACTTATTGTGCTAAAACATGAGTTTTAAGAGGGAGCTGAGCCAGAAGGCAAAGCTTTCGATTCCAACCCTCAGCTATGGCCATGAGCTCTGGGTAGTGACCAAAAGAATGAGATTGTAGGTACGAGCAGGTGAAATGAGTTTCCCCTGTCGGGTGTCTGGGCTCAGCCTTAGAGATACAGTAGGGTGAGGAGCCGGGACATCTGGAGGGAGCTCGGAGTAGAGCTGCTGCCCCTTCATGTTGAAAGGGGTCAGTTGAAGTGGTTCGGGCATCTGATTAGGGTGCCCTAGGTGCCCTGGGTGCCCCCTGGACATTCCTGGTTTCATCACTGGCATCATTATCCTTTACATTCCTGGTTTGTCCTCACAAACTCCTCCCGTCCGAGGTGTCCAGGGCACGTCCCACTGGTAGGAGGCCCCAGCGCAGACCAGAACATACTGGAGGGATTATATATCTCATCTAGCCTGGGAACACCTCGCAAGAGTTTTGCGCAAAAGGAATTAAAGGCCTGTTTCATAATGACAGCTGTCATAAATAGAGGTAGAGTTCAGTGATTTAAGCAAATAAAAGCCTGGGATGTTATTATACGTTATTCCAGTTATGATCATAATGTAGACATGATGTTTACATGAGCAGAGAGAAATACAGCTGTTCACGTTCTCCATATACATGAAAAATAACTGAAAAAGCCTCATAAATTGGTTATTCATGTCCATGTAAAAGCACGTATCATTATCCTTTACATTCCTAGTTTATCCTCACAAACTCCTGAAATGTGCTCTTCTGGAGTGTAAATTAAATTCTTCACATAACTTCAGATGAAAATCTCTCAGTGGGCGTTCGGTCTGATAGCTGAACCTGCTCGAGGACATTTTGACCTTCCAGCTTATCAATCATCAGCTGCATGTTCTGGACAAAGTGCACATGATTCAGTTGGTAAATGTGACGGTAACCTGCAAAAAAAAAAAAGAAAGAAAAAAAAAAGGAGAGTTTTAACCCTCCTTCTAACTGCCACCCCGCCACAATAAAACACCTCCTTTTGTTTCCCAAGCTTTGCTCTCAGAGACGCAGCCAAACAGTGGAAGCAGCGACACAAACTGTTTGCGTGGCTGCAAGAAAACGGCGTCCCATCAAGGCCAAATAGCAGCGCTATCATCATCACCATCATCATCATCATCATGCTGCTATTACTATCACGATCACTCGGCTCTCTCTGCAACACGACGCCTACTTAGGATGCACTTCTGGGGTTTGGATGTCTCTCCGTCTGGCACCCATTTCCCCTCCTGTGTGAAGGCACTGACACCTGGAGAGATTGAACATCCCGTCACACAGAAGCTCCTTTTGTCAGACTAAATATGTTTCGCTATTTGCCGCCGCCATTAGAGAGCAGATTTTTTTTTTAGCATTGTTATGCTCAGAGTATTCATATCACTCTCTCTTTTTCTGTCTGTCGGCTGTAGCAAGGTGGCGGTGGCGGTGGTGTTGGAGGGGGTGGAGGTTGGTGGGGGCACGGCGGCAGAAGGGCGACGCATTAGCGGCGTTTTAGATGCGTCCGGGCTGACAGCAGATATTAGCGGCGGGGGGAATTTCTCCTGTGTGCCTTTTGTCAGAGAGCTGTCAGTCTATCAGCTCGCTGAAGTTCTGCAGGCTGTTAACTGGGTTTGCTGAAATTGGCTTGTGAGTATTAGGACAATAGCAACAGCAGCGGGGACGTAAGGGGGGGCTGTCAGGGTGAGTTAAGTGGGTATATTTTGGAGGAAATATATATATGAGTGTGTGTGTGTGTGTGTGTGTGTGTGTACAGTGACAGAAAGAGTCTGTTCTGCAGTGGAAGTCGTGATTCTTTACTGAGCTCTAATGAGCCAAAGGTCTCCGATGTTTTTTTACACTGCAGCATTTTATCTGTTTCTGCTCTGCACAGATTCACACTCCTATAAAACTGTCAGACTCACCATGGACAGTTTAAGGAAAAAACACAATTAACAATTCATACATTACCCCAAAGAAGGAAAGAACATGACGTCAGTGACAAAGTTTGAATTTACATTAGAGACAGACTCTGGTGTCAGTTCTATTGGAGTCTTTGGAGCAGGCTCAGCAAATCACACTACAACCTATCAGATCTTTGTTGTTTCACCTTTGACTGAAAAATCTCTGCATCAGATTAATAAACACACATTATGTGATGTTAACTGACTTTTTTTTCTTTATCAAAATTGTCAAAGACATGTTTTTTGTGAGGTCACAATGACCTTGACATTTGATCACCAAAATCAATTCATCATTAAGGGCCAAATTTGAAAAGAATCCCTCAATGTGTTCTTGAGATATCACGTTCATGAGAATGAGACAGATGAGGTCACAGAACTAAAATCCTCGATTCCAAGTGCACGTTTTTGCCAAATTTGAAGAAATTCCCTCAAGGCCCTGTTTTGATATTATGTTCACGACAATGAGATGGAGGCAAGGTCACAGTGACCTTTGACCATCAAATTCTTATCAGTTCATCATTAAGTCCAAGTGGATGTTTGTGCCAAATTTGAAGAAATTGCCTAACGGGATTCTTGAGATATCACGTTCACAACAATGAGACACACAACACCCCCAACCAGACTGAAATCCAGATCCAAACCAACCCCATCAGCCGTGACCTGCGCTAGATGCTGGCAAAACGACATTTGAGATTGCAAAGGACTCGAAGAGGAGGAACAATGAGAGGGACAACCCGAAAATACTAAGTTCGCAAATCCCTCAAGGTGCTCTTGAGATATCGCGCTCACAAGAATGAGACAGATTGGGTCACAGAGATTTTGACCTTTGACCACCAAAATTAAATTAGATCATCTTTGAGTCCAAGTGGATGTTCGTGACAAATTCGAAGAAATTGCCTAAAGGTGTTCTTGACATATCATGTTCAAAACAAGGAGACGGACAACCCAGAAACTCAATGCTTTCGGCCATGGCTATCACCAGCGTGGAAGCAAAATAGAATCGGTTAACACCTTACTTTAAAGCTGCAGTTGGTGAGACTGAGAGAAGAGGGACTTTGCTTCCTCCTGCTTTCAGGTCTGCCTCCAAAGCCCCTCCCCTGCAGACCAGTCCGTCATGCATGTACAGGATAGTAACAACATGGAGGACACACTGTTAAAAACGAAATACAAACAACATAGCTAGAAATTACATGTTTTATAGTAACTGTTGCCTTTTGCAACACATTACCCCCAACTGCTGTTAGCACGTAGTATTGCAGGCTACAATCTTCCTGTTTATAAAGCCTTGCTAACATATATGTTATATGTCACTTTAGAGGAGACGCTGTTGTGTTCCGCGTTATGCCCGTCGCGCTTCTTTTGATCCATAATGCTAGCTTGATGTCTAAAATCGCACACTGGAGCAGAACGACACCTCTGTGTAAAAATGCAAAGGTGTGACAAAGAAGGGACTTTGTAATGAACTTGACTCCATCCTCTTATTCCAACCTGTAGCTAGATCATGCCCACTGACATCGTCACAGTTCAAACTTTAAGTCAAGACAATCTGCTATTTTTTGGCTGAAGCTGGAAACCAACTGTTCAGATTCAGAACGACTTATTTTTGGTCAAAATGCTCTGGACAGTTCAAAATTAGGAAGAACCTGTTCCATGTTGCTGGAAAAGAGGTTAGACTGGGCTACTGAAGAGACAGACAGGGCTGGACGGCCAGTAAGAACTTATTATGATGGTCCACTGGCCCAGCAGAATTTGTTCTGACATGTCACATAGCCAGTGTGGCACTGGTTCCAGACCTCCATCAAAGAAAAAGCTGAAATAACAGCGGCTAAATAAAACCACAAATGAATTCAGGAATGTGACATAACTGAGTCTCAGCGGAGTTACTGGACGTCTCATCATCTTTTCACGTCCACTCGAGAACATTCACATTGCATTCGTTTGTAGAAACACTGATTTACATTTTACACAAGTTCTTTTCTTTCTTTGGAGATTTGGTTAAAATTTGCACAACATTTACATGGAAGCAGCAGCAGCTGTGTCCCAGCTCAGAGGACTCAGAGGAGCATGACGTCCTCCCTGAATGAGACCAGCACTTGTATTATCATAATGGTTTTTTATTTAGTGGTTAATTTAACTGCAGCAGTGTGAACTAACTTTGAACTTTGTGCTGTCTTTATTTACAGGCTTTTGTCATTTTGTGTTATTAAGGTGAGCTCCGCCTCCACCAGCTGCAACATTAAGGCATCAATAATTATAATCTAATAATAAAATGTATTTTATTCTGTAATGGGACATTCTGCAAGTATTTTTTGATGATATTACTTTTGTACTTTTACTTTAGTAAGATTCAGAATGCAGGACTTAATGTACAGAATATTTTTACTCTGTGGTATCACTACTTTCACTGAAGTAAAGATCTGACTACTTCTCCTAAATTGAAAACCAAACCAAAGTCAAATTGAAACCAAATTAAAAACCAAATCAAACCAAATCAAAACCAGATCAAAAACCAAATCAAAACCAAATCAAATCAACTGGAAACCAAATTAAAACCAAATTAAAACCAGATCAAAACCAGAGGAACCAAAAGAACGCACTGAAGCAGCGGCCCACTCGTGGCTACACAGCAATCCCCTGTGTGGATTTTCCCCTGATTACTTGTCTGAAAACTGCCTGGGAAGCTCTCACAGCAGCAGATCATCACCACACGCTGTTACCTGAACACGTCCCAGACACTGAACTCTCACCAGGGTACGCAGGTAACTTCAGTCACCATGCGGCGCCTGTTTCCACACCAGACAACACAGACCAGCGCACATCCACACTGGGATTTACTCACAGCAACAATGTGTTTACCTGCACCATGCCAGCCTGTCATTTATCTCTGAGATGAGTCGAAGTACCAAGTACAGAAAATGGAAATACTCAGAGCCATGAAGTCGTACCTCAGTACTTGTGTGAATGTACCGCCAGTACAAACCCTGAACTGAGTCACAGAGAGAGCGAGGAGCGAGGTCAGGCCAGCTCTGATGTATGATCCTCTAATGAGCTGACCAATTGGCTGCTGACGGAGAAGACGAATATGGCTGACGCACACACACACACACCCGTCGTCCCCGGTGTGTGATCCATTGTGTGTGCGCTGAGTGATTCGTTGAAGGTTTGGTCCTAAACACTGCGGCCGATAGATCAGACGGAGCTGAAGTTTGACTCCAAACACTCGGAGGGATCAGTCGGAGGTCGACCCGCTCTCTGCTCCAAAACTTTAACGATACGAGCCAGAGAAGTAGAAGAAGAGTGATTACCAACAGACAGACAAACTGTGTCTCATTTAGATCTGGTGATAAATATTAAGACCAATCTATCAGCTGAGGGGGTTCATGTTCTGTCTTACAACCACAACACACACGCTCTGAGAAAATGTAAGAGCCAAGTGTGAGAACAGCTAATATTCACACCACCGCCACAATAAACTACTGCTGAGCTGCAGCTTTAAAGCTTCCTAACAAACAACAAGCAAACAAACACAAAGTGAGAACACAGGAAAAAACATCCTGATACTACACAAAGAACTTTCCTCCAACTTTATCCCTGAAAACAACAAACTGTGGACGACTCACTGTCATCCAACACGCTCAGATACACTGAAACATGTACCATCATTTAAAATAGAGTTGGCAAAGATCCTGATCTTCTGGGGCAGCCAAGAGACAAAGTTATTTAACTGCTCCCAGGGTGGACAGTGACTCATTACAACGAACACACATGATTAGCAAAGTTCGTTTTTTGAAGGAACACATACTTCTCATGTTTTATTCATCTGAACTTCTACTCTTTAAACAAGTATATTTTCGAGCCAGTAATGAACTTTTTACTTCTAAACATTTGCCATTTATACCTTTGACACGACTCATCTGCTTTGAATACAGTGACTGATTGTAGGGAGCAGCGTGTGTGAGGAGCACTTCTACTGCAGATAAGAGCTCTAGATTCTCTGCTTGAGCTCAGCTTTTGGGCCCAGCTTGCTCGGTTTGGGCAGGACCTGACTGTAGTTTCTCATTATTGTCCTGGGCTAGAATCGAGTTGGGTTGTCACCAATTCATCCGTGATTTTTTTTGACTCCTTTTCATTCCCGACTCGTCAAATACTTGGTCAATGATTTTTGCAACAGACATTGACGAGAAAAGCGATCCTTTCCTGAGGATACGCCACTGGGTGGTGCCAGTTTGAAACAACGGCAGAATCCGATTACAGATTTAAAATCCTTCATGAAAAAAGTCAAATACTGGCTAAAAGCAAAACAGAGCTGTACACACTCTTAGCTAACTGTGCTCAAACTTTTAAGGGGCATTAGTGTAAATGTATTGGATGTATCTTGGTATATACTCAGGAAATCAAGACGATTCATCCTCTGTTGATCATGAATGTTTGCTCCATTCAGTTATCCAGAGCAGCGCACTCTCAGAGTGGCAGAGCGCACTCTGGACACTCTGTCTGTGGAGACGGCGCAGCAGAGCGCCGAGCGGAGTGAACGTGTGATTAACTTAACCGTTAGTTCATTCATGTAGAAATATAACGCTGCGTTTCTTCCACCAACAGGGCTCTCATTTTAGTGTAGAGCGTCAGACTGAATTTACCAACGCACCATGTCAGGTCACTCACTCTCCGGGACGCCAGTGTTACTTGATGATGGCCTCCGTCCAGTCCTTTGGTCTTATCACATTTAACCATAGTTGTCTTTGTTTTTGTTGACGGGCAGTGGCGGCTGGTTTTGAGCCATGACTCCTTCTATTCTGGCTCCAATAACACAACAAGACAAACACATTTTAACACTCCTGTGTAGCCTACAGCCCTGTGAGGGAGAGGCAGCTGCACCTCCAGATAATAAAATAATGTCACTGTCGACCCTAAAAGGGTCTATTGGCTTTAATTTACTATTTATCGGGATATTTGGATCTAAATTGTCATAACAATGCTTACAAAAATATCTGATGTTTCTGAAGACGTGAGGAGGAAAGTAGAGACTAGACTCTGTTTCTATATATATGACTTTCTGCGATCACTCCCGAGTTCAACCTGCCAAGTTATAATTCTTAATAAAGTGAGAACTCTGTGTTGTAAAAAGGCCTCGTGTCTCCATCGAGGCATGAAATTAAATCAAATTAAATCAGGAAGTGTCATCGTGGTCCTGAGACATTTTCCTCTTCTCACAGTGACGAGATAAAGATCTCCTAATCTCCGGGCTCCGCAGTGTTAACAGCGCTGTGACATGATTAGCACTCGTCATACTGAATGCTAAAGTGTTAGCACCAAAGTTTACTCAACATACAGAACCAGAACAAGAACACCCAAACAGGAAGTTGACGATCCGCTAAATTAAAAGCTTTGTGTGTTCTTTGTATCCCGTCACTAAACCTGACGAATCTTCAGAGTAAAATCTGTTTGTGTCAGCGGGGAGGGACGGATGGAGCGCAAATCTAAAATTTACACACAGACAGAAGTCACATGAATACATTAACACTGCCGACACACACTGTGTCACCCTGCCCCCGAGGGTGTGTGTGTGTCAGTGTGTGTGTCTGATATTTACCCACATTTTAATACTGAAACAGACACATCGAGTTCGTGCGACCATGTGTGTGTCAGTGCATATATAAGAGTGTGAATGTGTAAAAAGCATGAATATATACATCAATGTATGTCGCTGTAGGTGAACACACACACACACACACACACACACACACACACACACACACACACACACACACACACACTGCATGTGATTACAGGCTGGATGTGCAGAGTCTCTGAGGTAACCTGCCTCTGTATCCCATAATCCTTCTGGAAAGTAATAATAAAACTGTGTAGAAATATTCAGTAAAAGTATTCAAAAAGATAGGCGAGAGATTTCTTTGCTTGGACGAACCATTCTCCTTCTCAAGTCGTCACTCGATCTCCGATTTCAGTTTCAGACGCCAAACAGAAAAGGCATTCTTTCATGGTGCGATGAAATGCTGTGGTGAAAAGTCCATATAGGGCAGGCAGGAGGCGATAAACCTGGACTTTCACTCACTGTTCACTTCCTGTATGAATGTTGAGACAAACTTTTACGTCGGTCACCGAAAGTCAGTGGTTGTTGGACCCATCCACCACCTCTCCCACCTGCCCTACTTGGACTTTTGTTGCCTTAACCTCTGTTGTTGTCCCATCACATTTCTCCCTGATGCCTTTAAATAATTACAGTGACCAGCCACGACAGATTTGGACGACTTCAGAGTGAGACTGGGTTGTGTAAGTACAATTAGCAAAATGTATTTAAGTATTGAAAGTAAAATACTCAATGCACAAAATTTAATTATTTAAATTAAAATGATCAAAAAGAAAAGCAGCAAATCTTCATATTTGAGAAGCTGGAACCATGAAATGTCTTTGTGTCAAAAATGACGTATGATCAAAAAAGTTGCTCATTAATTTTCTAATCAATCGACTGATCTTTGTAGCTGCATCGTTAAATTTTCATATGGTTTGTGTGCAAAAGGTTTAACTTGTAAAATCACTCGTAACTAAATCAATAATCATAGTGGAGTAAAAAGTGTTTCCCTCTGAAGAGTCGTGAAGAAGTAGAAAATGACACAAAATTAAAAAACTCAAGTAAAGTGAAAGCAGCCCAAATGTATACTTTAGTACTTTAGTAAATGTACTCAGTTACATTCCAGCAGAGACACGTACATACACACGCACACACACACGCGCACACACACACACACACACACACAAAGAAGAGGTGAAACTAACGGCAGCCTGGAAGGACAGAAATCGATCTAAAGACTAACGCATGATGCAAACTGATAAAGACGTTCTGCAGGTCTCTGATGTTTGATAAAAACAGTGTGTTGAACAAACAGTCGTCCGTGTGAACATTCGACAGCCTCTTCTATGCAAAGCAGCCAATTACTGGCGGTTAGCGCGACGAAGGTGAGATGAGCGTGTCACATGGCGTGGATGTGTGGCATTGTGCGTCTGATCCGCCGCGTTAAAGACGGCCTCATTATCCGTCTGAAAGGACAGCGACCGGCTCGGAGAGACAGGGAGAAGGAAAAAGAGAGTTAATTTGCACTCTTAATTCGCCCCTTCGTCTTTTCTTTCTCTGTCTCTGTTTTCGGGTGAGAAAGCGAGCGAGGGGTCCGGGGCCCCTCCGTATAAGTGACCGTGATTGTGTCCGTGGCCTCTCTCTTTCAGACGTCTCCTCCACCATTAATTGGTGCTGCCGGTGAATCAAGTCTGTTCTGAGTGTGTGTGTCGGAGAGGTAATTGCTGTGAGCTTTAGAGGGCCAAAGTGTTGGTTTAAGGGCCCCTGACCCTTGACCTCCTGGCTAAAAGTCCCCCCTCCTCACTCTTTTCTTTCCCTCCACCTTGTGTGTGTGTGTGTGAGTGTGTGTTTTGTCCCCTTTGTTTGATGAATGAAGAAGTTTTCCAGGAAAATTACAAAAACATCAGCAAATTTACCAAATAGAAAAAAAATCTCTATATTAAGTTTAAATCATCTGTGCAGCGAGTAAATCGATTAAGTTTATAATGTGGTCAAAAGTATGTGGACACCTGATCGTTCTCTTCTTGTTTCAGTCGTCCACCAGATGTTTGTATTTTTGGTCCTCAGTGGGAGTCAGATATTTTATACTGGGATTTATACGTTTGCTGCAAATCATGCACACATGGTCTACGCTGCTGTGAGCATTTATACTTGTGCGGCGACATCAAAAACACTAGTTGGCGGCGGAGTTTTTGTGAAGTGCTGTAAAGTGTAGTTGATTGAAAACACATTAAATACACATTAAACACACATTAAACATGGCTTAATAGCGACAGCTTCAAACACAAGTTCACAAATCAGCTTCACTATAACTCGCAGCATTCACAGACAAACACTTGTCTTTATCTGGACACATTTCCCCCACAAATACAACATGCTAACATTATTAGCACAAGCCTATGGCATTTTACATTGTATAAACTAGCTTAGTGGCTAGCGGACTTTTCCTCTACTCATATGAAGCCAGGGACAACAGCAACATTTAACAAAGACAATGTTACAAAATTCGGCTCCATTACAGCTCACAAGGTTCACTGACAAAACAACTGTTTTATACTCATACAAATACAACATGCTAACGTTATTAGCACAAGCCTATGACATTTTACATTGTATAAATTAGCCTAGCGACTAGCAGAGATTTCCTCTGCACATATGAAGCCAGGATAAATCACACACGACTTAAAATGTTATTTTTGTGAGGCTTTATTGTCTTCAGAATTTATTGTTTCTTATCTGTGAAATTAAAGTAAATCAAAGCTTTGTTTCCACTGAGGGAAATGGTTTCAGCTAACAGAAACAGGTCTGCGTCACTGTGGCGAGTAGTTGCATTTCTGCAACTAGGTTTAGGTATAAATCCCACATCATAGACGTGTCACTGATGTAGACACATGCTCAGTGCCTTAATCATATACTTTCAACAATTAGGCCAGTGTCAAAAAATACTGGTGCAAGTTTATCCAACGATTTACAGCCTATTGCAATAACTCCCATTTTGTGTAAAACCATGGAACATGTTCTGGCAGCCGCCTGAACAACACTGTGGCCACTCTGCTAGATCCACTCCAGTTTGCATATAAGAGCAACAGAGGCTCAGATGAAGCTGTGTTGACTCTGGGTTTTATTATATTTGCTCAGCTTTTGACTCGGTGAAGATGAATATACTCCTGAAAAGGCTGATTGATCCTAACATGAACGCAGGGTTAATTCTCTAACTGATGAGGTGGACATAATAACCCTTAATACACATAACGTTATTCATCCCTGCAACAGGAAATACTTTTTCCCTAACCTGATATGAAGTGTGCGCTGCACATGTGAGCATTTTTGATGATGGCCTCCGTCCAGTCCTTTGGTCTTATCACATTTAACCATAGTTGTCTTTGTTTGTGTTGACGGGCAGTGGCGGCTGGTTTTGAGCCATGACTCCTTCTATTCTGGCTCCAATAACACAACAAGACAAACACATTTTAACACTCCTGTGTAGCCTGCAGCCCTGTGAGGGAGAGGCAGCTGCACCTCCAGGTGACACAGTATTTTAATTTTCCTGAGGTAAAAAGATTCTTCCATTACGTCTGATATCATTTGTGTATAAAACACACAAACAGAAACACACTGCGAACAGAAACACTCAAAGACAAAGTTTCTACTTTAAACAGAAACAGCTGAGTGTGTATGTGTGTGTGTGTGTGTTAATCTGTACCAGCCTGTGTCTCTGTTTGTGTATGTCTTTCACTGCGTGTGTGTTTTTATAAGCTGTGTATATCCGTGTGTGTGTGTGTGTTTGCCCACAGCAGTGTGTCTGTGTCCAAACTGTCGGCTGATAAAGTTAATCTCTGTTTAAACCTTCACTTGGCAGCCGTGTCAGAGGCACTCAGCTCTGTGACTGGAGTACACGACAGTATCGAAGTACTGCAGTCAATAGAGGACACGATTAGGACACGAGTCATCTGAGACAAGTCCAAGTTATAAAAGTCCTAGTTCAGTTAAATCATGCAAGACAAGACAGAGTTAAGCTATTTAAAACATGTTCAAGTTATCAAAGGCAAGTTCAAGTTAAGTTTAGTTATTTAGGACGTGTAACAGTTATTTGAAACAAGTCCAAGTTAAGTTTAAAGTTACTCAAGTCACAGATATTCGAGACCATTCAAAGAGAGACACATTTTTTATTTGCCCAAGTTAAGACTTGAATTGCTCTGCATGAGTCCATCTTCAGTTAATTTCAGTAATAAGTCCAAGTTAGGTTTCAAGTTAGTTGAGACACGTTTACGTTAAGTTTTATGTTATCGATGACATGTCCAAATTAATTTTCAAGTTATTCAAGACAAGTCCAAGTTATTTAAGGCAAGTCCGAGTTAAGTTTTAAGTTATTCAAGACAAGTCCATGTTATTTAAGACAAGTCCAAGTTAAATGTTAAGTTAATCCAAAAAGGCCAGGTCGAGTTTCAAGGTATTTAAGACAAGTCCAAGTTAAGTATTAAGTTACTGAAGACAGGTTCGAGTTAAGTTTCAGATTTTTCAAGACAGGTCCAAGTTTTTCGAGATAAGCCCAAGCTAGGTTTCAAGTTAGTTGAGACAAGTTCGAGTTAATTTTAAAGTTACTCAAGACGAGTCACAGACATTCGAGACCATTCAAAGAGAGACACGTTGTTATTATGCCCAAGTTAAGACTCGAATTGCTCTGCATGAGTCCATCTTGAGTTAACTTCAGTAACAAGTCCAAGTCAGTCAAGTCAGTTTTCAAATGACCTGAGACTCGACTGTCAGTGAAGACAGTGAGAGGATGTTTGAACAACAGCGAATGCTTTTTTCAGCTTAACTCCGTTTGGCCTCTCAGGTGTTGATGATCACTCAAAGTGCATCATGGGAAGAAATCATGACAGTTTTGATCATCACCGTCTCCCTCAGTTTGACCTCCGTCCTGTCTGTCAGTCCACCCATCCGCCCGTCTCTCTGTCTCCACCCTTGTAGAATTATCATCATATTAAATATTTACCTCCAGACTGAAGCTTTAATCTGTTTTTGTTCGTCTCCCGTTTTGGCGATAAGCTCCGGCTGCTCTTCAAGGTACAGAGAGTTTGGCGACACTAATCCTCAGCACCTGGCTGATCTGACACCAACATGACCTGAGAGACACAAAATCACCTGACAGTTCACACTGCAGGGAACAGAAATGAAAATATGAACTTAATACAGAGCTGTAGATGTGCTGCAGCCACGTGAAAGGAACGAAGACAAAAAAAACAAACACAATCAGGATATGAAGTTTCTATTGTGTTTGGTATTTCTCTGTAACATTAAATCCGAATCATTAAATAAGCAAAGTTAAAGTTCAGGAAAAAAACATTCATGTTATAGCTCGATCGGACTCAGTCATGCCAGTTACACAACATCCTAAAGTTTGCTAACGTTAGCCACCATTAGCTCACGGTCATACCAAACCAAACCAAACTGTCAACCAATGATTGTTTTATTGTTTTTTGTTGCAGAAAGTTTGGTTATATTTTCCTCCTAAAGTTCACGGACTCACTTTAAATTGCATTCAGGTTTTATTTTTACATATCATGACTTCCCCGATTTTAAAACAAGGTTCATATTATGTGTCAGGAAACTGAAACAACAACAACAAAGAACATCAGTAGTTCTGAAATGTTACTGGACTCCAGCCAGACTGAAAAAACTCGTGCTGCATCTCATGTGGGACTGTCCCCGTGCGTCCCCACAGGACCCGAGTGGTCGGGGCAATCGAGGAGTGGTAGGAACAGCCTGAGCCAAGAACACTACGTTTCTGCCTTCTTTGAGACAAATCTGTTTGTACCTGCATACCATAGTTTGGATTGGCTCCTGCAGGCTTCCTTAATGCAGCCAAGATAATACTGAGCGACTGGAGAAAGACAAGCACACTTTGTTTTAAGGACTGGATGATGCGAAAATACAGATGTATAAACCTCCTGCGAACTGCACGCACGCATCACGGCAGAGCAACTGTCAGGACTGAGGACGGAGACGAGCACGGTGGTGCTTTCCAAGATTTGACTGTGTGTGTTTAGAGGGGGACAGAAGGTGAACGTGGACAGTTTCACACAGCGCCGTCTCGTGGCGTAGGCAGGGTAGGCAAATGCTAAGGACGCCGTCATCCATAGGGGGCGCCACAAATAGGGGGAGAAATAAAATGTAAATGTTTTCTTTTACTGTTTTTACTAAACTATTACTGCTGTTATTTTGAAATATGACTTAAGGTCACAACAACATAACTACACAGCAAAGCCTACTAGATTACAGAGAGGCCTTTTTTTCTAGGTTCCTGCTTGTTACACTTTACCTGCTCTGTGGGGGAGATGGACGAGTTATCTGACGTTACATGAACCCCAAAACACTCACTGTGTCATTATCATGTCAAAACGACAAAAGCTCTCTGGTGCCCACTCACCTACCACGACACTACTGACAGGAGACTCCTCAATGATTGGAGTGGATGTGGAGAGAAAGAGCATGAAATCAACAGGAGAGCTTGTTAAGTTAACTAGTGATGGGCAAAGCAGCTCTTTCGATGTTACTGAATCTCTAGAATCAGTTCATGAAAAAGATTTGTTCAAAAGAATCGTTCAGTGCTTGGTGGGAGGAGCCCTGACTATGTATGACGTAGTCCGACTCACTGGACTGATACACGGCTGAGCTGCTGCGGCTGCCTGCACTGGTGAGTCTCATTACTGGCTAACGTTTTAAGTTTGTTTATCTGGAAAGTAAGTCTGTTAGAACAACAGGGAAGTGTGTGATTGTGTTCATGTGGCTTGACTCCTGGCTACATTAGCCGTTAGCTTGGAGAAAACGGTCCCTATGAAAGTGTATCGCTGAGAAGGAAAGATCTGAATCACTCAGGGTCGAGGTTACGTCGTTCACCGAGTGATTCATCACGCGCCCCTGCACCCTGGCTGCCTTGCGACTCACGAGTGATTCATTGTTTGCACGGACTGAGCCAAACTGAACTGAGAAACGAACGAATCAGTTCTGGAAGTGATTCAGTTCAGCACGTTCACTCAACAGATTCGTTCTTTTGAACGATTCGTTTGCGTAGGACACAACACTAAAGTTAACTGTTAGCAGTTAGCAGCTATTGTTATTGTTACCTCTAAGCAGCGTTCAAGCTCTGTTCAGCAAAAATGAGTATTAATAAGGTATATTTTTAAATTCTCATGATGTGTTCAATGTAATCTTGTTTTGTCACTTTCCGTCTGACCAGCTCGAACCACCATTATATTTATTAACATGATCAATCACTAATTATTAGATGGTATGACTCCCATTAATATAACAGATGTGAACTGAAGTGTTAGAGTAGTTTATCTTCTAAAAGCCCATGATGCTTTTTACATATTATATTATAAATATTTATTGTAATATAAATCCTATAATATGATACAACTACAGAATCGAAGAAAATGTAATAAACAATTACTTTTCACAGACACATCAGCACAAAATGTGTATAAAAGTGCAGATTCTGTTCGTACCTAAGAACAAATCCCAGATAAGAAAACAGTGGCGACTGTCAGCATCTTCTTGAAAACTGCGTACATGAGTTTTAAGAAGAAATTTGTTTTTAATGGTCGGTGAATGAGGAAGGCCCATTCTTCTCCTGATGTCACAACTATCCCGCTTTACATCGTCTGCACTGCTGGTTTATGTAAATATAAGCAGTTCATATCATGTGGACAGGTGAAGAAGAAGAAGACGAAGAAGAAGAAGTGTGACAGTGATTTGCAGCAGAGGATCGATCAGCGGACTGCAGCCGCCTCGTCTCATCTTACCTGACAGGAAGTGAGACAGATGACCCAAACTTTCCCACCGACCTGATGTTTACAGAGCAGGGGGGTCCCGGGGGCACGCTGGTGGGAAAGGTGAAGGCAGAGGAGAGGTTAGAGAGGCAGCAGGTCGCTGGTCAGAGCCATTAATAAAGGAGGGAATCACCTGAAGACGTGCCGTCACACCGCACAGAGAGGAGCAGGTATGTCTGAGGAGTGAAATGTTGGACGTTTGTATTTTTGTTTTCACTGATTTTCATGTTGGAAATACATCCGCTCCTCTGATTTCCTGAATCAAGCGAGATGGCATAAATGTTGCCTCACAGATGGAGATGTTGACTATTTAAGCTCCCAGTTGTCACAGTGCTAAAATAAACACCATTGTGTAAAAATGTACGTAACTGCGACAGCGAGGAACCCAACGAAGAGCTCTGTTATGTGTCACACAGACTCACAACTCAATGAAAGCCAAGAATGCACACTTTCAAATGACACCAAACATATTCCAGGGAAACATTAATAAAGATCTCTGAGCTTTAATCACACACTAGAAAAAAAAGCCAAATTTATAGTGGAGGCTGGTGAATACAGCGACACAGCTGAGACTCAGGAACAGTTATGATAACTACAGACAATTTTAACACCTTCATGAATCGATCCCGGTTCAGTCAGCGGGACGAAACATGACCGACTGTGTGAGAAGTCAAAGCTACAATCAGATATGACTCACGGTTTGCAGGGGCGTGTCCTGTACGCTGCAAATGGACTGTGTCTGCAGGTATACATGTCTCAAAATTTTGGGCTGCACCTGGACGTCATCACAGGGGTACACAAGTATAAACTGACCTTTATCAAAGCTGTCAGACAAATGCAATGGACAAATATGAGGTGGCGTGAAATGGAAATACTCAAGTGAAGTACAAGTACCTCAAATCTGTACTCAAGTACTGAGCAGGGAAGAACGATTTAATTAAAAATGTCAGACTGATCCTTTAAAAACATGTTTCACTTTGAGGGTTTTGGGGAAGTTGTGGGATTTTCCCAGGAAAAAAAACAGCGAATTCTGCACACACACACACACACACACAGAAATACCTACGGACACACACACTCAGGACAGTGATGAGTGTGTTTAGCTCAGAGGGAGGTGGGGAGGGATCTGCAGGTCGAGGGGAGGGAGGTGAGGTGAAGTGAACGGGGGTGGGGGGGAGTAACTTTAGCTGTTAATGATGGTGGAGGGGGGAGGAGGAGGGAGGGAGGAGGAGGGAGGGAGTACAAATGACTTGAAGAGAGGGAGAGGGAAGGTAAGACGATCCAGGTTGGACTCACCCTTAAAAGCAACAGCACCTATTGTCCCTGCAGGCTGAGTGTGTGTGTGCGTGTGTGAGTGCGTGTGTGTGTGTGTTGACAGGATGGCAGGTCGTTATGAATCATCTCCTCCTCCTCCTCCTCCTCCTCCTCCTCCTCCTCCTCTTCGGCCCCCCGAGGGCGACATTAGCTTTAGAGCGAGCTGTCATGTTCAAGAGAGGAGCGCTTGTTTTGTTGTACCCAAAGAAAGGAAACACTGTGAAAACATACACATGTACTTAGAGCCGCAAAGTATGTAAACAAGCCGGGGCCGGGGCCTGACAGGTACACCGGGAGGGAGCGCTTGGTTTGTGTTGTGGAGGGAGCAAAAGGAGAAACACACACACACACACACACTCAGGTAATTTAAAGGAGGAAGTATGTCAACAGACACAGAGAAGTGAAGGGAGCGCTTGTTTTGTTGTGCCCAGAGAAAGAACAACACACACATGTACTTAGTGAGGTGAAATATGTAAATAGACGAGCTGAGGTTGAGTTTCAGAGGAGTTTGTGTAACCGGAGAGAGTCGGCCGTTCCAAAGAAAACAGATCACAAGTTTGAACGAAAGATGAAACTCAGACGCTGCAGGAAAACACACATAAAGCTCGTCCGGTTTGTTTGGTCTGAAGGTATTTCATTAACTCAGGGACACATTAATATGATACTACAGGTGCATATTGAAACTCTGCAAATCATGGAGACTGTTCAGGAAACGAAAACGATAAACTCTTCAGATTCTTTGACCTCACCTCTGGGCTGGACCAACCCAACTCAAATCTGATTGCCAGAGATAGAAGAAGCATTCACATCCTTTACTAATACCACACAATGAAATAAGCATTTCCATCTCGCAGTTGAATGTTGCTGCAAACCTGTCAACTCGCAGTTTCAGTCTCCATCCATGTCAGTGAAAACATGGACGCGGACATGGATTAGAGTCACCAATTCAGTATCTGACCATCTCTGTTCCTGAGATATGATGCTGACTAATGGCCAGAAAAGTCGTTTATGCAGAATGTGATGATGTCACAGTGAAGTTGACCTTTGACCTTTTGGATATTTGGAAATGTCATCACTTCATTATTTTATCCTGTTCGACATTTGTGTCATTTATTATTAGGGTATGAATTTCTGTCTTATGGCCAAAAACAAGTCTTGTGAGGTCACGTTGACCTTTGACCTTTGATCCCCAAATTCCATTTAGTTCAAGTCCAAGAGGATGTTTGTGCCAAATTTGAGGGAATTCCCTGAAGGCGTTATGAGACAAACAGACAACCCAAAGACACAGTGAGTCCAGCAACTGCTGTCACTGCTATCTGTGAATTCTTGAGTTGTGCCCAAAACCACACAGTGAGGTCACAGTGACGTTTGACCTTTAATTACCAAATTGTAATCAGTTTATTCTTGAGTCCAAGTGAACATTTGTGCCAAATTTGAGGAAATTCCCCAAAGGCCTTCCTGATGAGGAGTAGTCTCGCTCACCAGACCTTTCTCAAGAAAAGAAAGGTCTGGCTGGGCCAACTCTCACTTTGAGATTGGAGACGCCCTGGCTGCTTGTATTTCTTTCAATCAATCACAATCGTTCTGAGCGGTGCCACAGCAACGGTGTGCTTGCAAAAATATTGCAGAGGGAAACAGGTTTTGGTGTAACGCACCCACAAAAATATCGGCTACAGGATGTGAACTATGGCAGAAAAATGGCTACATCCCCGCAAGACCAAACACCGCAACAGTTAGTAAAGGACGTGTTGAACACGGTTGAAAACTGCTACACAACCGGAGGTGGTAGGGCGGGACTTCAGCAGGTGGCTCATTCCGCCCAATGAGAGGCTGATCTATGCAGCGAACTTCTGCCCACTCAAACAGTGTAGATATAAACGACTCATTCTAAGGTAACAAAAACACAATGATCCTTATTTTCAGGTGATTATACACTAAAGAAACATACTTATTAAATTCAGTTTCTGCCAATATATCCTCCTAAAGCCGACACACTGGAGCTTCACAAACAAACACTCGTCTTTTTCTCATTTCCCACAAATACAATATGCTAACATTATTAGCACAAGCATATGGTGTTTTACATTGCATAAATTAGCCTAGAGGCTAGTGGAGTTTTAAGCAACATCCAACAAAGGTAACAGTTCATAATTTGGCTCCATTACAGCAAGATTCAGCGACTGAACAACTGTCTTATATTGGACACGTTTCCCTCATGAATACAACATGCTAACATTATTAGCAACTGCCACTGTTTTCCTGTGAAGTCAGAGGGATGTTTGTTTTGTTGTGTTCAAATGAGGAAAAAAAAAAAAACATCTGAGAAGAGACAGAGTGAATCCTGAGGGGAGCGCTTGTTTTGCCTTTGTTTACTAAAGAGAAAACACAAGTACAGTACTTAGGGCAACCAAGTATGAAAATACACACAATACACAGTAAACACACACACAAAGAGCGCTTGTTTTGTTGTCCTGAGAGACACAGTATAAACAAAACCAAACACAGAGAAACTGATAGCGTGTAAACACACACACACACACACACACACACACACACACAGAGGAAGAACAATAGCTCTGATTAATTTCTCAGATTTCATGACCGCAGTGTCGCAGCGTCGGAGGCGTCAGACTGAAAACAAGAAACGGAGCTGCTGTGAAACAAACATGGCAGCGACGGCCAGCGAAACAAACACACCCTCACTGTGAGACGCAGGTCAAAGGTCAACTGACGCAGGAGGAGAGGAAGAGAAGAGGAAGAGAAAAAGAGAGCGGAGGACAGAAGAGGAGGATGTGAAGGATAAAAAGGGGAGGAAGTAAGAGGAAGAGGGAGCAGAGAGGAGGAGGAAAGAGGAAGATGAGGGGACACAGAGGGAGAAACACGTTCTCACCACCAACTCGTTCTGTCAGTGCAGCGTCGATTCTAAAAACTCAGGGATGATGTGTCAGTTCAGTCTCGTTACATGTATTTTGTCTTTTCTAGGGCTGCGTTCAACCAAAGAAAATCTTGGTCCACTGAAATTTTAATAACAGGCCTGGTCACCGTTAGTTACCAGCCTTGATCTAAGGACGACTAGTGAGGGTAGGTTTCAAGATCTCAGGTCACGACTGGGAGCAAAGATGGTCAGAAGCTCAGCTATATAACTGGGGATCATGTTGTTGTGCCAATAGTTGATACCAATGTTTTTATATATTGTTTTTTGTTGTTATTTATTCTTCTTTTGTTTTCAGGGAAACACAGAAACCTACACTATAAAAACAATAACTGTACAGTTTTAAAGTCATTCAGTCCGTCATTACACCTTCGGATGTGCTGCGAATCATCGATACATTTCTCTTTCAAACGGCTGATTTACTCAAGTTTCTCACCAAAAGCTTCATTTTACAGGATTACATTGAACACATCATGAGAGTTATAATTTCCCTTCGCCCAATACTAAGTCTTACTGAACAGAGCTTGAACATTTCAGTGTAAATCAATGTAACCCCTGTGAGCTGTTCTTTGTGGCCACCGCCTGCTTAGAGGTGATGATAACTAGCTGCTAACTGCTAACAGTTAAGGGAAGACGGAAAGAAAAAGTGGAGAAGTGATGAACAAATTTATGCATCAATAATTATAACCCAGCAATATATTTTATTCTGTATATTAGAGATTCTGTGGAGAATTTCTACTGTGTGGTGTTGGTGAAGATCAAGGTCATTCACGCCATCAAGGTCACAGTAACCCTCAGTGTTATATCGGAGGCAGCTGGACTGACTGGAGTTTCAGCTCTTCAGGTTCTAATGAACTGAACGTTAGTATTATTACTTCTACTGAAGTACTTCTTCCTGCACACAGACAGTGTGTGTTATTATATGTATTTTAATACTGAACACACGTACACACACTCACACACACACACACACACACACACACACACACACACACACACACACACTGCTGCTGTGTTGTGGTCTGTCTTTCTGCCAACTATGTGTGTCGTCTCTCTCTGTCAGGACATACCTGTCTGAAACTGATAAAGACTCTGTGTGTGTGTGTGTGTGTGTGTGTGTGTGTGTGTGTGACAGGTCCTTGTTCCAGGTGAGTTGGTTTCCCAACGAGTTGAAGAAGAGGAAGAAGTTTTCTCTTTATGAATGAGAGCTTTGTTTGTGTGTTGACTGTCAGTCTGAAACATTATCGTCGTGCTGCGTTCAGGTGTCTTCACACTGCTGCACTGAGGCGGAGGAAGTACTCAGATCCTTTGCTGCACTAAAAGTACTGACACTTCAAAATACATACAGTAAAAGTCCTGCATTAAGAATTTAACCTCAGTAAAAGTACGTAAGTATAATCAGTAAAATGGCTGAGCTAATCTATTGATTACTTTTATTATGGAAACATCTGCTGATTAATTTCTCCATTAACTGACTGATTGTTTGAAAATGCAGGTTCAGTCTTGGCTGAGGAAACGACAATTTGAAACGTCACCTGTTACGCCACATGACAAACTACCATCTCCATGACGACTCTGTTAAGTGATCAAGCTACAACGATCTCAGCACATTTTCTTTAAAGCCCAGCTCAGACCAAAGATTCACAATGTGATGAAAACATTTTAGAACGTTGCAGCGAAAAGTAGCAGCAGTGGTGTGAACTGGCCGGTCTGATGGTGTCACCTGACACTCAGCTGGTCAAATCACTGACGGCTGACTTTAGAACGTGAAGCACGTCACGTGTTTCTACAGCCAATCAGCTTGTAGTGAAGTCCACTGGCGTGTTTGTTTGGTTTGTTGTGGCAGGTGCTCTGTTCCCACCGAGCCCTCTGTGGTTAGGGAGCTAAGTGTAAATAATGCCTGTGCTAATGACAGCCAACAGGATGTAGTTCCTAACAGGATGAACCTGCAGCGTAGTGCTGCTTTAGGAAAGACATTTCAGAAACCCCTCGTCAGTAGAACATCGATGGTTATCGCTAATCGTTGCCCTGGTCTGATGAAAGTCTGTGTTTTGCCTCGATGCTGTCAGACGCTGTTTGACCTGAGCTGATGGCATGTTCCTCTGTTGGTGATGACACTGAGCTGCTGTCCATCAGCAGAACAAACGCTCCTGCTGAAAGTAAACCAAACAGATACCTCCTCCTCTCTGCACCTCCTCCTCCTGTGTTTTCGCTCTGATTACAGAGCAGACGTGCCCTCCCTCCACCACCGATGAAAACAACTCTTTGACTCGAACCGACGGCGCGAATTCAACAAGCAAATCAAACAAACCTCCAGCACACAGGCGGCCTTTTGTCCACCAGCAGAAGATGAGAAGGGCAGAAGGGGAAAGGTATCCCAAAGGATTCTGGGAGGTTTCTCAGGTCTGACGAGGTTCTGCACCAAAGATGGAGAAACGTAAAGTCAAACTCAAGCACAAAATCTGTCTTCTAAGTATTCACCTACTCGTGGACGGGATTGGAAGTCATACATTACTTAAAAATCTGTGGTACAATTAATACAAAATATGACCTTTTAAATTTGTTTACAGTTTGTGGCTGTGATAAACTGTGTATTTTGATAATTTTTAAAACTGAAAAAAAAAACAAAAAAAAAACTTTTAAAAACATGCTTTTTGACACAAATTTTCTTTAAAAGCGATGCATCATCAGAAATCTGAGGTAACACAATTACAGAATATAACTATTTAAATGTATAGTCCTCCACGTTAATTTCTATTTTTACGGTTTCTGGCTGTGGTTAATGGTGTAATTTTGGCAATTTTAAAAACTTTTCGAAAATAAAGAAATATATTTTTAAAAAATCTATTTTTTTTTAATTTGTAAAGATTGTTTTCTGGAAGGCATGTTTTGTTTTTGTTTTTTTTAAGAAAAAAGATCAACACAAATTTTTAATGATTTTTTTTTTTTTTTACCAAACTTTTTTAAAATTGCAAAAAAAAGGTCAAATAAAAAAAAAAAAAAAATCTCCAAACAGTTTTAAAGAAAACATTACAAAATTGGCAAACAATTTTAAAGTAAAACCGAAATCGGCAAAAATTTTTGAAGAAGCAAAAGAAAGAAAGAAAGCAAGCGACATATTATCTCAAAAAAATGGCAAAAGTTTTTAAGAAAAAAAAAAAAAAAATGTATGTTTTCTATAAAAGCCATGCATCATTATTATTTTCAAGAAAACAAAATGCATGTTTTCTTTAAAAATCGTCAAAATCTTTTAAAGGAAAAATCTAAAAAATGATTAAAGAAAACATGCCTTCCAAACCAGCAGAGGGTATGTTCTTTTTAATAATCAGCTGTAAAATAAATACAAAATACAGCTAATAAAAGTTGTAAACCCCTTCCTTAGCCAAAATAAAGAACACAAGTCCCTCCACGGTGTTTAAAAATTATTTGAAATGCATCCCCCTTTTTACACCACACCCTCCCCCCTCATTAATAGCTAACAGTCCGTTGCTGTGATCCTAATATTGATCAGCATACTCGTGATTAACATTTTGACCATGATAGTGCAGCCGTACTGTCTGCGTAGCGTAGCGTAGCTTAGCATAAAGACTAGAAGCAGGGGGAAACTGCTACCTTTCCAGAGTTAACAAAATCCACTTGTAAAGTTCACTGATTAATACCTTATATCTCTTTTATTTAATCTGTGGGCCTGCGTACAAAAACTTGAACATAAAAAGACAGTTTCAAGGTTCATCGGGGTACTGTGTGTGGCCAAGAATAACATCACAACTAAATTAAAGTTCGGCCCCAAATGACTGAAATTAATTTGGATGTGAGTTGGAGGCATGCTGCAACATTATTTCTAGAATCCAAATTTCACTCTAAAGATAATTTAACTGTAGCTGCAGTGTATTTCTAAAATTCTAAATATGGCTGTCTGCATTGGGGAATCACTCTGGTGATGTTAAAGTGTCATATGCATGTTTAATACTTCATTTGTAACACTTGATGACTTCCTTAGGTGATGGTGGAGGTGGTGGAGGAAAATAATGTGATCTTTTGCATTATACATTCACATTTATATACACAGTATAGCCACCACACCTCTGCTTCCTCTGCTGCCACACATCTGCTTTTTGTCCAAGTTCTTATGGTAACAACAAAAAAGTTCAACCAACGGACGAGCGACAAAAGAAGCTCAAAGCCGAACAAGACAACACTGACCCCATTATCTACCTGCCTCTCTCTCTCACACACACACACACACACACACACACACACACACACACACACACACACACACACACACACACCTTCCCGTGCACGCTGGCTGGCTCTCAGAGAGGTGAGAGAAACGCTATTAGCACCCTGGGCGTAATTACAGCGACTCAGGTGACATCTTACACCGGCTGGAAATAAAAAGAGTGTGTGTGTGTGTGTGTGTGTGTGTGTGTGTGTGTGTGTGTGTGTGTGTGTGTGTGTCGGCTGTCATGTTTGTGTGGGCTGAAGTCTGCTCACAGGGGAGGAAAGTTAGACAACAAAGGAGATGGAGGGTAAATTTGAGGGAGGAGAAGAAATGAGCCGACACGTCGACTTTTCTGAAGACCTGAACCTGATCCATCCGAGCAGGTGTGTGTGTGTGTGTGTGTGTGTGTGTGTGTGTGTGTGTGTGTGTGTGTGTGTGTGTGTGTGTGTGTGTGCATTCAACAGATGGAATTTGCAACGATGAGCACAGGCGTGTAGGTGTGCATATGGGTGTGTGTGTGTGTTCTGTGTCAGCTCTTGTGTTATAATTTTTTGTTTTAATGGGGAGGCAGCCAGCAGAGATCCTGGCAAAAATTGCCTCTGTAAACACAAATAAAAAGTCAGCCAACACAAAGGAAGAAGACCTTAGATGTAAATAAACTGCTCACACACCCTGAACAGAAAAAACACCATGAACACAACTTTTTTTTTTTTTTTAACAAAATGGTATGCTCAGACGTTAGCATGGAGCCAACTATCATTCAAAAGAGAACATGCTCAGGTGTTAGCACAGGGCCTGCTATCACTTAGCCTAATGCAGAATATGCTAAAGTCATCATGGAGCAGGGATGATGTTTGTCTTTGGGCCGACGCTGAAGTTAGTATCACCCTGTTCCCTCATCGAAAAGCCTGTTGCACTTTTCCATTGGATCTTACTAATAATGATGAAAACTCTGTGTGTGTGTGTGTCTGTTCCATGTTTTTCTCCTCACTGACTTGGCCAATCCATGTGATCCATCAATTGGCCAAAGGGGGGCGCTATAGCAACCCATTGAAATGTCAAACTTTGAATGGGCATATCTCATGCCCCGTATGTCGTAGAGACATGAAGCTTTGCACAGAGATGTCTCTCCTCATGAGGAACACATTTGCCTCAAGAACCCATAACTTCCGCTTATATAGATTTTCCGCCATTTTGAATTTTTTGAAAAACACTTCAAATGGATCTCTTCCTAGGAAGTTTGAGCGATCTGCATGAAACTGGGTGAACATAATCTAGGGACCAATATCTAAAGTTCCCTCTTGGCAAAAGTTGGAAAACTTGCTAAAACTGAGCTTCTATAAGGCAATGAATATTGCGGAGGGCGTGGCTCATCACATAAAGGTGTATAACATCTCAAGGGTTTCACCCATCACCACGCAACTTTGTAGGCATATGACCACACATAATCTGAGGGGACCCCTCCATTATTGACCCCATCAAACAAAATGGGGGCGCTAGAGAGCTCATTTCTTATCTAGGCCTAACCGCCATATGGATTTTTACTAAACTTGGTAGATATGTAGAACAGGACGCCTCAAGGTGACTGGAGAAATTTAACTCTAATTGGCAACTGGGTGGCGCTATAACAACAGAAAAATGCTTCAAAATGGCTAAAATGCGACTGATCGCTGTGGCTCCGCCTGTGTTTCTAATGTTTGGTATGACTAAGTCATGGTATGGTCTGCGGTACATAATCATGGAAACTGTCATTCAGTCATTCTGTTACTCACTGACGTGGTCAGTCAGTGAAACTGCACATAGACACTGAGGACTGGCAGCATAGGTAGAAGGTGACAAAGCTTCTAATGGGGATGGACTAGTTTTATATTATTGCCAAAAATTAGCTCTGCGGCAAACAAATATTCATGATACTTAAACATTTTGTTTGGCAAAATAACCTTTTCAAATGAACCACTTTCATGATTACTGAAGCCTAAATGTAATCCCCAGAAGTAAAAAGCTAATGTCAGGCTATAAATGAACCACACTATGGTGACATGACATAACGTCGCCACCATAACAAGAGTGTAAAACTGTGTGTGGTGGTGGCTCGGCGTGATGACGTTCTGTAGTCTCATTTAGTGGCTTGTTAGCAACCGCCTTCTTTAAGACCTTATTTCAGGCATCTAACCAAAAACCCACTGACTCTGAGAAGAGGGGACCAGGAGTGGTAAAATGCAAACTCGTTTTTGGGGTTTCAGGACTCTGTTAACAAACAATATGCTAAGGTGTTAGCATGGAGTCTGCTGTCACGTAGCGTAGATGGTGAGGTGTTAGCATTGGGCCTGCTTTTATTCAAAATAGAGTATTAAATGACACTTTTCTCATGCTCTTACACCACATGTCCATGGACGGATTAGGAAGAAGAAGAAGAAGAAGATGCACTTTATTAATCCCCCTGAGGGGAAATTATGTGTAAGGGTTAGCACTAAGTCATTTCTTTTTACAAGACATGCTAAGGTGTTAGCACGTTAGCTCGGAGCTTCAGGACACGTGGATGATTTAGGAGCTTACACAGAGTTAACTGTGTGTCTGTGGTCGTCTCTGTCTGTGTGTATTATATATTATATGTCGGGAACAATGAATACAAATGTGTGTATGTATCCACAGGTATCATGTGGTGTGTGAATGCTTGTGTGTGATCTCTGTGTCACCCCTTCCTTCCTCCCACACACACACACACACACACACACACACACACACACACACACACACACACACACACTCAGTTTTTAAACAGTGACTGATGGCTCTGTGTAATGAATGTAAAGGCTGTATTGTTCATTTCGGCAGCGTTCACATATTAGTGTCGGGCCCCGGGGCGAGCGAGACGGCTAATGCTGGGCTCAGCTTTCCACCTCCACTTCAAAGAGAGACGAGGCAGGGCTGTGGTTAACTAATAGAGATATTCACACAGGAACAACACACACAACAATGACAACACACACAAACACACACATGTTAGTGGAAGTATGAATTACAGTGATTTCAAACAATCACACAGAGCAGGTGCAAATTTGACCCTTTAAATACAGAGACAGTTAACGGTGGATGGACCAGGAAGGAACTGAGTATATTTACTCAGATACTGTACTTAAGTACAACTTAGAGGTACTTGTACTTTACTGAAGTCTTGTCATGCTACTTACTACTTCTTTTTCACTATATCTCAAAGAGAAATACTGTTTAACTGGCAGAGCAATGGTCAAAGAAATATTAAAATAATTCAATACCAACACGTCACAGGACTTTCACGTCTACATTTGGCTCTACATTCACAGAGGAAGCGAACATCAGTCTCGTGGGTGAAAGTCCATGGTTTGCTGGACCCATCTGCCCTATAAGAACCTTCCTGCTCCTTGTCTTACATGTCAACCTGACACCATCCAGCCGCGTATCATAGCACCATGACAGGTGCCATAAGACTGACCGGTTGCGTATCATAACATTGCAAAAGTTCTGTCCGGCCTTATTATCAACTGACACTGCCCAGTGATGTGTCACACTGCAGCGAAAGGTAACTTTTGGCGTTGGTGGCGTCTTTCACCTCTGCTCATTTTAGAAAGGACACCTCAAGAAAACGCATTCATTGTTCAGATCATCAAACATTCCGGCATCCCGCAACCTCATGAGCATTTATACTTGTGCGACAGTGTGTTTCTGTTGCTCTCTAATTCTCTCATAGTTTCTATGCTACTGTGTTAAGTTTCTGTGAAGTGCAGTAATGATTCAAATCACACCTTCAACACACATAAGCCACATAAAAAATGGCTTAATAGCAACAATATAATACACAAGTGTAAAATATTCAAAGACGAGACAAATATCTTTCGCGAGACACATGCTAACATTATACTAGCATATGTCTATGACATATTACATTGGATAAATTAGCCTAGCAGCTAGCTGACATTTTTTCTACTCACATGAAGCCACTGACAACAGCAACATTTAACAAAGGTAACATTACAAACTGAGGCGAATGAATTAACCGAGCAGCTAGCGGACTTTTTCTTGACTCATATGACGTTGGGAGCATGAGCAACATTTAACAAAGTTAGTGTTATATTAAACACAGTTTAAGCTGTATATTTTATTTTCCAGATGTAATCTGATGGTTCGATGTATCATTTGGTTTATAATGCATACAGAACTGAAAGCTTTGTACCGAATGGTTCAATGAAAATGCGTGTATTGTTGCACCCATACGGCCAGTCGACTATTGATAGTTGCTTCTGACAAACAGCAATAGCTAATGTAACTAGTGTGCTAACATAGCTACCATGCTGACATGATAGCAATCTTTTGAGCTACAAAAATGAGCTACTGTGTTATGATCAAGGGATTAATAAGCAGCGTTAACTAGCTAGCAGGCTAGAAACTTGATGAATTGTCTTTGTCCACATTAAATAATATAATAAACACGGGGGTCTCCACAAGTAGCCTAATAACCAAAAAAAGACTAAATGGACAAAGCTGCTATTTTTAAATATCCCGTGGGAAAGGGCTGATTAATTTAGTAAGTAATTCAGTTCATGTAACCCTGACACACACACTCTTCTATTGAGTGTCCAACAGAGATTATAGACTAAATATTGAGATTATAACTAAAGACAAAACTTTTTTTTACACTACTCGCAGATCATAAACCCTTCAATATAAAACAACTCATTGGTTGAGAAATATAAATGTGATTGTGCTTTTTATCCAGAAAAACCACATCTCCTGTTTACTGGCGCCGCTGATGTACAATCCAGCGGCCAATGAGACATCTATGTTTATATCAGACCTGATCACCCGCATCAGTGTTGGACCTCACTGATGCTCTTTTGTCTGAATGGGATCAGATTCCTGCAGAGTGCTGTTAGAGCAGCAATCACATGCTACAGTATCACAGATCAGGTGTCCACAAACTTTTGGCCTCATGGTGTGTGTTTAATCAGTGGTATTGTGAGTGGAAATATTAAGAGCAACACTCAACATGAAGGAGGTTTCGTGAAGCCACGAACAAACACACACACACACACACACACACACACACACACACACTTCACTTGATCAAATAACAGTTATAATCAGAAGGTCATGTTCTGTGTAGACGAGACACTCTGCATGTAACACAATGCTGAGCAGGTGTAGCGCACTGACGGATGTATTTAACTGTATTATTATCATGATTGCCTCACGGAGAGCATGACATTATGTTTCATGTCTTTGTTTGATAAATGTCAAACAGTAATGAACAAAAGCATGTCAAGTGATTGCTCTGAAACTCCAATGGCTCCGTGTTTTAAATGACTGACAGCTCTGTTAATACAGACTGACTGTGAACAACAACTAACTCCGAGTTAATCATGTTTTCTTCACACTGTTAAATATTTGTTTACATGTAATGTGTGTAAACACTTGGGAAAACAGGACAATTATTTAAGTTATTATCAGTCAAGAAAACGCTCATTTGTATTGTATAACTTTTGAGTCATTATGAAAGCATGTATATTTAAATCTATGTTTGCTGTAACATGTCATGTCAGGAAGAACAGATACAAGACAACGTGTGGTGACACAACCCATGAGCCACATAGCATCTTATTGGTAGTACTGTACTGCTCTCTACTCATATGAAGCCAGGAACAACAGCGACAATTAACAGAGGTAACATTACAAACTTAGGCAAATAAATTAGCATAGCTAGTGAAATTTTCTCTACTCGTTTGAAGCCATGACCAACAGTAATATTTAGGTAACACTATGAAATAAGGTAACTAAATTAGCATAGCAGCTAGTGGACTGTTCTCTACTCATATGAAGTTGGGAACAATAGCAACATTACAGACTAAGACAACTAAATTAGCATAGCAGCTAGCGGCATTTTCTCTATATGGAGTTAGGGACAGCTAGCTGACTTTTGTTCACTCATATTAAGTTAGAACCAATAGCAACATTACAAATTAAGGCAAATAAATTAGCATAGCAGCTAGTGAACTTTTCTCTACTCATATGAAGTTGGGAACAATAGCAGCATTACATACTAAGACAAATAAGTTAGCATAGCAGCTAGCAGACATTTCTCTACTCATATGAAGTTAGGGACTATAGCAACATTACAAACTAAGGCAACTAAATTAGCATAACATAACAGCTAGCGGACTTTTATCTATTCATATGAAGTTAGAACCAATAACATTACAAACTAAGGCAAATAAATTAGCATAGCAGCTTGCAGACTTTTCTTCTACTCATGACATCGGGAGCAACAGCAACATTCAATAAAGGTGCTGTTACAAACTTAGGCAAATAAATTTGCATACCCGCTTTCTCTACTGATTCGCAGCAAGGAACAACAGCAACATTTAGGTAACATTTCAAATTAAGGAAAATAAAATAGCATAACAGCTTGCTGACTTTTCTGTACTCATTCGAAGCCAGGAACAACAGCAACATTAAAAAAAGGTTAACATAACAAATTTGGCAAAAAAAATTAGCCTAGGAGCTAGCAGACTATTTTTCTAATCATTTTAAGCTGGAAACAACAGTAATGTAACATAACGGCTATGTATGTAAATACACTTGTACGAGGCTCAAAGAAAAACAATGGTCCCACACTAGACACGTTTTCCCCAGCTTTACAACCTGCTAACATTAGCATAGGTCTATGACATTTTACATTACATAAATTAGCCTAGTAGCTAGCAGACTTTCCTCTACTCATATGAAGCCAGGATAGATCACACACAAAAAGGATTGATGAACCTCACAATTTATTGTTTCCTATCTGCTTTGTTTCTACTGAGGGAAATAGTTTCAGCTTACAAAAGTACACAGGAGGCCTGCGATGCCACAACATGTAGTTAAAGTTTAAGTTTAATGCAGAGGTATAAATACTGCTGTTGGGAGGTAAGTTTTGAAATGTTATATTTTGCACAACATCAGTTACCCTGTAAAAATGCAATGAGTAATGTCATATGAACTTTTTTAATTACTTCAAAGTATTGTCACTCATTACATTTAATTACTTTTCTGACACATGTTTTAAACAATAAAGTTGAAAAATGTCAAGATCTAGTCTCTGCCAAAAGCAGATATTTCTGCACAGAGGAAAGATGCAAACCAACAGAATTAGGCCCCAATCACACAGAAAGTGTTTCCTTTTTTTTTAAATTGAGTGCCACTAGTGAAACAAAATTCTTGCTGCTCCTTTTTGTTGTTGCCAGGTAACCTTGCCATCACCTACTTACTGTAACCTTCCAGTGTAATGAATTTAACATTTATTTTCTTATTATATTTCCCAGTAATCAGTGTGTAGCTGCTGCCATGTTGAGGCAGAGGGTGTGTGTGTAGCTGTGGTTGAGGGTGAGAGGCTGTCAGCAGATAAACAGAGATCTGTGTGGGTACATGAGACCCTAAAAAAGAGGCTGGATCATGAGGAGAACCACCAGTTGGTCCAGGAGCTTCTCCTCCATCATGGACGTTTACAGGCAGATTTTAGGACGACTCAGGGGCAGTTTGACAACCTGCTGTCTGTAATCAGGCCGTATAGCTCTGGGTATCCAGCAACTGCTACCACCAGTTTCTCCTCCATTGTTTACCAACTGTAAACTTGTCTTCACCACCACAGAAGCCCCGCCTCTCAAATCATCTGATTGGACAATGGGAAAAAAGTGGAAATGACGTGGAGTGATTTTCTGCTCTGAGTTGAAGTTTTTTTCAACTCGAGCAGTTCTTCAGAGCGCCGGCCAAATCAACAGGCACCTGAAGCGCAGAAATGGGAGACGCATCGCAAAGCGAGCAAAAAGCTTCATTCTCATTACCTGTCAAATCCAACTGATCCAGTCTGGTGGTGGGGTGGGTCCACACACACACACACACACACACACACACACACACACACACACACACACACACACACACACAAAGGAATGTAAAGACAGAGAGCCCTGCTGTTGACCTCTCTCCTTCTTTTGTCTCTTTGAGCAAAGTTTTGCCCTGAGTGCTGGATACATGATCCAACCTAAACTTTACTGAGGCACACACACACACACACGCACACACACACACACACACACACACACACACACACACACACACAGGAATACATGCAAACACATGCTAATGCATACACAACTTCTTTACTTTCTATCTCACTTTCTGTTGCACATGCCTGTACATACGCACTGTACTGTTACACACTTTTTACTTTTTCCTCATTCACACATGCACATACACACACACACACACACACACACACACACACACACACACACACACACACACACACACACACACACACACATTCCTGGAGGACAAAGACAGAGGAGCGAGGTCTGTCAGAGTCAAATGTCAAACTGCTCTTTGCTGTTTGCTAAACACTCCTCTGGTAATGACTTCAAATAGCATAGCAAAACATGTCCTGTGTGCGTGTGTGTGTGTGTGTGTGTGTGCGTGTGTTAATGTGTGTGTGGGGAGAAGGAGCAATTGGGCGTAGAAGAGGGAGAAAGAGAGACAGAGAGAGTTGAACTTTAAGCTCTTGAGAAATAAGTACTTCTAATTGGTTTGAAATGAAAAACCATCAACAGACAGAGAGGGAGAGGAGGGTGATGATGAAGATGTAAACTGAGATGGAGATGAGGATGATAAAAGAAAAAGAAAGACGAGGTGAGTCGAAAAAATAGGTAAAGACAAAAATAAAAGTTTCAAGTTGGGAGACGGAGAGAAATCAGAGAGAGGGAACATGAAAAGTTAAAGACAGGAACAGGTGGAGAGACAGAAAGGAAGATAGATGCAAGTCTATGTTGAAAACGATGAATTTGAGGGCGCAAAAAACTTGGCATGTGCTAAAAAAATATTTTGTGAGGTTACAGTGACCTTTGACCTTCTACCACCAAATTCTGATCAGTTCATTGCTGAGTCCAGGTGGATGTTTGTGCCAATTAGAAAGAAAAAAAAATCCCTAAACTCTCTCTTGAGGTGTGTTCATGAGAATGGGATGAACCGACAGACGGACATCCCGACAACATAGCGCCTCCAGCCATTGACTTACAACTTCCTGTTGCTGGTTGATTTGCCGTGTTGGTTACAGGTTGTTCTTGCTGTGTTGAGGTCGGCTTGAGTTGAATGTTTTCTTTAGTTGTTGTTGTTGCTGGTTCTTGTTGTTGATGTTTGGTGCTGTGCTGCTGTATTTTGGAAAATTGCTGCCACTTGCTGTTGCTCATACATGTATAACTTGTTGCCATTGCTAGTTGATGTATTACTGATTGTTTGTCTTCGTTGTTGCTGGTTGTATTGATAGCTGTGGTTGTTGCTGAGTTTATGTTGTTGTTGGTTGATGTATTCCTAGTTGTTGTTGTTGTTGTTGTATTACTAGCTGTAGTTGCTATTGCTGTTGACTTGCTGTTTCTGGTTGTTGTTGCTAGTTGTTTTATTCCTAGTTGTTGTTGCTGCTGTTTTTTGTATTACTAGTTGTTGTTGTTGATGAGTTGATGCATCTAGTTGTTGCTGCTGCTGGTTGTTGTATTCCTAGTTGTTGTTGATGTTGCTGTTTTTTTGTATTAGTTGTTGTTGTTATTGTTGCAGGTTGTTGTATTCCTAGTTGTTGATGTTGCTGTTTTTGTATTACTATTTGTTGTTGCTGGTTGTTGTATTGTTGTTGCTGGCTGTTGTATTACTAGTTGTTGTTGTTGTTGCTGTTTTTTTGTATTACTATTTGTTGTAGTTGCTGTTTTTTTGTATTCTATTTGTTGTTGCTGGTTGTTTTATTACTATTTGTTGTTGTTGCTGGTTGTATTCCTAGTTGTTGTTGTTGCTGGTTTTTTTTGTGTTACTAGTTGTTGTTGTTGCTGGTTGTTTTATTACTAGTTGTTGTAGTTGCTGTTTTTTTGTATTACTATTTGTTGTTGCTGCTGGTTGTTTTATTACTATTTGTTGTTGTTGCTGGTTGTTGTATTCCTAGTTGTTGTTGTTGCTGGGTTTTTTTGTGTTACTAGTTGTTGTTGTTGCTGGTTGTTTTATTACTAGTTATTGTTGTTGCTGGTTGTTTTATTACTAGTTGTTGTTATTGCTGGTTGTTTTATTACTAGTTATTGTTGTTGCTGGTTGTTTTATTACTAGTTGTTGTTATTGCTGTTGTTTTATTACTAGTTATTGTTGTTGCTGGTTGTTTTATTCCTAGTTGTTGTAGTTGCTGTTTTTTATATTACTATTTGTTGTTGTTGCTGGTTGTTTTATTACTAGTATTTGTTGCTGGTTGTTTTATTACTAGTTGTTGGTGTTGCTGATTGTTTTATTAGTAGTTGTTGTTGTTGCTTGTTGTTGTATTCCTAGTTGTTGTAGTTGCTGGGTTTTTTTTTTTTTTTGTATTACTGTTTGTTGTAGTTGCTGGTTTTTTATTATAGTTGTTGTTGTTGCTGATTGTTTTATCACTAGTTGTTGTTGCTGGTTGTTTTATTACTAGTTGTTGCTGGTGGTTGTTGTATTACTAGTTGTTGTTGTAGCTGAGTTGATGCATTACTAGTTGTTGTTGTTGTTGTTGTTGTTGCCGGTTGTCGTTCCTGAGTTAAGCGTCTTCTCTTCCCTCTGCAGCAGAAATGTCAGCTGCACCACCGCCTGTGTTTAAAAGCTCTCCATCAGGAGCCATCAGGCGAGTTGCTGTTGTCGGCAGAGTTGCCACACCCTCGCTGGTCGGCAGCGCTCAGCTGGAGGGAAAAAGGCCCTGGCATTTTCCTCTGCGTCTCCTCTATTTATTTCTGTCTCTATTATTTCGTCCACACTCTGCGAGGTAAAAACATGCTGCGGCGCGTATGCAAATTCGGTTAGCTTCACATCAAGGCGTGACATTTCAGAAATGTGAAATAAATTGATATGGCCCAATTAGATTGAAACCGCCGTTGGCTCGCCGCCGTCCTCCTCCCCCCTCCTCCGCCTCCTCCCCCCCGTCCCTCTCAGCCTCTCGCCTCGTCCCAAATTGCTTTGCATTTGCCTGCTCGCATTCGGAGCTCTTAATTATATGGTGTTGTGTGGCGGCATTTGGCTGGAACAGCGAGGAGCCGGTGAGAGCTGCTGCGTGGCGGTTAGCCTGCGCGGCTAGGATGCGGCTAAAAGCTTATCCCGGCAGGAGGGAGAGGATGGAGGACGGAGGAGAGGGAGCCAACCGACACGAGGCAGAACAAAGACGAAGGCTCCGGGCCTCAGCTGGCCGGCTGGAGGAGGAAGAGGAGGTGCTCAGCAGGAGGAGACGGACAGTCATCATCAAAGTTAGAAACATGTGTTCGTGTTGTTGCTCTTGTGTCCTTACAAGGACTGGATGACCTCACAGAGACAGAGGCATGAAGAGGAAATCATGTGAACTGGGAGATCTGGAGAAATGTTTCAAAACAGAAAAATATCTATTAGAGGAGAAGGAGGAGGAGGAGGAGGAGGAGGATGAGCTGATTGTTGTGACTGAGTTGATTTTGTCTCAACGTTGCCTCTGTGATGTCACACTGGTCTTTAAGTTGCAGTGTGCTGAGCTCTCCTTCAGACTTTCTGTTGTTTCTTTAACCACAGAACAATAAAAACAATCAGTATCAATCAAGACGGCACAACAGAGAATCAACACTGTTGTCAATAACAACAAAATCAAAGTTGTGCCGCAGCCACAGCTGCTGTTTAAAATAACCCCACACATTAAAGTGCACTGTTCTGCTGCGCGGCTATAAACAACATCAACACCATCAAATAAAACAACAACAGCTTCGGGAGCAACAAAACAACAGAAACCATTATACGCAACATCAAAATGATATCAACAACATACAACAACTGCTGACAGAAACAACAGCAACATTTCACAGACAACAAAACAAGATGACAAAATCGTCTCAGCTCAAAGTTCACATCACTCTTCATCAGTTGACTCAGGTGATGTCACATGACTTGTATAGCAACATCCTCACTGTACCTCGTCACATGTCCACGTTTGGTCATGGACTTTCCACGTCCACGTATGGCGTCCAAGGTACCCTGGGTGTGTTGGTTGTTGACGTTCTGGGACGCCGTGTCAACTTCAGTCTGTTACATGCATTGTCTGTTTTCAAAACACACTTCTGTTTTCACAGGAAATTAACGCACTACATCCGTACAACACCGCCATTTTTGTTTTCCTTCAACACCTAACGCACGTGGTTGGGTTCAGGAAAAAGAACAGTGTTTGGTAATAGAACCTTTCGGGACGTAGACACCACTCTCTCAGTGAAAGCGATGTTTCGTAGACCCATCCACCACCCCTCCCTCCTGCCCATCCTACTTGGAGGTTTGCTGCTTCAGTTCCGTTCTTGTGCTGCCACATTTCCCCCTGTTGCCACCGGGCGCCGTTAAACTATAACGGCAACCGGCTGCGCATCATGCCGACATTAAAGGACACCTTTTTTTTCGTTGGTGTCTGACGCCGGAAGTCACTGACCAAATGCGGGATTTTGACAACTTCAGGGTGAGATCAGGTTCTAAAATTAATTACTAAATGATTAAAAATAACAAAAGTGCAGACAAGAGATGCAGAGATTGAAAAAAAATATATATGTAAAATGATTTAGATATGGTTGTTGGACCCATCACCACACCTGCCACACACCATGCACAGATTTCCACCCCCTTAACTCCAGCTACATTTCCCCTGACGCCACAGTGACAGCTGTGTATCACGCCGATGTGAAAGGATGGCTTTTTCGTCAGAATCTGATGCCAGAAGTCACTGACCAGACGCCGACATTTGACAACTCAGAATGACTGTTTTTGTACTTTAATTCCAATTTCCTTAAAGCTCCAGTGTGTAGGATTTAGGATGATAAAGGCAGAAAACGACGCACAAAAGGCCTGAAAGCCCCAAAAGTTATATCAATAAAAACAGTCTTGATGGGAGAAACTTTGACCCATGAACACTCTGGAGATGAGAAAATGGTCACAGAAGGTGAGGTTGAAGCCTGATTGTAGAAGTTGTCAAACATTCTTTGGTGCACAGCATTTTTATTTTGTTTTTGTTTTGGAGAGGAGAGACCTCTGTGGATGACTCTGCCCCTGCTAAAAACCTCCTGAACACCGAAGGAATTCTAACCAGGAGAAGTTTCAGCTGGTCACAATCTACAATCCACCAAACAACCACTAAATCCTCCTCAATCTTACACACTGTTCCTTCATTTCATAATCAGCTCTGTGCAAATTTGACTTTTATTCTGGAAAATGATAGAAGGTAAAAACAGTTTGCTGGTCTCACAGACACTAACACACTAACACCAACATACAGGCGTAGTTGGGAGCAAGTAGAGGACAGAGAAAGGCAGAACTCAGTGGAGTGCAGATCTCCGTCAGGCTACAGCACAACAAGGTGGGAAATAACGACAACAAACACGACCAAAACCTTGAAACTGCCTGCTGACGTACTGATGGTAGCACAAGTATCAAGGAAAAATTACCACAACAACAAAATCTGCAGGTACTAATTCAAAAATGGGTGTTCTGTGCAAAACAGGTAGCGGTAGTGGAATTGTCCTCCTGGCTCCCTTACAGACTAGATGGTGGTGAATATAACAGAAACAGTTGGCTTTATAATGGATGGATATATTATATATTATATATTATATATTATATATGGATGTTGGATTTTGAGCCTCAAGGAAGGCCAAAGTGTGTCCTGCAACAGATGGTAAGGTTTATTATTTTTTAGCCAAGATGGAAAACTTAAGAGGAGTCAGCAGTCAGTGAGGGTGTGAAACAGTCAATAAATCAGGTTGTCAACCATTATCAATCACTGCAGCGTATTCTCACAGAATGGTGTGTATGATATCCTACGAATTATGTTACATCCTTAACGTACAGTTACATAATTAATGTTACGTTATGGAGGTTAAGTTTAGAAAGAAACACAGTGAGAACGTAACCTTAAAGTGACTCAGCATTGACTCAAATTTTGCACGGATACGAACAAACAAAATTCCGTGGGAAAGTCCTGTGTTTTGTGACCGATGCACAACTCCAACTGGCCTGGATCCGTCACTCACCAATCACAGCCCATTCTCACAACAAGGCGGTCCATTTAAATACGGCTGCCTACTCACTGATCCCTGCTACACCAATGCTGCTGCTGGCAAAGCTTTACCTGCACCAACCCTGTCCCCACCCTCCTAATTAAGTCCTAACAAGTGTGCCCAATGATCTGTGAGCAGCTCCTGTCTGCAGTGAAGCTGTGGATGTACAGTCAAGTCTCACTGGATTACTGTGACACTGAGGAAAACTTAAGACAGGCTGATTCTGCAGCCTCTTCATCTACGATTTCTGAGCAGATTTATGGACGTTTATTCTGAATGGACATCAGAGATGATATCCTCGGGAAGTGTAGAGCTTTGTTCACATTACACGATTTCCACCGCAATTTTGACGTCACAGAGGATCTTGAGAGCCACCTCGGGTCGGAGGTGAGTCGGCAGATAGTCTGTCACGACGAGTTTCAGGGTGAAAATCGTGTCGTGTGAACTAGGCTTAAGTCGCACTGAACATTTCAAATGGGTTTCATGTCTGTGTTCAGATTTCACTCTGTTATAAAGAGAAGAAGGAAGAGTTTGACTCAGTTCACCTCCTGCTGAATCTTAACCTCCCTGAATGATGAGTTAAATTGAAGAGATTTCGCACCTCCTCCTGTAACGTTCATCCGGTCAATGACCTTTGACACCTTCCAAGTCACCCTAGAGGAAAAACCTAATAAGTGCACATTGAGTTCAGATTATAGAAACATTAAGGATGAACCTAAGACGACGTTTGTTCCTGGAAGAATCCAGCAGTTCTGCAAAAGACACTTCAGATAAAGAAGAAAAAATAAAACGACAAACAGCAACATCGGTACAACACTGCAAATTGACGTTTTTTCTTTTTCTTCAACATCTCTTGGTTGAAAGTCTGTGTTTGTTGGGCCCATCCACCAGCCTGCCTGCCCGCCCCAGCTGAACTCGCGTCCTTGTCCTGCTGCGTTTCTCCCTGACGCCGCCATGTGCTGTTACACTATAACAGCAACCTGCTACAAATCATGCCGAAATTAAATGATGCCTTTTTTTTGTTGGTATCTGACGCCCGCAAGTCACTGCCCAAGTGCTGGATTTTGATAAGTACGGAGTCTGAACAGGACAAACTTGATCCATGACCTTTGACCTCTGCCCAGTGGCCCTAGAGAAAAACCTAGTGAGTGCACATTAAGGATGAACCAAAGAAGACGTTGATGCCAGTAAGAATCCAGCGTCTCTCTCAGATAAACAAGAAAAAATAAACAACAGAAACATCTGATGGAAAACACACGCATGTGCGTGCACACACACACACACACACACACACACACACACACACACACACACACACACACACGCACACAGAGCTGGTTTGTTGTTTGTGGCGGTCATGTTGAGGGAAAACAGCGTCATTGATTTTCCTGATTCCCCGCCGTCGACAGCAGATGTAACACACACACGCAAACATGCTTTCATCAGCAACAAACATCCATATCTACACATATACATTACGCACACACACACACACACACACACACACACACATACACATACACACAGCTCTCTATCTGGACCTGCTGACAGCCTATTGGTGGATTAGACGAGGTGACTAAAAGCGGCGAGGTAATCTTCTCTCATTATTTCAATTACCAGGCTAAACGCAGCAATCAGCCGCATAATGACCGGCGGCGGGTGAGAGAGGGCGAGAGAGAGAGGGAGAGGGAGAGAGAGAGAGAAAATGTGAGAAATATTTTCCATGGTTTTTGGGGAGAAACGAGTGTCTGCAGGACGAAGACAAAGAGACAACAGGAGAGGGCGGGCGGGCGAGGTGCAGAGAGAGGGGAGGAACGAGGGAGAGACAAAAAGAGGAAAATATTTGTATCGATCTCACAGAGGAAAAAAAACACATTTACTCTGCGGGGAGAGAAAAAAGAGCGGAAATCAATGTGAGCATTTGCATCGATCTCTTGGTGGGAACACACTTTTATTTGGAGGGAAATATACATGAGGGAAAAAGAGGAAAATAAAGGGAAAGAAAGGAGGAAGGAGGCGTAAAGAGAAAGAGAGAAGATGAAAATATTTGCATTGATTCGTCTTGTTCTGACTGCAGAGAGAGTTTCTGCAAATAAAGGACAACACAGATAGGAAGAGAGGAGGAAGAGGAGGAGGAGAAGACAGTAACAATGAGCATGGAGAGGAGGAGGACTGGGGGGAGTGGATGAAGAAGAGGAGATAGAAAGACAAAGAGGAGAAAGGTGAAGAAGACGGGAGGAAGAGATGACAAGCAGGGGAGGGAAGGTGAGGAGGACAAAGGGGAGGAGGAAGGTGATGACACAAGAGGGGTGATGAGATGATGATGGATGAAAAAGAAGGTAGAGGGAGACGGGAATCGGAGGAGGAAGTAAAAGGTGGCATAAAAGAGGATGAGGAGGAGGAGGAAGAAGAGAGAAGATGAAAAGGACTTGGGGGGAAGTGGTGAATGAAGAAGAGGAGGATAGTAAAGACAGAAGATGAGGAGGAAGATGAAGACGATGAGGGAAGAGACATTAAAAGCAGGAGAAAGGAGTTGAGACGAAGGAGAAGAAAGAACAGAGGGAGGAGGACAGAAAATAGGAGAAGGAGGAGGAGGAGATGGGTTGGTGGAGGAGAAAAAGTAAAATCAAATAAGGAAAAAAAGAGCTGGAAGAGGAGGAGCACTTTGGGAGGTGGTGGATGACGAAGAAGAGAATAGAAAGGCAAAGAGGAGAAAGATGATGAGGATGAAGATGAGGAAGATGAGAAAAAGAGATGGTAAAACAGGAGAGTGAGGATGAGGAGGCAGGAGGACAAACAGGAGAAGGAAGAGAAAGATGATGAGAAGAAGAAGGCAAAGAGGAAGAGAGGGAGGAGAAGGAAATAGGAAGAGGAAGAAAATGTGACAATAAGGATGAGCTGGAATAGGAGGAGGAGGAGGAGGAGGAGGAAATAGAGGAGGGTAGAAAGGCAAAGAGGAGGAGGAAGAGGAAGAAAATGAGAAAAAGAAAGAAACAGGAGAGGGAGGATGGAAAATGGGAGGAGGAGAAGATGAGATGGTGGAGAAGAAGAATACCAAGAGGAGGAGGTAGAAGGAGAAGGACATAGGAGGAGGAAGTAGAAAGAAATGAGACTAAAGGAGGAGGAGGCACAAAACATGGAGGGAAAGGAGGAGGAGAAAGAGGACAACAGTATAGTTATGATGAGCTGGAAGAGGAGGAAGCAGGAGAAGAAGGAAAAGAAAGAACAGGAGAGGGTTAATGGCAAATGGGAGGAGGAGGAGATGGGATGGTGGAGAGGAAGAAGGTGAAGAGGGAAATAAGGGAGGAAGAAGAATAAATGTAATGAGATAAAGGGGGAGGAGGAGGCAGCGAAAAAGAGGAAGAGGAGAGGAAGGAGAATGAGGGAAGTGAAGAAATGGGAAGCGAAGACAGAAGAAGAGGAGCAGAGAGGGAGAAGATAAGTTACATAAGAGGAAGAAGAGGAGGACAAAGACTGAGACGAAGGAGTGTATGAACAAACAGAACAAAATATAAACTTCACTAAACTTTCCCGAAACCTTCAACACGTCGGAGGAGGAGAATAATCAGATGGAAATGTCCTCCTTTTCTCTCCTGGCTGACGAAGATGCTCCTCTGCATCACATCCAGACACATTCAGAGTCCATTCAAAAGCTCCATTCACAAAATGCAGATTTTTACATCGACAGACACGCTACACGTCCCGCTTTTCTTAAAGTCGCATCTCCTCAACTATTGTTGGCTGAAATCACACAGACAGGACGAGGAAGGTGTCAGTGAATGCATCACGCATCTCAATCACAGTGTGAGCTGATGGTCCAGAACACAGCCGCAGAGGACCTGACGCCATGTGGCCAGAGGTGGGTGTGGGAGCACCTGAGTCCTGGACTGAGGGGTGCAAAGTACACTTACTCAAATACTCTAAGTAAAGTACTTCAGTGCCTCAAATCTGTACTAAGTATTTTTATTTTCTGCCTCTTTACATGTCTACTTCACTGCGTCTCATCTCAGAGGTAAATATTGTACTTTTTACTGCACTGCATTTATCTGACAGATGAAAGATGAGTCGTCACAAACCTAAAAATAGTTTGTCCATGTTTTTCTGACACCATGAGGAGGTGACTTTGCAGAGATCATAAACATAAACAAATTGTCATAAATAAACTGTTTAATGGTGCAGACAATACTCGGCTATTTTTATTTTTCATATATTTATATCAGAGCCATTTTTCGGTTCAAAATAAAGTCATTCATTCATTAATAACTAGTGTACTTTGACGTCATGGACAGGTGCCGTATTTCTGCACGTTTCCATAAAGTTTACTGATACGGGCTAAACGGAGCAGTACCACCTGAGACCGCGGGGTTAGTGTTGCTGTCTCTACCTGATACGTAGCTCTAGTGAGACACAAAGAAGAAATAACAATGGTGGTTATCGAATGTCTCGGCGGACATCCTAAAGTAATGGAAATGACGCTCGTAGTCAGTTTCTCTCATCGGAAGTACTAGAGACTTTAACTTTTATGCAAGAGCTACATTATCAATATTTCCTCCACAGTCGCCATGTTTGAAACAGACGTATACATTTCCGTACATAAAGGGAGCATTAATGGGCCTTTAGCCTATCATCAGTGTTGTGCCGTGTAAATTGTTTTGTTTTTTCTTTTAAACAAATGCACCAATTTATCTTTTTATTAATAATATTGGTTCCTGACATATTTTAATTTCTGAAAAACAAACAACTGCAGTAACTCTGAAGATCCCGTAGATTTGGGGGGTCTCGCGCTTATAACATCAGCATGTTTGGAAAACATGTTTAGCATAAGACAGTTGTTTTGTCAGTGAACCTTGTGAGTTGTAATGGAGCTGAATTTTGTAACGTTACCTTTGTTAAATGTTGCTGTTGTCCCTGGCTTCATATGAGTAGAGGAAAAGTCAGCTAGCTGCTAGGCTAATTTATACAATGTAAAATGCCATAGGCTTGTGCTAATAACATTAGCATGTTGTATTTGTGGGGAAAATGTGTCCAGATAAAGACAAGTGTTTGTCTGTGAATGCTGCGAGTTATAGTGAAGCTGAGTTGTACACTTGTGTTCGTGTTTATTGAGAACTTAAAGTCTGTCTAAAATCAATTAAAATGTGCAGCCCTTAGAAACCTCACCACAGACTAGCATTCTGAAAGTTGGTAGACTATTTGCAGTGGCAGAAAGAATACGTAAAACTTTTTTTTTCCTGACGTAAAACTACAATAGTAAAACTATTAGGACCACACAGTAAACGTACTGCATTCAAATTTTTACTTAAAGTGAAAACTGAAGGAGGTATTATCAGCACAACGTACCAACATTTGCTTAACATCTGTTCATGGTGGAGCTTTCAGTTCTTACGCAACGCTGTTTAATGAATAATAATCATATTTTAATTGTTATAATTAAAAGTTTGTGAGTGAAATCTGAATCTGTAACATAACCAGAAACATGTCTGTCAGGTAAATGCAGTACAGTACTTTTCTCTCATGTAGGAGCAGTCAGTCAATATGCCACTGAGTTGCATAGTTTAACTGCTTTTAGGCCTTTTGAATGTTATTTCTGGATCAACCTTTAATTCAAGATTCAGCGTTATTCCCTATAATTCTCTGCAGCAGCAGCAGCAGTAGCTCTATCTCACTCTGCAGAAGCTGCATAAATACAACGGTATCTCAATATCTGAAATGTGGCACAGCAGACGGTCCCTGTCTACATGCTACATGGCTACGTGTGAAAGTACAGCACTTTCTGGAGAGACCTGCGTGATACCATGTCCTCCATTACAGGTGTCTCCTTTTCATTACAGCATGAGCAATTAAATCTGTTTGACTGCGTTGTGTTGTATTGGACTGTCCTAATTACCAGCGTGCGACGCGGTGCAGCTCTGGTTTTGAGCTGAACTTTTGTTGGACACTCCTTTTCTATTTTTATTCTGAGATTCAAGAGATTTAAATGTGGAATTATCCACAGGATTCCTCCTTACGTCACAACAAAAATCTAAAGAAGTAAAGAAGTTCCATCTGGTTGGAGACAGATAACCATGACCATGAACGTTTCTGGTAAGAATTGCGTGGGATGCTAGAAAGCTAGCTTGTTTTCCATAGTGAAGATGGTGTTGTGACTAGAGATGCGCGGATGACGTATTTTTTCATCCGCAACCGCTTCTTAAAATCTCTATCCGCCCGCTATCCATTTGCATGAACGTTTTTTCACCAATTTTCAAAACCGAACCCGCCCGCCATCCGCCGATTAGTTTTTAGGTCTATTGAAGATTTTTTTTTTGTATTTGAGTGCTTCAACCGCAACCCGCCCGAATTTTATTAAAATATTATTTTTCGTGGCGTCATCCGCCCGATCCGCGGTTTATCCGCGGTGTCTGCGGGTCCACGGGTCAACCGCGCATCTCTAGTTGTAACATAGTATGGGAACTACAACATCTATACGTTACTCATGATAGTACTGTTGTAAGTATAAATGATAAGGAAGTACGTACTCATCCATCTGGGTAAGTGGTTTGTTTACATGATGTGATGAAGGTCCATATTTAAGGGATCCAGTGTGGACTGAGAGCATCAGATGTAAGAGGATGGAGTGTGATAGTCTGACGCTGCCATCTGGTTAGGCATGTGAGCATTGTGGAATCGTGGCCTCTTGCGCGACATATATGACATATACAATGACATTATATGGCCATAGAAATTATTTCTTGTCCATGTAATATGGCCACTGATCTCACGCTCTGCTCAGAGCGTAAGGAACTCCTGGACATCATTGTCCTTCTTCCTTCTTCTTTGAGTTAGCTGCTAACTGATATCAGCTACTTTTTAAATTTCCCACGGTCGGTCACACCCGTAATATGTCATCAAAATGTCAAATCCTTGCCGTCCATGATCCTGATCTGCTGGCTGTCCCGTTTTTAGAGGTCATTTTGGCAATTTTGTTCGAGGACAGGGAGACAATTGTGTCCAAAATATGTCCATCATATATAATATGAATTGAATTTTTTTGAAATACTTTCACAGCAAAAAATGATGCATGCAATTAATTTAGATAAATCAATCACAGAGCATGAAATTAATTAGATTATTTTTTAATCCCTTGGCAGCTCCAGTTAAAATAAGTAAAGCTGAAAATAAACCAAAGCTGCGTCTGAGGTGTTGTGTTGAACCATTTTTGATAAACACCTGCCAACCGAGCAAATAAATATTTACCGTGGCCACATATATGTGTGGAGCCTCAGTGACGGACCAACTGAAGGATGAGAAAGTAAGATAAACAAAAATAAATGGTTTTATTTGGAGTTAAATCTGATATGTGACTCCTCTTCTTATCATTGTCTCTCACCCCTCTCTCTCTCTCTGCCTCCCCCTCCTCCCGCGCTCCCTCCGTTTGATTGACAGGGTGGACAGATGCTGCTCTATAAACAGGTAACCTGATCTACAGAGCCCATCTGGTCACAGCTCTGTTCAATTCACACTTCACACACACACACACACACACACACACGGATATAAAAACACACACACCCACTCCGGTGACTCACACACACACACACACATACACACACACATGTTGGGAGATTCACACACATACACACACGCCTGCACACGGACAAATATGGACGAGCATCAAATAAATATGGCGAGGACACACACAGTGACTCATGCACACACACACAAACACACGTGGGAGTGTGTGTGACGTGAGTCATGCGATGATAGCGGTGGCGGCGGCCGCGGTGGTGGTGAAGCGTCACCTGGGCAGGTCTGAACGCACCGACAGAGGCCACAGGACGGACGGTTTGTGTCGTGGTGTTGTGATGCTGCAGGTGACAGCATCACATCACCTGAAAACTCGACGCCGATGTGGACGAGTGTGACCTGGCTGTGACACACCGACAGGACGCCGAACACGACGACCCAGAAAATGTTTGTAATGTTGAGGACGAGTAAAAACACATAAAACAAATACAGGTTTTTTAATTCCCTGGAAAGTAGATGTTTTAACAGCAACGACCTCGTCACATGTCCACGTCCACATATGGCGTCCAAGGTACCCTGGGTGTGTTGGTTGGTGACGCTCTGGGACGCCGTGTCAACTTCAGCCTGTCACATGTATTGTCTGTTTTCAAAATACACTTCTGTTTTCACAGGAAATGCACAGTTTGCATACAGTCTCTTTCAAAATAAAAGCACTACATCGGTAAAGCCCCTGCAAAGTGGCATTTTCAGCGACAAGTGCACATGGTTGGGTTTAGGAAAAAGAGCAGGGTTTGGCTTTACAATCTCCAACCCGTCCTCCACCCCTCACACCCGCCCTGCTTGCACATTAAGCCACCTGAACTTATGTGAGCTTATAAAGAAGAATATAACAGCTGATTCATAACTTTGCAACAGCCGTTTTTGTTTTGATATATTTATCTCCAGTGATATCAGACAGTCTTTCTCCTCACACACAATTCCCTGTTTCATGGAAGGCAAGTGGAGACTAATGGCTGTCCAGGATGCATTGTGCCGCTTGGATATATATATATAAAATACACGGCAAGTTGAGGCTCATCCTCTTTCTGTCATTGTCACGGTAACCACAGTTTGAGTAAAGACACAAACACCTGCAGCAGCTGAAAGCGATGATGGTCTCTCTGTATCTCTGCTCCTCCTCACCTGTCACCAACACTGCGGCTAAAGATCCGCTCTGCTGTTTGCTGTTTCATATTTGATGTTCACTAGGACTCATCTGTTCAGCTACAGCCTACAATACAACACACTGTGTTACAGAATCAATTGAAGTGATCAAGATCATAGAGGCAAAGTGAAAGCAAAACTTACAGGTTTTGTTCCAGATGCCTGGAAACCTCATTCAAATCCCAGTGATATTTCTGTCTGCAGACATTAGCTAGCAAGTTCTGTCGGCTTGTTTTACACAGTGGAGGAAGATGATGCGAGCGGTGCGTTTGGAGCGCACTCTGACACAAACTGGAGCTACTGACTGAATTAAGAAAGGGCATTTTTAAATATAAAAAAATTAGGTAATTACCTCAGAGAGGCTAGATAAGAACAATATGAGGGGCTGCTGTTGAAAAATCAAAGAATACATCTATTAATCAGAGCACACACACACACACACACACACACACACACACACACACACACACACGAGATTGTAGCATGAGCAGAGTGCCAAATATATTTTTAACTTATGAAGGATTGTGACAGAAGCAGCGGGGGGGCAGCTGCTGAAACAGCTGTTTGCAGCTCTGTGTCTCTGCCCCGTCACCTCCCTGTCGTTTCACTGCTCTAAAGCATCGGCCCTGTCTTAGATCAGGTCTGCCTGTTTATGAGAGGCTCCAAGATTTGGTGCTCAGGGGACGTAACACTCTGGATGCTTGAATATAAAAGAGAAAAATCAAAGACAATAAACTCACAGATTAATTCTGCCTTTACTTAACTACCACTAACATTATGTTGGTGTTAACACCTGAGCTGAGGATCGTCACATCAGGTTTAGTTTGTGTTTCTAGCTGAATTAATATCAGCCTTTGTCTGTTTTTAATCCTTCATGTCCATATTTTTCATTTGTGTTTTTTAATTCTGTCATCCCATTAAAATCATCACACACTGAGTCCACCGTGTTTTATTGTTCTACTTCATGTGAAAATTGCAAATGTCCTGAAGGTTACGCCACATTTTCTTCACTGACTCTTGGTGAAACAACTCTACATATGCAGAAAATCAAACCTGTTCTGGAAACTTAAATGGCAGAAGAAAGTTTTGGTGTTTAAACATGATTTACAAAACACGAGGATATATTTCCTTTAAACATGCAACAACGTCTGATGAAAAACACTGGCCTGGTGTTAGAAGGCTTCAGACGCTACAGATTATAGATCGTTCATTTTTATTTCTGTCTGGCCAAATATCTGACCCACCTAACATGAGATTACAAGACATGTCTGTTTTTTAAATATGCCAGACAGACCCTGATCTTATGGCACACAATTAATCTGTCTGTCCATCCATCCATCCATCCATCCATCCATCTTCATATCATCCATTCATCCATCTTTCATTATCTATCCCTCTATACATCTATCCATTTACCTGTGCATCTATCTATCCATCATCCATCCATCCATACATCCTTCCATCCATCCACCCATCTATTCATCAACCCATCCATTCTTCCATCATCATATCATCCATTCATCCATCTTTCATCATCCATCCCTCTATCCGTCATCCAAACATCTATCCATTTACCTATGCACCAATCTATCTATTCATCATCCATCTATCCATCAGTTTTCTGTCCATATTTTCATTCTCTGTCCATCTACCTATCCATCCATCTATCATCCATTCATCCATCTTTCATCATCCATCCCTCTATCCATAATCCAAACATCTATCCATCTACCTAACCATCCATCTATCATCCATCATCTATCTATCTTTTTTCCCCTCAAACTAACTGCTGCAGTGAAGAGTAAAAACTTTCCCTCTGAGATGTATCAGAGTAAAGAAAAGCAGCAAAAGGAAATAAACGTAGCGCTTGAGTTACACACCACCTCAGTGTTCACAGGCACCTTGTATAGATAAAGGTTGAATGACTGAATGAGTCACATGATCTGTTCTCCCACCATGCATCATTCACTCTTCCACTTGTATCATAAAGTTAAACTGAAAACAATGACGTTCAAACTTTCAGAGCTCCTTCATCATCTGCATCATCATCATTATTGTCTCCTCTTTGCCAAAATTCCACAAACCAACAGTCAGCAGCCTTTTATGTGTAAAAATGCTAACCGCTAGTGGCTAATTACTGACTCCAGAGGCCTTTCCACATGGCCTTCTGTAAGCTAATGGCTAAGTGTAACCACGTCTGCAGTCGGCTACCACCACAGGCTAACAGTTAACAGCTAACCAGTAATTATGAACAGCACCCTCGGCTTCACCCTGAAGGACTTATCATGTTGTTTAGCCATTAGCATATGCTAGCACGCTGCCCTGAGCGTGGCGCCCAGCTCGCCCTGTGGCGCGCTGGCATTTCAAAGATGGTAATTATCACAAACTGGTTGGCAAATGCTACTTAGCCCCGGGCCCGGGGGGTCAGAGGAATTATGGGAGAATGAGTCCTGAGAGTCAGACGGTGGGGGGCGTGGTCGGTCTTTGTTTTGGATAATGATAGATTTTAGCTGCAGGTCACTTCACCGCTCTTTCACCTCTTCACATTCACTCATCTCCTCTTCTTCTCTCCTGCTTCTCTCCTTCATCGCTTCCTTCCCTCCTTGACCTCCTCCATCTGGCCTTCCCCTCCTCTTCCTACCCTCCTCTCTCTTCCTCCTTCACTCTTGTTTACAACAAACATTTCCAGTAAACATAATAACAGAGGGCACCAACCTGTTGCTAGGCGACAATTACAGGAACAACAGCGATGCAGGGCAGAGATGCTGAAGTGTGTGTGTGTGTGTGTGTGTGTGTGTGTGTGTGTGTGTGTGTTGATCACCTCGCAGTAAAAGCAAACAAAGAAGAGACCAACCTCATGTTTCTGTTGTCTTCAAACTTTTCTCGCGTCCTCTGTTCAAGTTTCTTCGTCCTTTTCTGGTCCCAAACTTCTCATGACTCCAGGAAATAGACTGTGCCGCGTCCCGTTGATAGACAGAACCAGAATCAGAAATAGAGTCAGGTTTACTGCCATGTAGGTTTTAACATATGAGGAATTTGCTTCGATGCATCGACAAAAAAGATAAAGATGGGATAAAAAAGAAACTCCGTAGCTTTATCTTTACTTTAACAGAAACAACACCACCTTCATTAGTGGATAATAGAAGTTGTATTTAATCTTATATCTTTATGCAGATTATTCCACGTCCAGGGTGCAGTGTAGGAGAATAAAGTTTCCCTAGATCTGTCAAACCCAGCTGTAGAGAGGTAATGACTGAGGAGAAATCTGGACCCCAGCTGAGAACCACTGTGCTAGTGGATGTGCAAAGGTTCACAGTATTAAGAGAAAAGAATATGCAGTGTTTGGAAATAGTGACCCAAAAACCTTTGCATTAATATCAGTATTTAATATTGCGTTATTACTGTATCTAAGTATACGATTTGAGGCATTTGTACTTTATCTGAGGGCATTAATGTTACAGCAAACCACTATTAGCTTTTATACAATGTTAAATGCCATAGGCTTCTGCTAATAATGTTAGCATGTTGTATTTGTTTGGAAAACATGTTTAGCATAAGACAGTTGAGCTGTAATGGAGCCAAATTTTGCAATGTTACCTTTGTTAAATGTTGCTGTTGTCCCTGGCTTCATATGAGTAGAGGAAAAGTCCGCTAGCCACTAAGCTAGTTTATACAATGTAAAATGCCATAGGCTTGTGCTAATAATGTTAGCATGTTGTATTTGTGGGGAAAATGTGTCCAGATAAAGACAAGTGTTTGTCTGTGAATGCTGCGAGTTATAGTGAAGCTGATTTGTGTTTGAGATTGTCTCTATTAAGCCGTGTTTAATGTGTGTTTAACGTGTGTTTAATGTGTGTTTTGAATCAACTAAACTTTGCAGCACTTCACAGAAACCCCAGCCCAGACTAGTGTTTTGGAGGTGTAACTGCAGAGTGACACAGACACACCACCGCACAAGTATAAATGCTCACAACGGTGCAGACTCTGCATAGAGTCTGATGCACAAGTATAAGTCTTGTTCCCTTCAGTGAGCAGTGATGACATGTAACTAGGGCTTTTATTGTGAAACCCAAGAATGGAAGGAGCGAAGCCGTCGACAATATTGAAGGGAATCAAGAGTTTGTTGTGATTGTTCCGACTCCAGAGCCTCTGTGTTATTATTTATTACCATCATAAGTATGGGTGTAACACATTAGCCTAACGGTAGCTAACAGCAGACTGGCAGCACTGTTAAGACACACACAAAAACCTGTCTGTGTGTGGATCAGAGGAGCGTGCCCTTAAATGACAACAAAGCGCAGTGGAGGCTCAGCATGGCTTTTTAAGACAAGACTATATTGGTATAGGTGTAGATATTTATAGTATCTGCGATGTGGCGTATAGCGTTCCAAGACTCACTTGCCAAACTGAAAATCCACCCGCATTTGGCGCTTGGCGGGTTTTAATTTCAGACGCTGGCTGAAGCGCAGAAATATTTAACCTTTAAAACAAACAACGTCATCAATAAACAAATAAATATATACATAAATAAATTTAACAACAACACCTGCCTGATAATCAGGCTGCACGATATATGAAGACACATAAAAACGTTTCCACAGCATCTGGTTAGACTGAAGCTGATGGCAGAGGTCAAAGGTCACAGAGGCTGCGTCTTAACTTACACAGGCCACACACACACACACACACACACACACACACACGATATAGAAGGTGTACTATCAATTTACATGAGGGAGATTTTTAAGGATCACTGAACGACTTGCTCTCACACTTACACTTCACACACACATATAGACACACACACGCTTCCTCCTGATGAAGACTGAAGCTGTCAGCACACACACACACACACACACACACACACACACACACACACACACACACACACACACACACACACACACACACACATTCCTTCAGCCATGGGTAGATTGAGTTGAAACCTCGGAGCCTCCAGATGGCACATTTCAACTCAACATCATGTTTTTTTTTTCTTTCTCTTCTCTCAAACCTTTATTCGTATGCGAACGTCGACCCCGATTGGATCGATTTATTCTGAAGGTCTTTAAACACCAGATTAACTCCAAAAAATGGTGACTGTAGGTTTAAATTTAAATGATAATATTAACTGATATATTGGTAATGCGACTGTAGCATTAATAAACACGATAATAATACTAACACTTCTACTTCAAGTAATAATAATAGTGATAATATGTTGTAATATTTTGTAATAACTTTATTTGAAAAATATTTAATTATTTTATTAAAATGGAATAAAATACCCATTAATAATATAAGATTTAAAAAAAAAATGGACATATTGGGAATATGACAGTAGCATAAATAAACATAATAATAATAATGATGATAATTATAGTAATAACATAATAATAAGTAGAGTAGAAGTAAAACAAAGTTATAAATCTCTAATAATAAAATGGAATAAAATATCCAACAATAATATGATATTAAAAATAGTTATTATCAGTAGTAGTCGTAAAAAATTATGATAATATTTTTAATTTATTCTTTATTTGTTTCATTTTATTCTTGTTATTATTATTATTATTATTATTATTAGTAGTAGTAGTAGTATATTATTATCATTAGTAGTGGTATTATTATGTTATGAGTGAAGGGAAGGTAAAACATAGTTTAGATTCATTACATATACAGTATGTTGTTGTTACTTTAACTACATTTTGATGCTGATACTTTTGTACTTTTACTTCAGATTCTGAGTAAAGGTATTTCTGTATATTTCTGTGGTATTATAATTTTTACTTCTCAACATAAACACGTGAATCTTCTTCCACGGCTGCAGCAAGCCTCAGGTCTTTGTGCCGTCACAGTGTGGGATGTTGAATTAAACCATTTAACCAATCAACAGACTAAAATAAACCATAAGAACCACGTGATGACGCTACTCTCTCCCACTGTAAGTGAATACCTCTCTCTGCTGTATATGATCCACTGGCTGTAACAGACTCTCGACCATCAGTTTGGACTAAATAGTGAATATTGTGTTTGTGATGAACTGCGTGGATCGATCAGCAGATGATGCGTTCACTTCCTTTAATGACTCTGGGAGACATTTATTAAAGCGAGCGGGCAGGAAATCGATCCTAACCAGACTGCGACCACATTACTGCCTCTGTGTGTGTGTGTGTGTGTGTGTGTGTGCTGACCGCCTCAGTGGACGCACATCTCAAGTGTTACATTATCTGCTGCGTTCAGTGTCAAAGAAAGGGTGGGAGATTTGCACAAGAGTAAGATGGAAGAAAAGTACTGACAGTTATTATTTTTTGTCAAAAGTCCTCATCTGCACTGAGGTTTAATGTGTTTATATATTTTATCTATTTTTCTATATATTTCATTTTAATGAAGCCACATTACTGATCCCTTGTGTTTTGGGGCAATTGCAATTTTTTTCAAGTCATAAAAAAAATTTAAAAAGATGTGAACTACAAGAGATTGTTCATTTTTGTCTGGCGCTTCTTCAACTCTGCAAGCTCCAGCACCACATTTCAAAATGCTCTCGGTGCAAAGATGGTGACATTTTAATGTTTTGTGATGTAATTGTTTTGGCTTTTATTTTAGTTTCTGTTGGCTTTAATGTCTGGCCTGCGCTGCACACCACCCGCACACATGAGAGCTAACATTAGCTCGCTAGTGGTGCTGCTCATTCAACAATTACAGCTGGTAACATTATCCCAGTGGTGGAGGGCCATGCTGCGGAAACATCACACCTCCCCTCTGCTCTCCCCCAACATCGCCACGGCTTTATTTTGAACCGTAAAACCATTCAGCATTGTTAACTATGTTAGCACCACTATATCATAACACTAACAATAAACTTTCTTTATACAGCATCTGTCAAAACACAGTTACAAAGTGCTGTGCAATAAAACTATTCAAAACACAGGGAAATAAAGAGAGCCACCACTAGCCATGCTGTCACTGCTAACAGTGCTAACAGAGCTAACAGTGATGCTAAAGAGGGTCTTACATCTCAAAACAAGCAGTAATCGCCAAATTAGCGGTGCTGCTAAGACTAGCTAGCTCCTATCAGATCTGGTTGGTCACCTGTAGACTGGCATGTGTAACTATTCAAAGATTTTCTCAGCTTAAAATATTTAGATTATAATCAAATGAAACAATAAAAAAATAAATCAAACAAAAGTAGCAGTAACAGAAGAAAAGAAAGGACACTACATTATATTTTCAGTGGAATATGGGTGTTTTAAATTTGACTGTATGAGGTAATACGTATGGCAGCCCCAGCAGGACATCAGAGTTTGTTTTATGGATCATTGTGATTAAAAAAATGGTAAAAATTTGCAGCAGATTTTCTTACTTTTCCCCAAATTATGGAGCTCGGCTAACAGTTTCCCTTTACTTCCAGTCTTTGTGCTAAGCTACGCTAGAACTGTCCTGGCTAAAGCTACAAAAGCTGAGTCAGTGCTCCATAGTCCCACAGCTCCTGAATGCAGCACATAAACAATGTAAGCAGAACATGCCAGAACACAGGCTCTGTGTGTGTGTGTGTGTGTGTGTGTGTGTGTGTGTGTGTGTGTGTGTTTCGGTGGAAGACACTTAGGCTCTGCAGTAAACACTCATCTCTTATTAACACACCACATCTCTAAAACATGAAGCGGCCGACGATCTGTCGTCGACACACATCATGCTGCAGGGGAAATATTTAACACACACTCTGACCTGCACACACACACACACACACACACACTCATACTCATGAAGTGTGTGTGTGTGTGTGTGTGTGTGTGTGGCCTGAGGAGGGTAATATCTGCTGACTGATGGCGGTGACGACAGGAAGGTCCTGAAGCAGCCATCACTAACCCCACTGTAAACACAGAGAGAAGGAGGGTGTGTGTAGGTGTGTGTAGGTGTGTGTGTGTGTTCATGGGTAAATGTGCTCACTGATTAATTGATTGATTATTATCATGTTACTCATGTCAGGTTGCCGTGACGACGTACAGCTGTTGTGAGAGAGAACAGAGTGTAGGGAGGAGAGAGGGTGTGTGTGAGTTTGTGAGAAGTTCAAAGTGTCCTGCTTGTTTGTTTCTTTGTCGTGGTGTGTTTACAGTCACTGAGAAAACAAGAGAAAACAGAGCGTTTTTAAACACATCCATCCGGACTAAGGGCCTGTCTACACATTTTAGGATATTTTTGTGAATGGCTATTTTACTCCATGTTTCGGCCTCTCGTCCACACAAAGTTTTAAGTCACGAAAACATAGATTTTTAAAAAGCCCTCAAAACTCTGGTTGCTGTTTATCTGATGATGTCAAAGGTAACGTTAGCCTGTAAACTTCATAGACTCAGCCGCTGATCAGATGCAGAACGTATAGAGAAAAGTCTCGCAGCTCCCCTATTTTTCCACGTGACGCACGTTTCCAGCAACAAATAGGCAGTAAATGGTCTCTTGATTATCATATTTGCATTGTAGCCTCTGTCTCTACAGTTTCAATGTTTAAATTGATCACAAACATGAAAAAGACACACAAAGTATTTAATTTTGACTCAACACTTCCTGTTTCCATTTCAAAATAAAAGTCCCCTGGCAACCTTTCTGTGGGACAGAATCCCTTCTTTTGTAAACACAAAGCTTTTTATTATTAAATCTTTGCAGGATCATTTTGTTGGCAGTGCAGTGGCTGCAGGGCTCCATAAATATCTGAAATACTGGCTTTCAGTTGCAGAAATACAGCAGCAACACTGTCTGTGTGAACACTACACATGTATTGTAAAATAGGGTCGTGCGTACAGAATATTTTTTTTAAAACAGAGGGGAAAATATCAGTTTACAAAAATACACGGACACATAGACACAGGGCTTAAAACAAAAAACGTTGTTCCACAAACTGAGATTGATTTTAAAACTTTAGCTTCATGTTTCAGTGTGTTTGAGCTGAACGTCATCTTACTATAATATAATTTTGTTTAGTTTTTTCTGAATGTTTAAAGACAGACTGTTACATCTATGTTGACTTACTTACTTTGTTGCAATTGAATGTTCTTGAAATAAATAAAATATTTTTTGGTGTTTTGTCATATCATCAAGAATATTAGTGTCACAGAATATCCTGAAATCTCATTCTGGACCATGTTGCCTACTGCTAGTTTCACATTTAATTTAATCAGAAGAGCTGCTAACTACAACAACGTATCCTCATGGAACGGTTCGTATGATGATGACAAATGACGTCACGATCCCTGACATAAAGTTACATAATTAACGTAAAGTTATGGAGGTTTGGTTCAGTAAATAACGTGAATGTGTTTAGGTTCAGGAGAAGCAACACGGTGAGTTCACACGGTTCTGAACATGTGACTCCAGGGTGTGTCCTGTGAGCCAGCCACTGCCTCAACCTGGCTCCTTACATGACCATTCTCAGTCAGGTCCTTGATTACTCCCATCAGCGCACGTGATCACAACCTTCCAAAATATGTGGGATATGCATGAATTACTGACTCATGATTATGTGGGATGATCCAAGAAGTCCAGGAAACACAGACCTTAATGTGACACACTGGAGCTTTGTTAGGGTATTTTCACAGTGTGGCATCAGGACTTTTACTGCAGTAAATGATCTGAATACTTCCTCCACCATCCAGACAGAGACATGCACAGAGGAACTGCAGTGTGTGTGTGTGTGTGTGTGTGTGTGTGTGTGTGTGTGTGTGTGTGTGTGTGTGTGTGTGAAAACAGTCCAGGTGATCACAGAGACCTTTAACCGGCCTCGAGTGGATGTAGTCCTGATGTCTCTGTCTGTCTCAGGAGAGGGATGAGTTTCCTCAGCACACACACACACACACACACACACACACACACACACACACACACACACACACACACACACACACACCATCATGCTTTTTACTCTCGCTCTCTCTTTCAGTCTAAACTGGATTTGCTCTGCATCTTGAGTCACCTCAGAGACACAAGATATCTGCTCCGTGTGTGTGTGTGTGTGTGTGTGTGTGTGTGTGTTGGGAGGAAATCTGATTGCTGTTATGGATTTTTTTTTTTAAATCGCTCTCGAGGTTTTCAGGAAAATCTGTCAACTTGTGTTTTTACACTTCTGTGGTCGCCCACACACACACACACACACACACACACACACACACACACAGAGGAGCGATGGTGACTTGTGTTTGTGTGATTCAGTCAGAGACACAAACACAAACACAGACATGTTTCTCTTTTAACCTCTGACGACGGAATAAAGTCTGAACGCTGTTCATCCGTCTGATGCCTCATCTGAAAGACACAAGTACTGAGGTACACTCTGAGGTATTTATACTGCACCTGAGTGTTTCCTCGTCAAGTCAGCCCATATTTCTACTGCAATACATTCACATGACAGCTTTAGGTACTTAAAAGATTGAGATTTTTACACACAAAACATATTAAGATGAGTCCATAAATCAACTTGCAAGAAAAGTTATGTTTTGTACACCGGAGACAAAACGTTGTACGAGAGAGAGACACTCTCAATACGTATGGACAGACAGACAACCCCAAAACATGACGCCTATGTAAAGCATTTAAAGGAACATTCCCCCTTATTTTAATGTAAGAGGATGAGAGGAGCTGACGTGGCAACTCATCATCACTGTGACCTCGTCACATGTCCACGTTTGCTCATGGACTCTCCACGTCCACACATGGCGTCCAAGGTACTCTGGGTGTGTTGGTTGTTGACGTTCTGGGACGCCGTGTCAACTTCAGCCTGTTACATGCATTGTCTGTTTTCAACATACACTTCTGTTTTCACAGGAAATGTACAGTTTGCATACAGTCTCTTTCAAAATAAAAGCACAAGAACAGGGTTTGGCTTTCCAGTCTTACAAGAAGTGAACACCGGCCTCACAGTTCAAAGTCTGTGGTTGTCGGACCCATCCACCTTTTGTTGTTGCCTGGCCTTAATTTCCCTCACTGATGCATCAAGTCCAACCAGGTTTGACTCCGAAGTTGTCGATTAGCTGCGACAATGCAGGTACATGATGGCGTCTCATTTGGAATGAAATAAATCTGAATTAAATCATTTGGAATTAAAGTGTTTCCAGGTAGTTTACATGAGAAATATTCATTCCCAATGAGGATTTACACAGAGATCAGTTTAATCGCCTTTATTCTGGTCCGCGCAAGGTTTGGGGCAGGGAAGGTTTCTGATTGGATAGGGGGCGGGCCGGATGTTACGTATTTACGTTTACCGGAAGAAAACACTGTAGTCCTCGCTCCAGATAACAAGATGCTTGACGACGCCGTTCTTAGTGCCTTTTTTGGACTTGCATGTGCAGAAAGACTGGAATGAACTTACAGAGGAATGAGTGTATAAAAGTGCGAGAAATTCTTTTACTAATTAGACACAGAATATTCCAGCTCCTTACATTGGATTGAATTTTCAATCGCATCGACCATTTTCATTCTGAATTAGGTGTTTACAGGATCACATTTAATAGGAATGAACTTTCATTCTGAATGAAAAGGGAATTAAACTGTCCATGTAAACGCACTCATAGTCTCATGTATAACCTTTTGCTTATTTTGCTCAATCTGTCGCTAGCTCTCACCGTCAGCTCGATCTGGGCCGTTTGAAGCCGTTATTCAATGCGACTCATATTAATATCTGTATCTGGATGCACTAAAGTTGCAGCATTATGTTTTAAAACAGAAACGTGAGCAACTGCTGGCTCACTCTGCTACACTACTGACCGTGCTGACGAGCCACAGCTGGTTAGCGACCTCGCTGTAAACAGATACAAGTGACATGATGACTGTCAATGACAGGATTATATCAGAGTAATATGGAAGAGTGAAAATTAAGGAGGGAGATGTTCATCAATTTTCCAGCAACGTATTTCATAAACTAGTTTGTAACTAACAGTGACTCTACCAGGATCTACGTCTGACCTTTCAGACCTTTACAGTTTGTTGATCTGTGAATCACTGAGACATAAACACATGATGATGATGATGATGAAGCCAAATGTGGAGAAGCAAAACAAACATTTTAATGATCTGAGAGCAACTTCCTGATGAGCACACAGAGAAGAAGAAGAGGGCGTAAAGCGAGATGTAACGTGAGAGACAGAGGTGCGAGTTAATGTGTCCATCTCCCCAAGTGTGTGTGTGCAGTCTATTTATCCATCACAGAGTGTGTGTGTGTGTGTGTGTGTGTGTGTGTAAGTGTGTAAGGCGATTACAGATCTGGAAGCTTTGGTTACATTCCCCTCTCTCATCCTGCCATCCTGCCCGACCAAACGGCGGTGGGTTTGATGGTTTTAGTGCCTCTCCGCTCGATGCAAATCTCATCACCAGTTTTCAGACACGAACGCTCGGGAAGCGACAAACAGAAACCGGAGAGAGAGAGAGGCCGCATTAACGCGGCCGCCGCGGCTCCTTCAAGAAAAGGAAAAAGGAAACCAGAGGCTGAAAATATGGCGTCGGGTTTCAGCCGTTTGGAAAATATCCTCAATTTGATCAAAAATTTATAATGTGACTTTTAGAGCAGCTTGGGTTTCCTGGAGGCTGCTGCTGCACATTATACAGCTCCTTTAATGTGGTTAACACACTTAAACACACCGCTGCACTCTGTCTCTGTGCGTGTGTGCGTGTTTGTGCGAGAGTGTGTAAGTGTGTGTGTGTGTATCAGCGCAATATGAGTCTGAATGTGTGTGTGAGTGTAAAAAAAAAGTAACTAAAATCCAGAATTTGCAGAACAACAAATGAAAATGGTTTGTAAAATTCATCTTGTAAATTTGTTTCTGGTGGTTTTAAAGGAAAAGTTCAACATTTTTTGATTTCTTTAGCTGGTTGCTTAGCTTAGCATAAAGACTGTAAACAGAGGGAAAGTGTGAGCCTGGCGCTGTCTAACGACAAATTCACCTACCAGCATCTCTAAAGTTCACTGATCAACATGATATACAGTCACCAGTCATGTTGCAGCAGCTCAATGCATCTAGTCATGTAGACATGGTGAAGACGTGTGACTTTGAACGTGGTTAACATGGTTGTTGGTGCCAGACGGGCTGGTCTGAGTATTTACTGGGATTTTCAGCACAACCATCTCTAGGGTTTACAGAGGATGGTCCCAAAAAGAGCAAATATCCAGTGAGCCAAAATGCCTTGTTGATGCCAGAGGTCAGAGGAGAATGGCCAGACTGGTTCAAGATGATAGAAAGGCAACAGGAAGTCAAATAAGCACTGGTTCCAACCAAGGTCTGCAGAAGACCATCTCTGAAGCAACAACACCTTGTCCAACCTTGAAGCAGATGGGCTACAGCAGCAGAAGACCACCAGGTGCCACTGCTGTCAGCTAACAACAGCAAACTGAGGCTACAGTTCAAAAACTGGACAATAGAAGATTGGAAACACCACATTCAGATGGAAGCATGGATCCATCCTGCCTTGTGTCAAGGCTTCAGGCTGCTGCTGGTGTAACAAAGCTCACATCATCTCAAACATGACGATGAGTTCACTGTACTCCAATGGCCTCCACAGTCACCAGATCTCAGTCCAATAGAGCAGCTTTGGGATGTGCTGGAATGGGAGATTCTCATCATGGATCAACTGTGTGATGTCATCATGTCAATATGGACCAACATCTCTGAGGAATGTTTCAGCACCTTGTTGAATCTGTGACACCAAGAATTAAGCAGGTCCAACCTGGAACCAGCAGGGTGAGTGTATCTTGTTTAATTGGTTTACAAAAAAATGTATGTGGTTATGAGAAGGTATTTTTGACACCAGTGGAGTCTCCAGACCTCAGTTCAGTTTCTGTATAAAATGAACCCGCTCTAATTCTCAAGAACGACTTGTTTTTGTTTCTCACATCCTCTTCACAGATCTGTATCTTCATTCTGATTTCTTTCTTTAGTTTTCTCTCTGTCTTTCTGTCATATCACTTTCTTCTTCTCCTCTTGTTCTTCTTCCTCTCTTCCCTCACTCTTCTTCTCCTCCCCTCCCTCCCCCTCGCTGCAGCTGCTGTGTTTATGTTTCACTTCATATCGAGTTGTTCCTCTGCTGGTATCAATATTGTTCGCTGCCTACCAATCAATAAGCAGGAATAAAAAACTTTACCAACCCAATCAATTACGCCCACTTCATTTTCATAACTCGACTCCATCGTCCTCGTCGCCGCGACAGCAGCCCGATGATCCAGCCTCTCTCCCGGGACACGTGCTCCTCCTCCACCTCCCCCCTCTATCAATCTCCCCCCACCTCCACCTCCTCCTCCTCCTCCTCCTCCCTCCATCCCGCTGCATCAAGTCCAGAATTGTTAACGAGGTATCAGATTCTGCAATGATGGACGTTACAACCAGAAAAATCTGAGGCCAGATCGGTTTACGGCTAAAACGACGGGATGGGATCAATAACAATATTTTCCCTGGAAAACAGAAGCCTCTTCCCCTCCATAAGCATCTTCACCTCCTCCTCCTCCTCCCCCCATCCACTTTAAAAGCCCCTCCACATTCATCTTTAATGGCGGGGGGGTTAGCAGGTTGCGCGGTTAGCGGCGGCGGCGGAAGGCTAATACGCCGACAGCTGTGCCATGTGCCGGGGCGAAGACGCCGTTTGGGTCCAGAGGGTGGAGGAGGAGGAGGAGGAGGAGGAGGAGGAGGGGGGTTGGAGGTCAGTGTCAGCCGGTAATTGGTTCCTTGGCTGTGACACTCGATCCGGCTGATCCAATCAGAGGAGTCTGAGACAGGATGGAGACACGGAGGGTTTCACAGAAACACCTCGTAATGTGATGAGATCCAAACTGCAGCCTCAGAAACGACCGCAGAGTTAAATCAGATCAATAAACAGTAAATATCACGTTATAACATCAGTGTGACATCATCACCGGCGCTCCAACCACTCAGACTCCAAACCCAGCCATCACAACTCAAAGGGTGTTAAATTTGGCAGCTGTTTTAAATTTAGTTTTGGTCTTTGGACCTAAATGTTTCCTAGTTTTAGTCTGATCAGAAAATGTTTCAGCAGCTGGAGGAGGCTTTTTTAATTGTTTTCAATGAGAATGAAGCTTTTTGCTCATGGTATTTGTGTTGTCACATGCCTCACATTACTGCGCTCGAGTCACCTGGCATTTTTGCCAGAGTGCTCTGAAGTCCTTGAGATGAAAGCGGAGAAGCGCCTCACGTCATCTCTTTTTTCATCATATTTTTCCCCATTGTCCAATCAGATGATTTGAGAGGCGGGGCTTCTGTGTGTGTCACGACAACAAGTTTACAGTTGGTAAACAATGGAGGATAAACTGGTGGTAGCAGTTGCTGGATACTCAGAGCAATATGACCCGATGATTGGTTGTCAAACTGCCCCTGAGTCGTCCTAAAATCTGCCTGCAAACGTCCATGATGGAGGAGAAGCTCCTGGACCAACTGGTGGTTCTCCCCATGATCCAGCCTCTTTTTTAGGGTCTCATGTACCCACACAGATCTCTGTTTATCTGCTGACAGCCTCTCACCCTCAACCAGAGCTACAGACACACCCTCTGCCTCAACATGGCAGCAACTACACACTGATTACTGGGAAATATAATAATAAAATAAATGGTAAATTCATTACACTGGAAGGTTACAGTAATGGCGAGGTTGCCTGAGAACAATAAAAGGGGAAAAAGGTTTTCTCTCTTTTTAAAAAAAAAAAAAAAAAAAGGCAGTGTGGTACACTTTGCGTTTTTTAACCTGCAAAGTTGAGTTCCAGGGAAGTTAAGTCCCGATACACAATAATATTTTACATGTCATTTTATTTTTGTATTATTCTAGTTGGAGGGCAATTAGTTGCTAACTGCGTATCTGCTTTAGTGATGGTATATTATTTCATTTCATTGTTTATTTTTTTCAATTTATTTTATTTTATTTTTCTTGTTTAATTTAATTTAATTTTATCTTATATTTATTTTTATCATTTTATTTTAGTTCATCAGTCTTTGTATCTTTTTTAAATTCCCTCATTTTGAATCCTGCATTGTTTTCAAACAGGGATCAGCTGTGTAAAGCACTTTGTAACTTTGTTTTTAATAGCACTTTATTAATAAAGTTTATTATTATTATTATTATTATTATTATTATTATTATTATTATGACCTCATGTGGAAAGTGTTAAGGCAGCGAAGTGTGAAACCATCATGAAGCTCAGATCAAAGACTTTGAGAGACTCTTGAGTCTGTCAGCCACTCAGCCCTGAACTCAAGTACTGATGAAGAGGGGTCTCATACACACACACACACACACACACACACACACACACACACACACACACACACACACACACACACACACACACACAGGGTTTAACCTCCACTGCTGTATTCTGTCTGCGGGGTCAACAGGAGGATTAACCCTCTGATGCTGTGGTGACATCATCACTTCCTGTTGGTCAGCTGACCTCACACTTCACATGAATGGAGGAGACAGGCGGGATAGATCCTCTAAAGAAGAACAACAAAAGGTTTGACCTCTCGATGACCTGACGCGTCTCATCCCAAAGATGTTTAACCTCAAAGAAAAAAACTAAGAATTACCGCCTGGCGGCTGTTTGTCTCAAAGAACCTGCCGAGCGTCTCTGACAGTCTCCATCATGTCAGTGAAAACATGGAAGCTTCACACACAGATCTATACAATCAGCACAGGTTCAAGATTAGAGTCACCAATTCAGTATCTGACCAAATGTCTCCCCTTCTGTTCCTGAGATATGACGTTAAAATGTGATGATGTCACAGTCAAGCTGACCTTTGACCTTCATTATTTTACCCTGTTAGACATTTGTGTGAAAGTTTGTCATAATTAGTGTATGAATTCTTGAGTTATGGGCAAAAACATGTTTTGTGATGTCACAGTGACCACTGAAAACAACATTTTCATTGGTTTATTTTTGAGTGCAAGTGGACGTTTGTGCCAAATTTGAGGAAACTCCTTTAAGGCCTTCGTGAGATACTGCTGTCATGTGAATACAACAAATAGAATTAATAGAAATTGATAATAGAGTTAATTCAAATATTCAAATCAAATCAAAATAATCATAAAAGCATAACGTCAGTACAACACCGCCCATTGACTTGTGGGGTGCCAAAATTAAAACAATATTTAAAAGTTGAGTTTAAAAATAAGTTTGCAGTGGTCACAGGGCGGAGCAGACAGTGTTAAGAAAAGTGGACGGCCCAGATGTCTTCAGGTCATATGTCACAAGCATGTCAGAGATATATTTGAGCCACAGAGTGGTTTACACACAAGCAGCAGGATTCTGAAATCAATTCTCTGAGTGACAGGTAGCCAGTGTGAGGATTTTAGAGCTGCAGTACATACATAAGTCAAAAGAAGAAGTGTGCGACTCTGAACGCAGCCTCAGTCTGAGTCACAAAATGGCTTCTGCTGCTGCGACACTATCAGCCAATTAGAGTGAGTTTAACACGTCTTTGTCTCGCTGCAAATGACTGTTAATTTACTGTGAGTGTGTGGAGGCCCCGCTGGAGCCCACAGAGAGGTTCTGACAAATGCTGCACACATCGACTCAGATCCTCCACTGAGGTAAAAGTAGCTACTCACCACACTGAAATACTACAAGTACAAGTACCTTCATTCAGAACCTGCAGCGAGCACAGTTAGTTTAAATGTTTAAAGCCTGTTTATCACCAGCAAACATTAGCATTAGCTAATGCTAACTATAGCTGTAAATGCATCATGCTAACCAAGCTAGCAGCTAGCACTCCAACTGCAAAAATACACAGTAGCTACGTGCATTATTTTACACAGTCTGCATGTGTGTGAGGTGGCGCTGGGGTTCAGTGGTTCGGCCTCCTTCCCAGTGACATCACACAGGTATTGAAAGACACTGTGATTGGTCGGGAGATAAGGTGTAATCCTTCTCCTCCATTTCTTCCCCTCCCACCCCATCTTACTCCTCCACCTTTATTAGCCTCTAATCATCTCTTTCTTCTCCATCTTTTATCTTCCCCCCTCATCTTCACTTTCTCCTCCATCCTTCCCCTTCATCTCATCCCTTTTTTCTTCTCCATCTTTCTCCCCACCTCATGCCCTCTTTCCCCTCCGTCTCTCTCCTCTGTTTCTCCACCTCTCCTCCATCCTTCCCCCATAATTGCATCAGTTTATTTTTCTCTCTAATATTTGATCTGTTTTTCCTCCATAAAGTGTCTCATTAAAATTAATCACAGGCTGCATTATATCGCTACCTGCGGTGAAAAGTGACAGATTTGCCGATTGCTGCCGTTCGGTGAAGGAGGCTGAGCGTGTGTGTGTGTGTGTGTGTGTGTGTGTGTGTGTGTGTGTGAAGGGGGAGAGGGGGGAGTCAAAATGGCGTCACCCTCTGTGTCAAATTCATCAGGTTCATTTGCTTTTTTCATTTTACACATCAGAACATCATCATCATCACTTTGAACTGAAGTGAACCCAGCACAGGGAGAAAAACGGAAATTTATTGATGGATTATATTTTACCTTTTATGTAGAACAATAATAATAATGTTTTGGTTGATTGTAATTATTGATTAAAGTCTCCAGACTCAAACTGGTGCTCTGTTTAAAGTCCGTCATCACTTAGTCGTTTATCTTTTGTTGAACACTAACAAATCTGTTTGTGATTATATTAAAAGTCTTTAAATTTAAAAGTTCGGTTTCTTTATGTAGTAAAGTAGAAATTAATGAGGTTACAAAATACACCTTGAATAAAATATTAATCAGGATTTGGTGAAATTTAAAACATATAAATATGGATATTATTTCAATGGTTTCAAAAAACCAAAACATCATTTTGCTTTTATTTTGAAAGCGACTGTATGCAAACTGTACATTTCCTGTGAAAATAGAAGTGTATTTTGAAGTGTGTTTGCATGTAACAGGCTAAAGTTGACAAAGCGTCCCAGAACGTCAACAACCAACACACCCAGGGTACCTTGGACGCCATATGTGGACGTGGAAAGTCCATGACCAAATGTGGACATGTGACGAGGTCACAGTGAGGATGAGTTACGGAAAAAGCCTGATGTGGAAAATCACCGTGGTTCCTCTTTAAAGTTAAACAAAGATGAAGGTCTTTAGGACGCCAGTGTGTGAATGAACCTCACATCCTTCACTGACAAACAAATCCATGATGTGATCTGAAAGTTTTCAGGAGATGTCGGATGCAGTTTGGCCACATGTGGCTGATCAAACATGTTTCAGCACCTAAAGGAGCTACTTTAATGTGCAGCCAGGCCAAACCTCACGCAGTGTGTCTCCGTGTTTAACGTGAACATGTGGCCGAGCGTTGAGCTGCAGATGATGCGACTCACCCAGAGCTGAAACCTTCACAGTGACAGATGAAGGACGAGAAGAGGACGAAGCAGCTTAGAGTCTTTTAGGAACAAACTGTTTAACCTGCTCTGACCTGCTGACTCTGATTAAAGGAAGATTCCACCGTTTTTCCTGTCGACCTGCTGTTTGCCCCGACAGCCTCTTAACCCCGATCACCTCAGCACACACACACACACACACACACACACACACTCTCACAGGAAACACAGCCCAAAGACTCAGCAGGTAGGTGTGTGTGTGTGTTTGTTGTGTGTGTGTGTGTGTTTGTTGCATCCTGCCGTGAGACTGACCTGCTGATCGTCCGCTTCACTAATTAGCAGCTTTGTCCTTCTCACCGCTGGCAGCCCAGCTCCGCCTCTGATTGGCTGTGAGGAGGAAGTAAACACACACACACACACACACACACACACACACACACACACACACACACACACACACACACACACACACACACACAGAGTGAGAAAATAGCAGCTTTTGTTTTGGAGGAAATCAGTTTGTCTCTTTGTGTCCATTAAAAGAGGAGGTTTGTGTGTTTGCAGGTGAGCTGTTGTTTCTTCTCCTCCTCGCGTCCTTTATTATGTTCCTGACGGACTAAAGACGTCCATCTGTCTGTCAGCTGCTCGGATCAAAACTTTATTCAGGAACCATCTGATGGATGAAGTTTGGTTATCCACCTCATCATTACTTTACTGTCATTTGGTGAAACTTCACTCTCCAGCAGCTAAACATTCCCCGTACACACGGATCAGAAGCAAATTTGAGGATCAATTCATGGTTGATTTGTGTTTAACAACCATCAGCAGCACTTTTCACCTTCTACCAGTGTGTGAGCTGCACCATGGCTTTTGGGGTGACCTGTTTTTATTCATTTATTTATTTTTTTGGAAAAGGCAGTAGGAAGATAAATGTTATCACATTTTTCTCAGTGGCAGTGTTTTTAACACATTGTTAACACAATAATAATAATAATAATAATAATAATAAATTCATTATTAATTAGTATAGCTTCCTCTTCTTCTTCTTCTTCTAATCTTGGTGGCTAACAGCCAACGGTGCTTTTTTTCCGAACATAATTTGCCTTCAATTTAGCAACTAGCCTACTGCTCTATTTTCTTCACAGATATTAGACTAATGATACGTTACCTGTCTGCATCTGTATTGTTGCTCAACAAGGCCGTCTCTCACTTTCGTACAACCAGAAAAAGGCTTTCACAACAGTGCTGAACATATAGTTCCGGTTCAGCGAATTCATGCAAGGTATTATGGAGACTAGGAATAAGGTGGATAACACCTTTCAAAACAGTGTTAAAAACTGCTTCACAAATTATACAAAAAAATGCATCTTAATCCCTCAAAAACCCACAACAACAACAACATAAAAAAAAACAATAAAAAATATGACCAAAAATTGAGTTTATAAAATGAGTTTTTAGTTGTGATTTGAAAGAAGTCACTAGCTGTGTTTCCATCCAAAAGTGATTGGAATCATTGGGAAATGTGCATTAACAGAATTATGAATCCTGTGTGTTTCCATTAAATGTATGGACTTTGGTGAAAACTACAAACTCATGCGAGTTTTCCGCAGAACCGGAAACAAAACAAGTCTTGCATTCTTCTTCTTCTATGTTTTCTGGCAGTTGGCAACCAGCTTGTAAATGCATTACCGCCTTCCCGACCCGAGTGTGGATATCACCATGGAGAGAGGTGCGCTACGTCACACTTAATTCCAACATAACTGTTTCCATCCCCTGTTTTGCCAATCAACATTTTTTCGAATCAACCAAAACCTGGCTAAAGCGAGCGTATTTTAGTTTGTTCGAATCAGGGGATTTTAATTTGAATTTTGGCGTTTCCATCATAACTTTCTGATGCGATACTTCTAGATCTAAACAGGCTGATGGAAACATGGCGACTGAGAGACACATTTCAACAGGGAGACTGAAACACAGTCTCCTTTAGTTGTGAGTCTAGATTGAAGGACTCATCTGCTTGCAGGTTAACAGAGGCGCAACAGTTCACAGATGTATGTGATGTCCTGATCCAGTTAACAGTCTCACTGCAGCACTTCCTTAACTCTGAAGGTGTGAGTGTGTATCATTGTTCAGGCAGGTAAAGAGTGAGTTACAATAGTCAGTTCAAGAGAAAATAAAACGATAGTAACATCTTCTCCGAGTCAGAGAAAGAGAGAAATGATCTGATTTGTTAAATCAATCGAGGCTGATTGAACTACATACCTGACAGTGTTACCAGACTGAGGCTTTATGAACTCACGGCGTCAAACGTTACAGAAAACACAGTGCGACGACTTTACTCACAGCTACTGATGCTTGCTGCGCAGCAGGACACTGGAGGTGACATCACACTGCAAATACACCTCATACAGTCAGATATACATCAAACTGAGTCAATGTCCTTGTGGTTGTCGATGAGATTAAGGCCTGAGCTCACAGTTGTGGAGATAACTGTGGAGGAAGTGATCACTCTTATGACTCCCATCAGCCGTGTGCTCACTTCTATACTGAATTAAATATTCCACATTTCTCAGGAACCTTCTGCTTTTTCCTGCTGTCATATTTTTACCACACGACTTTCAGATGTATTCATTAAAACTCATGGGTCAGATTCCTCCCTGCTGTCTCCTTCCCTCGCTTCCTTCCCTCCCTCCTCCTGCCCTCTCCCACAGCTGACTGATCAGCTGAGAGTCCTGCTCCTGGCTCTAAACCCTCCTGCTGTCTCTTTATTGCTGTGTGTTCAGAGCAGCTCCACCTGTAGCCCCTCACAGAGTGTGTTTTCAGGGGGTTAAATCCACAGCTCGCCGGGTGTCTTGTCGTCCTTTGTGGCCGAGGACAAAAGCTCCGTCCTGCCGTCCCTCTCTGGCCCTTCAGAGGGACAGCCGAGCGAGACGCCGAGCTGTCAGCGTTTGACGAGGTCGCCTTTCAGACGGGGAGAAAAACACTCGTCTGACATGAGTCCAAATACCAAGACCATCATCACCCTCATCTTCATCAGCAGGAGAGGGAGTCAGGGAGGAAGTTCAGGAGTGGAGGCTCCGTGTGCAGACCTTTGTTGGTTTTAAAGTTTAAATTAAAGATTAAATTCTCCTTTAAAGGTCGTTAAAGTGTTTCTAAGGTGAAAACAAACTTCTGAACTCAGTGAATCGTCTCAGCAATTAAATTATTGAGTTATATTTTCCACTTTTTCTCTGTCACCGCCTCTCATATAAACTTTTGACATAATAATTTTAATATTTATTTATGTGTTTATTGGTTTATTCTGATGTTTCCTCAGCGAAGTTGAACTTTAGACGTCTTGGTGAAAGTGAGAAAAGAAAAGAGAGAGACGGTGTGTTAATCCTCTCAGCGTCTGTTTGTCCTCCTACGTGTTCACCAGTCAGAAACACTAGTCCTCCACAGAAACCACAGAAGAAGAAGAAGGTCTGATAACAGCAGCGCTGCTGAGGGACGAGAGGGGAGGAGAGGAGGAAAGAGACAAGGAGGGAAAGAAGGAAAGAAGGAAAAGATGGAGAAAAAACAGATAGAAAATGAGGAAGAATAAAGGAAGGAATAATAGAGGGCAATAAGGAGAGCGAAGACCGACAGAGGAGATAAGGGGGAAGGGTGAGGAAAGAAGGAAGAAAGGATAAGTGAAGGTGGGAGGGAGTAAGGAGGTAAGGAAAAGGCAACAGAGAGAAGGGACTTAGGAGACAAGAGCGTAAATAAAAAGAGGGAATGAAAGAAAGGGAGGGATGGATGGGGGAGGAAGAGAGAGGAAAGATGGAGGAATTGACAAAAGCATGAAAAGGAGGGAATGAAGGGAGGAATGAAAGAGACCTAAGAAGGAAAAAGGAAGGAAGGAAAGAAGTGAGCAGATAGGTGGGAGGAGGCTCCCTTCACCCTGTTTTCTTCCCTCCTCATTTCCTGTTCTTATCCTTTCTTTCCTTCCTGACTTTCTCCTCTCCTCTACATTTCCTCTCCTCCTTTCCCTTTTCTTCCTCCTCTTTCCCTCACCTTACCTCCATTCTTCTTTTCCTTCCTTACTTCCTCTTCTTCTTCTCACCTTTCCTCTGCTTTCCTCTCATCCTTTCCTTCTTCTCTTCCTCTTTTACTTGTCCTATTCATGTCCTATCTTCCTTTTTGTCTTCCTCTTCCTCTTCTCCTCTAAATTCCCTCTGTCTTTCCCTCTTTTCCATTCCTTTCCTCTCTTCCTCTTTTTCCCCTTCTCTACATTTTCTTCCTTTCCTTATTCTTTCCATTCTCCACAGCTTTTCTCTACACTCCTTCTCTTCCTCCCTTCCCTGCTTTGTCCTCTTCCTCTCCCATTTCCTTCCCTCTTTCCTTTTCTTCTCCCCTACACTCTCTCCTCCTTTCCTTCCTGTCCTCTTCTTCTCCTCCTCTACATTTCCTATCTTCCTTTCCTTTGTCTTCTACTTCTTCTCCTTACTTTCCTCCTCACCTTTCCTCTCTCCCTCCCCTCTCCTCCTCTTCCTCCCCTCTCCCCCTCTTCCTCCCCTCTCCTCCTCTTCCTCCCCACACATGATGAAGTGTCCTCAGCGTGAGGCCTGAGCTGTCCATCACAGTCATCAGGTTCTTTTATTTTCCAGAATAAAAAGGTGGTGGGCGTTAAACCTCAGCTCTGATCCATGTGAACCACATCTACTGCACCACAGAAGAAGAAGGAAACGCTGCGGCTGCTAAAGATACCTCACGGTCAGAGCGAGAGGAGGTGAAGAAGAAGAAGAAGAAGAAGAGGAGATTTGGCCGTCAGCCTCAGAGAGGAGAAAAAACTTTTATTTTTCTGTCCGATGAGATCAGTTTGACGTGTGACACATTCAGAGGAAGTTAAATTTACTCTGAGCAGCGAAGGTGTGAATACAGACGACGTCTGGCTCTGACTCAGGATGCTGCGTTCAGGGACCCTGACGGATCAGAGGAAAAAACTAAACTCCACACATGATTTTTAAAGTAAATGAACTAAACATTGAATGAATTTAACTGAGCAAACACTAAAGACATCACAGGACATGTTGGGCCGCTTTTCCTCTTTGTTTCAGAGTATATTTACTCAAACACAAATTTGAGATACTTGTATTTTACATGATTGTTTCCATTCTCTGTTACTCACTTCTCTACGTCTCAAACGACAAATATTTTACTTTCTGCTCCACTACATTCATGTGACAGGATGAGTTAAGGTCATTTCATGCGCAGCACTGAGCGCACGTCCAGATGCAGCTCAACATTTGTAACCGTACTGACACAGGAAGCACCGAGTGCACACGCTCCAGTTCCACTCGTTTTGTGTCTTTTTTGTGGTTGTTTTGTGTCTTTGTAGTTGTTTTGTGTATCTTTGTGATTGTTTCTTGTCTCTCTACACTCGTTTTGTGTCTCTTTGTGGTTGTTTTGTCTCTCTACACTCATTTTGTGTCTCTTTGTGGTTGTTCTGTGTCTCTTTGTAGTTGTTTTGTGTCTCTTTGTAGTTGTTTTGTGTATCTTGTGATTGTTTTTTTCGTCCTTGTGATTGTTTCTTGTCTCTCTACACTTGTTTTGTGTCTTTTTTGTTTGTGTTTTTTTAATGTGTCTTTGTGGTTGTTTTGTGTCTTTTTGTAGTTGTTTTGTGACTTTTTGTGGTTGTTTTGTCTCTCTACACTCATTTTGTGTCTCTTTGTGGTTGTTTTGCCTCTTTTTTAATTGTTTTCTGTCTCCTTGGTTGTTTTTGACTCTTTGTAGTCATTTTGTGTCCTTCTCTCTTTGTTTTCTGTCTCTTTGCAGCCACTATGTGTTGCTTTTATGGTTATTTTGCCTCTTTTTGTTGTTGTTGTGTGTCTCCTTCCAGTTCCTTTGCATCTCTGTGGTCTTTTTGTTTCTCTTTGAGGTGTGTTTGTGTCCTTTGCAGTCGTCTTGTGTCCCCTTATGGTTATTTAGTTTCTCCTTAGAGTTATTTTGAGTCTCTTTCCTGGTTGGTAAGTGTTAATTTGACTGACATTTTGCAGGTGAAGGCCGAGGGGCCCCCTGACACTAAGGGCCTGGGCTGTTCAGTAACCCATCCCTGCTCATGGCATGTACTGGGGTCTGTTATAACGACCTTACATCACTGGTGATGTCACAGTAAAATGATGAATATCATTAAATATTTAAATACTCTCACAGTGTCACATATGATCAGGTTTAGTGACGATGCAGTTTTTAGATAATTTAATGTGGCTTATTGTTCTTTAACTTAGTAAATGTTGAATGCAGACTTTAACCTGTGACAGGCATTTCTAAAATGTGGTATCAGAACTTTTGTTCAACTATAAGATCTGAGTCTTCCTTCACTGCAGATTTTATCTGACAGCTGATTATTATTCTAATGTGACGCTTTAAGAGCTACAAACTGTCCTCAGGTTGGAAGATTTTTACTCATCTATCTTTCCTTGTGAGAACATTTTGGCCTCTTCAGTGTCAAATACAAAATCTCTCCGTTTGAACTCACTGAATGTAAATTCATCTCTGAAAACTGTTTGTTCTTTTGTTCTATTTCCAGTTCAGTCCAAACACTCGCTCTGCCCTGAATTTAAATAATTATCTACAGTGTGTAATCACAGCCGACGCTGCAGACTAAACTCTGATGTTTCACTTGAGGTAAACATCGCCGTGTGATTCCCAGCAAGAAAACTCCCTCTGCAGGATTTATGATGAACCCTGACCCGCGAGAGGACGCCGCGCTCCAACACACACTCATCCATAAAGATCCGATATCACCGACACACACATCTACATCCAGCCTGAAAGTGAACACTGCAGGTTGCTCTCATCTTTCCTCCAGTCTCAACGTCAATCAGCACACTGCAATTAGCCGAACACACACAGAAACACACACACAGCTAAAACAGAGATGTCAACGGACGACCAGTGTTCACACCAACGACCAAAAACAAGATCAAAATGTTCAAATAACACCTGAGCAAAGAAACGCAATTAAGTTAAAGTGATAATCTGTGTCTTTCTTCATGTTCAGATTCAAACCAGCAGATGTGACGCGCATGGAGATCATTTTCTTTAACACACTTTAATCTTCCATTTAATTTTGTTTTTTGTATATATTTCAAATATCCGTGCTGTCTTGTAGATTTATTTTCCAAGCATTTTCATGCACTGTTCATACTATGCTTCTTTAAGCTAATATATCTGTGGGAGTTTTCCATAGGAAGTGGTGTACGCCTCTTTTAGGCCTCGGTTTGTGCATACGCAATGTTTATAAATGGACCCCAGGTGATTTAAAACCTCTTGCCTAAAATGACATACTGAAATTAAAATGACTGTAGCTTCTGAACCGCTCTGACTACATGCATGTATGAGGTCTTGCCAGAAAGTTTCTTGTGAAAGTGTCAGAAACACTCTAGGTGATACAGAGACAGAGTAATGGGCCCTGAAGTCAGTAAAAAATTGAAGATTTTGCCTAAAATAAAAGGATGAATAACTGTCTGTGGCTTCATCTGAGCAGGTAAATGTTCCCAACAAACTCACACACACACCCAAGGCGTATAATTAACTTTTTAACTCATCTGCCACTGGCGAGTGAGCTCCAACAATTTACTGGCCAAACATATTTTTCACCAGACAAATGAAAAAATCATGCCTTGTTTGACTAAAAATATTTACCTTAGGTTTTTAGTATGAAAATCCAACTTTAGGAAAATCCACCCCTGTTCTCTGTGTTTCTTTGGCAGCCTGTGGCAAAGGCTGCAGCTCATCGTGTTGGTGTGCGGGTCGTAGGTCAGCCATGACTGCGGCTGGCCAGCCTTGTCTAGTTTCCGTTTTTCAACAAAACGCCGTGTGACATTTGTGCTCCGTCTAACTGTTCTTCTTGTCCAAGTCCAACATGTTAATCTTTGTTTTTCCTCTTTTCTGGCGGTGGCTTCACGCCAGGAATGTCGCCACATTTTGCTCAGAAGTTACCATAGAATGCCCGGGACACAAGTTCCGGTAGCTGACGTCATGCGTTCCCGGCACACGTACAATAAGCTGCGAGGACCAAAATAGTCTGACACAGCTGGCAGAAATGGTCAAAGCACTTAAAAATACCCACATGCAATTCAAAATTTTCCATCGGCCACTAGCGGGTGTGTGTTTTTGTTTCACACGCCAAACTCATTTTTTACCCGCCACTGGTGCTTGGCAGGTGTTAATTTTACGCCCTACACACTGTGTACACGCTAAATGAGGCCTGATACGCCACTATGGAAATGTTGTGATGACCAATGAACACTGAAGGAATTCTAACCTGGAGAAGTTTCAACTGTTTGCAATCTTCACCACTAGACGCCACTAAATCCCCGCTACATCTTACACACTGTTGCTTTAAGAACATCTAATGTGGGGCCTGAAAAGCAGCTGGAAACACAGCGATGACTCCCTACAACAGGTCTGCAGCTTGGCAGGTGTGAACCTTTAACTTTATTAATTTTACCTGAAAAAAAACAAAAAACAAAAAAACAGCTGCATGAGATGATGTTTTTCTCAGGATCAGAGCATAAAATCCAACAAGGGATCAGAATATAAATTTAAATTATGCAAAGTTATTAAAGTTTAAATTAAAAGTAAAATCAAAATTTACCTTCATGCAAAACTCTCCACTGACGAAAAGTCATCATCAGAATCAGATCAAAACACAACTGACTCACCTGGCAGGCAAAGGTAATGGTTATTTAATTGATTATTAACAAATAATCAATTACTTTTTTATGTTACTCAAAATAGACATAAAGCTCCAGAACACAAAATCTGAAACAGCTGAGAGAATCAAACCCGAACATTAAAGCTAAACGTTCATGAACACTTCATGTTCCTGACTCCACGTGTAAAACTCAAACATATACGTGTGTGTCTGTGTGTGTGTGTGTGTGTGTGTGTGTGTGTGTGAGAGCTTCACATGTTGCCATGGAGACATAAACACAAACACAGTTTCAGCAGCTTGCAGAGTCGAGTGGCTACATATGTTCTAATTATATCTCCTCCGTGATGTTTCAGCGGTCAGTGGCTATCAGTCATATATTTTATATGTGTGTGTGTGTGTGAGAGAGTGTGTGTGAGAGTGTGTGTGGTACTTGCTGCAGCCAATCTGTTAAAAAAGCAAACGTTGCTAATTCCTCGTCGTTCTCCATTACCTCAGATGTTTCCCCCGGGACGATGAACACTGACGGACGGATGGAGGGTGTGTGTGTGTTTATAAATCTGTGTGTGTGTTTGTAACTGTGTGTGTGTGTGTGTGTGTGTGTGTGTTAAAGGTGTGTGTGTACAAAGTGCTGATGGATTATGGGAAACCCGCTGGATGGTATCAAACCGAAGACTCAACAACAGCTCAACACCTCGACAGCCCAAACAGCACGAGTCCTGAGCGGAGGGCATCCGCAGTTTGTTTTACTCAGCTTCCTCGCCCAGACGGGTGGAGTCACAGGGATCAGACGGTCTCTGGCAGTCGTATGCTAAGTCTCAAAGTATCTCCTGTTTTAGGCTGCGAGCGTTTTGCTCTGTTCTTTGCTTCAGCTCAGATTGTCCAGGTGAGGACTTTAAGTTTGCTGCCTTCATACCTGGAGTTAAAGGTTTGGTTTTGTTTGCAATTTTTTTTTATTAATTTCTAATCCATAACAGCAAACAGAATTAAAATTGCTGAAAAAACTTTGGATAAAAAAATACAACATTGGAGGTGTCAGTTCTTATCTGTTTTCAAAATACACTTCTGTTTTCACAGGAAATGTACAGTTTGCATACAGTCTCTTTCAAAATAAAAGCACCACGCCCATACGACACTGCAAATTGATGGTTTTTTCCTTCAACAACGAAAGCATGTTGTGCTAACACACACGTGTGGCTGAGTTTAGGAAAAAAGAACAGGGTTTGGCTTTATAATATTAGGGGAAGCAAACACTGGCCTCCTGGGTGACAGTCAATAGTTGTTGTAGCCCTTCCCTCCCTCTCCGTCAGCCCTACTCAGACTTCCCCTGGCCCCGTATCATGCACTTAGAATTTGTCTGACGCTAGAAGTCACTCACCAAGCACCGGATTTCGTCGACCCTGCAGTGAGACTGGGTTGGATTGGCTCTCGAGGCCGTACCAGTCTCACTGCAGCACTGGAAGCTTCTGTTAGCTCAAGTAAGGTGTCAGTGGAAAGGTCGGGAGCTCGCCTCCATTTTCCCATCTGTATGTCAATGACTTTGGAGTGAGACTGGCTTGAATCAGCCTTCAATTTTGAAATAACGGTTTTAAAATTTAAAACATTGATACTCCCTCAAGGTCTTCTTTATTTATTGCGCTCACAAGAAAGGGATGGACGGAAAACGCAAAAACATAATGCCTCCGGCCACAGCTATCACCAGCACGAAGACATGAAATTGAAACTATATTTTCATGCTTTTAAAGTTTTACTCCTTAGGAAGCTGTGCGTTTGGAGCTGAGAGCCACAGACAGGAAGTGAGACAGTTTTGAGAGACGGATTAACATGTTTTTGTTTTTCTTGGTCTGCACATGAGATTTATTGACAGTCAGACAAATGCTGCATCATTTACATTGAATTACTGTGTTCTAGCAGTTGCCACGACATCACCACACACTGTGTACTTTACAGTGAACATGTGGAGGAAAAACAAAAAAGAGTTTTAATGCTCTAGACCCCGCCCACTCCTCATAGCCACCCCCCTCCTCTACATCCCAGCCAGTCATTCAGCCTCTGCAGGGCTGCTTGAAACCACAGAAGACTCGTGCAGTGGCCACCGCCGCCGCCGCATTGACCTCCGACCCTGTTGATTTGCTGCGTGGTGTTTATGAACAGGAAGTTGAAACTTAAGTGAATTTAATAGCAGGACTGGGAATAGATGGAATAAAATGGCCCTCATCAATATTGATGCTGTTCTGTTAATTAGACTTCACATCTCCGACTCACAGAAACACACTGAGGGCACTGTGATTGGACCGCCGCCACCGCCTCGCTCTGTGGCTCTGTGTGTGTGTGTGTGTGTGTGTGTGTGTGTGTGTGTGTGTGTGTGTGTGTTAGGACAGACTGAGGGCACCAAGCATTGGACAACAGCCACTGTGTGTGTGTCTGTGTGTGTCTGTGAGGCAGTGTGCGTATGTAAGTGTGAACGTGTTTATAATCCTCGACACGCTGCGGTTTAATAAGGAGGTTTGTGTGTGTGTGTGTGTGTGTGTGTGTGTGTGTGTGTTGAACAAAAATCCGTGTGTACATGCTTGTAATTGTGTGTATGTTTGTGTGTGTGTTTGTTTGTGTGTGTGTCCATCGTTGAATGAATCCAGCCAGGTCCATCTGTTTGGCAGGAGACATGAATATGAGGCCATCTGTGCTCTCACAGTGTGTGTGTGTGTGTGTGTGTGTGTGTGTGTGTGTGTGTGTGTGTGTGTTGGCCCTTAGGGTGCAGTGTGTAAGAGGCAGAGGTGATAAGAGCATACATAGTCACACACACACACTGTGATCCCAGCTTGTCCTGTATGAGAAGTGAGAACTTCGGAGTTGTAGTTAATGATGTGTTTGTGCGTGTGTGTGTGAGTGTGTGTACTTGTGTTTGCATTCACACTAACATGTGTAGCTACATGTAGTGTGTGTGTTTCTGACAGCTGATGCTCACTGCTACACACTCCAGGACAGTAGAAGAAGAACACGAAGAGTTCTGATCATTGTGTCTGGAAGCTACGACTCTGCAGCAGGTGTGTGTGTGTGTGTGTGTGTGTGTGTGTGTGTGTGTTTTTACATGTTATCTCCAACCAGTGGTGCAGGACGTATTCACATGCTTTACTGCAGTAACAGTACAAATGCAATGCTGCGAAACTATCAGCCCAGTCGTCAAACTAAATGTTGCCATTGTACATTTCTGCAAAGCACAGATACGTCACAGTGGTACGTTTCATGCGTATCATATCGAAGATGGTGGATGGCGTGACGCAGGGCTGCCGCTGATAGTTGACCAAACGCTATCGACCAGAAAGGTCATTACTCGGCAAGATTTTATCGGTCGCTTAGTCACAGAGAGAAAAACAAAAAAACAAACGTGAAACTCTATCAGTAGGAAAATTCTCAGTCAGGGAGCAGCCCTAGTGTAACATAACAATAATAACACAATATTGCAAAAAAAAACACGTTATATGTTTTTTTGAGGTTTGTTTCGGCATTTAAAAAAATGGGGTAAAACGATTAACTGAACTAATCAGCACAGACAGAAATGTCTAAATAGGAGCTCACTGTGTATAAAAGCACTTCAGGAAAACCTACATTGATAAAAATAATGTTTGTTTTCCCTAAAGACAACTGATGAACCATTTGTTTATCATTTCTTTTAACAGCCTGTGGTGACAGTAAGGGGTTAAAATCCGCTGTGAAGCTTCAGAGTGTCATTGACTACAATACCCATAAGCCCCAGGTGAGGTCAGCCAATCGCTGGCCCTTTAAATACCTCTAAACTACAGGAAAACTCAGCGATGTACACTCCTTCAGCTCAGGCCCTGGTTGGCAATCAAGGCCATAGAAACAGCACTAGAAGCTCCTATTGGCTCAAGTGAGGTGTCAATGGAAAGGTCAGGAGCTCGCCTCCTTTTCAATATATACCAGTCTGTTTGTTACGTGCAGAATGAGAGAAGTTATGGGTAATATATGGAGAAATATGAACGTTTGAAAGAATGCAGCAGCAGTTTGTGGATATCTGTGGATGTAATGATGATGAATAATTCTCTGGATTTATTTCGACTGGACTGTTGTCAGTGTGACAGAAATTAACTGTGAGTAGTTTAAACTGTTTCTCAGTCTGGACAATATGGATCTGTGGATTATGATAATGCTTCATCTGTGAGTTAAAACTGTTTGTTTGTTTGTTTGTTTTCGTCTGAAAGAAGTATTTATTTTGCCCGCTGTTGTGGTTGTATCTTGAAATGGTCAGCACTGATGGCACCGCGAGGAGCGTAGCTTTTAAACAATATGTCGTATTTGTAAAACAAAAAACAAAAACAGCTGTTGTTTTACATTTCATAAAAATCAAAAGAACAAACAAAAAAAGATCCCTTAGGAGGGTCAACTTTTTAACAGTTAAAAGACTAATTGCCTTTTCTCCTGCCAGGCATGAATAAAACAACGTGCGTAAAGTAAAGTAAAGTAAATTACACATGAAGTCAATGTAAAGGCGCGATTAGACATGAAATCCCACCAGGCAGACGAATGACGCAAAGTATGTGAATTAAACAGCAGGAACGAAGCCAGTAGCGTGATGTTGCATCATACACAGAGAGTCAAAAAATCTGAACTTCATCAACCAATGGACCCTTCGCTAAGCCTCTCCTTTAATCAGTCACTGTCCAATCCTACATTAGCAACCGTGTGTAGCAACCGAGAGGTCCGTCAAGCTCTCAGCAGAAGCTAATATGCCAAAGCGGCGCACATACGGTAACGTTACCTTCAAGTCCGACACCTGATACCCAAAAAGTGTCGAAGGGGGTGTTGAATTTTTCCCTTCCCCAAGCCCAAGACCCAACGCAGATATGACTAAAACACAAACAGCTGAATCCAGCAAAGATCAATAAAAACACCTACATTTGTTCCAAGTAAAGATGCTAACAAACATTAGCTAACACTAGCTTTGTGTGCTAGCTGCTCTCCCTTTGTCTGCCCAAGGAGGGAACATAACTCAACATTAACTTAAATTTAAACCATATATTGACTTACCCTGCTGTACAAGAACCTTCTTTGTGTGTGTCTGAGCTTGCACGACTGGTGGGAGATTTACACTCCGCCAGCAGATGATATTGTGAATGTAGCTCTCACATGCATATTGAAGACCTTTCTCTCGGCTTCTCTCTGATATCGTATATCTCTTATTTCCTTTGGAATATCTCTCACTGATATCGCTGAAAACTCCATATTTCTTATGCTTGACAAGCGGACGTGGGAACAGTAACTAAAGGGGGCGGGGCTTAGCAAAGGGTCAATTTGCACCACGATAGCCAATCAGCATTGAGATCCTCCGGGGGAGCTATGATGCCGAGGACATACTGGCAGTAGTTCATTCAATTCAACAATTCACGCGCATATGACACAAGTTATTTGGCGTATGAAGTGAGTGACACAAAATATTCTGGCGTTCAATCTCGCACGAGTAACACAACGTGAAAATTCGTATCATGTTTAATGTGAACGCAACATAAAACAACTGAAACATGATCTGTTTTGAAACGTTCACCAAACTGTTTTTGTGCCTAAACGTAAAGTTTAAATACAGCTGCTACACAACAACAAACAAATGTAACATATCTGTAGTTTGCAGAAATGTACGATGCCAGTGTTCAGTCTGGCGACTGGATTGGAAGATACTCAAAGTATCCTCACACTCATCTGATGTATTTGCATTAATATTCCTGCTGCATTAATGTTGATGTTCCTGCAGTAGATGTTTATGGTTGTGCTCTTTTTAACTCCTTTATATACTGTTGGGTCGTTTAATCTACAGCGATGCATCATGGTCTATAAGATCATCATATGTCTGTAGCATGTGAGAACCATGTGTCTCTATGAAGTCAGAAAAACAGCCTGTTTCCAGCTTTGAGACGAAGCATCTTCCAGCTGATCCGAGAGGGTTTTTAAAGAGTTTATTTAAGAAGGAGAAAAATTTTCTGCTTTTGTTTGTTTACAGGAGAACTCCACAGGAAGTCGTCTGCCTGAACTCTGCTGATATTTTGTTTGTTTGGTTTTATTCTGTCTTTTTATCTGTTTACATAAAGCACTTTGTAATGTTGTCTCAGCAAACCGCTGAGTAAACAAACATTATATGAAGGACTGAAGAGGAGAATAATCAATTCAGACGAAGGAGGAGTAGGTGCAGCGAAGGGCAAGAGCAGAGGATGGACAGAAATATAAAGAGATGGAGAGGAAGAGGCGGAGGCGGAGGAGGAGGAGGACGAGATGGGAGGAATGGAGTACAGACAGATGATGAATAAAGAGAAGAAGAAGACAGAAAAGTAGAAAGTTGGAGAGCAGAGAGAAGAAGAGGAATGAAGGAAGAGATAAATTGATTCGTGGAGGTCGGCCAAGTTCAACAGCTTAAACCTGGAGAGGTTTCAACACACACACACGCACGCACGACACACACACACACACACACACACACACACACACACACACACACACACACACACACACACCGCTGGCAGGTCAGGAATAATAAACGCTCTCAGAGTTATTTTCTCAGTGATCTGAGCTGAAGGAAGATTTGGATGAACATCCACATGACCTGTTGAGTGAGTGAGTGTGTGTGTGTTCAAATGTGTGCGTGTGTGTGTGTGTTGAAATCTGCCCAGTAGAATAAACACACACTCAGACGGTAACATACACATACAGGAACAGCTGGTAACACACACACAGCTGACCTGCAAACATGTGAGAAACCTTTTAAATATCACTGTTAAGAGTGTTTGATGGCTCCGAGCTGCACAGCTGCACACCGTCATACATCAACACATCATATCATACTTTACGTTATAGATATGAAGCACAGAGTCTGTGTGTTCAGGCCAAGCGGCATCTTCTGAGGCCGAGAAATGAAGCCAACACTGAAGAGCCACAAACTGCAGTTCCTATAATGGCCACTTGAGGCCGACTCCAGGAGCCAGTCAGTCTCCATAGACCCCCGTGTTAAAATGCTCAACTTTACAGCAGAAATAAACATGTTTACAGCCTGGTGCAAAAAGGTTTTGGTCTCTAGTGCTAATTTTAACATTCATGACAACTGTATAGGGGCTGAATTTTTATATAACTCCCTCATTTAATATTTTATTAAGGCCTAAAGTTTGGCACATTTAAGGGTGGACCAATTGTGTCCTCGGCCTCTCAGTCAGATCCACCGCTCGCCCACGTACGGCCCTAAAAAAACAAGATGGCAACAGCCCAAATGCCGAACTCAAGGCTTCAAAACAACAGTCCCCAAACCAATGGCTGACGTCACCGTAGCTACGTTCATTATTTATACATTCTATGGTTCAGACTTCATCAGGACTGACTAGGTTCTGGTTCCTTTACCAACACGACCTGGTCTTACTCCCAACTCATCTAATACTGATGCTTGGTCAGCGGCCCTCAGTGTCAGACACAGACGCACACAGTCACCCTTTAGTGTATGAAACGAACTAGAAAAGACGCAGGAGAGAAACTAAACTCCAAACCACACAGACGTACTGAGAGCTGAACACACAGAGACTGTTAAAACATCTTTCTCTCTGGTCTCCTGCAGACAGACGTGAGGAGACTCTTGCAACACACACGGCTTGTGTAAGAGGGAGAAGCAGGGTCGTCAAGGGATAGCTGCAGTTGGCAACATGTCACCAATAACCACTTGAGGGCAGGCGGCCCTGCTTTTAGACCGAGTCTGGAGGTCTATCTCTGGTGTAGCCTGGTGTGGTACAGCACATCTTAGGCCCATCAGTCAGATCCACCCCTTGCACCTCCACAGCTCCACCCTTTCGTCTAAATGTGGTAACCTCTGGCTCTAAAAAACCAAGATGGCAACGGTCAAAATGCCAAACTCAAGGCTTCAAAGGTGGCAGCGTTGTTTGAGAGCCCAGTTTCACCCTTAAGTCCTTAAAATCCGACGCTTGGGCAGTGACTTGTGGCATTGGGGGAAATGTTGCGGGACAGGAACGAAAGTTAAGGCAGCCACGTCAGAGTAGTATCTGGAGTTGTCATCAGTCCATGACCAAATGTTGATATGTGACGAGTTTGGAGTGAGAATGTGTTTTTTTTTTTTTTTTACATTTGGAAGAATCGCCCTTATATACAGAGAGAGTAAGGGCCCGTCCCAATACCCGCCTTGGCCCTACCCCTACATTTGCGCATTCCCGCGAGGGGTAGTGGTGTCCCAATTCCTTTTTGCGAGTAGCGGTAGGGGGCATAACGAGGGGTAGTGGGTTTGAAACTAGCCCTTTGGAGCGAGGGATTTCAGATGCTGACTTGCCAGCGAGGGGTAGACGTCACCATGGCTACCACCGAGTAAGAGACGGGGAAAAAGTTCATACAAAGCTAACGTTACCGTCGTCACGTTGCTTGTTAGCTAGCTAGCTAGCTTGCACTATTTGGCGTCTGTCATCTGTCCTGTTCTGCAAAATTGTCAGACTGTTCACATTACGATAACACGCCAGCTAGTATAACTATGCTGCCTCGTAATGTTAGCTGGTTAGCTAGCTAGCAGAAGTCACCTGTCGTCTGTCGTTCATCAAACGAAGCATGATGAATGTGGCAAATGCGATCGGTAGGATGAATGAGACTCGATTGTAGATGCCAGCTGGAAATGTAGATGCCTCGCAGCTTCCTGTTTAAAATAATTACGTATGCGTGAACGTGACCGACACGGTGATGTATTGAGTGGCGTCCCAATTCCTATCATCATCAGGTGAAACCACAAGTCAAGCAAGTTATTTTAATAACAATGTTGTGTGTTATGCTAGTGACGTATGTGATGTAACGTGACGTTACATGAGTAACAAACATATTTGTTTCAAGCCAAACCATAACAGTCTTTTCTGAATCTAACCACCTGCATTTGTTGCCTGTGTTGTGGAATCTTCTGCATGTTTTAAAGAAGTATAAAACCTTTAATGTCTCCAGAGGGAGCTGTGTGAAGTCTGTGTCTTCAAATTGTCCTCACACACAACTGTTTGTGTTTGCATTGTGGGTAATGTAGTCACCAGGTTCTGACACAGAGGAAGAAAGTGTGGAATAAAAAATGATATCTGGTTCTGCTGCACTGATTTTAGAAACTGTCCATCATGAGTCAGACGGTGTTAAAGGAGTGTGATGCTAAATCTGTGGTGTGCTCTTAACTTGTACCCGCTCCAGCCAATCAGCTTTCAAATGCAGTTTAATAAACAAGGACATAAATAATCAGTGTTTGCTGAGCGACAGGTCGATGTGAAGTCTTTAAAATGAGGCGAATTTGAAGAATCACATGCTCATGTTTTCATTATCTTTCTCACTTATTTGAAATTAAACACAAAGAAAAACAGATTTCTTCTTAAAACTTTGATTTATAGTTTCAGTGATATTAAACTGAAACAAAGTCTCTCAGTGGACTGAGAGTAAAAACTAAAATGATCAATCGATGCTCATTATTTTATAAACATTAGCTAACTGTGTCTTTTTATCTCATTTCTTGTTTTCCTCTCTGACGTCAGGCACAAGAAGAAGAAGGAGAGAAACAGGGAGGAGGAGGAAGAGGAGGAGGAGGAGGGGGTTAGAGGTGGAGGAGTGATAACACTTCATTTGTGTCTTATGAAATGTCCGGTGTTGTGAAACACTGACAAACATTAGAACTTAATGTTTCTATAGTTTCAAACAGCTGGATACAACAGGTGATGCAGATGTGAACTTAAAAACCAATCAATAACTTTTAAATGGGAGGGAAAACAGATGAGTGGTTGCTCTGTATAGTCACACAGAGACGAAAAAGAAAAGTCAGGCAGTGCTCGTGGACTGTTGGTAGGTATACCTGCAGAAAGTAATGCACCAGACTTTATATATAAGGTCCTGTAAATTCACTTAAATTCACCTTAAACACCTGTCCATGGCGCACACACAGAGTGAAGTCTGATTTGAAAGGTAACACAGTCAGAATCACTGTAAGTGCTTATATCATTGAGTTATAGAAGTTCAGTACACTGAAATTATTATCATTATCATTATTATTTTTTAACTTTTCCTGAATGTTTTAATGAAAAAAAAAATGCTACAGACGACTAAAACTAGAACTTATTAGCTGGAAAACACACTGAGGCTGTATCATGAAGCCTCACATAGTCAGAATCCAAAGTAGATAATAATATCACAGAAAATAAACATGTCACATGTGTTTTTCTAAAGTTTAGTCCGGGTGCTTTTCAAAAAAAATCAGGTAAAACAATGAACTGAATGTGTAAATATGAGTGAAAAACTAATGAACACAGACAGAAATGTCTGTTTAGGAGCTGACTGTGATTGTTATCTGTACGTCTATAACCGTCCACTTTATCTGCTTTAGAGTGTCGTTGACCACAAAAACAGAAAATATCAGTGATGTGCTTCCCTTCAGCTCAGGCCCTGGTTGGCTATCGAGACCATAGCAACAGCATTGGAAGCTCCTATTGGCTCAAGTGAGGTGTCAGTGCAAAGGTCAGGAGGTGGCCTCCAATTTGAAATACACCAGTCTGTTTGTTACATGCAGGACAGAGAGACAGAGAGTTATGGATAATATGTGGAGAAATATGAACATTTGAAACGATGCAACTGCAGTTTGTGGATATCTGTCGACGTAATCATGTGTTTGCAACCACTTAAACATCACATACAGCTGTTGTTTGTATACTATAATCACCAAAACACACCCTAAGAGGGCCCATAGGATTTCTAACAGCCAGTTTACAGCTACAGCACAGGAACCGTTGACGTGATGACAGTGAACGCACCATGAGTAAAAATAGGCGAGAGCTAATAAAATGGACAATTTGATGAGTTTGTTTTGTCAACAAGGTCAAGAAGGAACTTTGAGTCTCAAAATAGAGTGTGTTTCCATCTTTTTAACATATCACCATCATGACACTAACATCTTTAATTAATCAGCCTCCTTGTTTATTTATTTTTGTTTTTCAGATGTCAGAGAAGAAGCACACAAAGCTCCCTCCACTTTCCCTCCTTCCATAAGTGGTCGAGACAACTAAATGTATATTTTCTATACTGTTCAGAGGCGCATCAGAAAGACAGACAGACAGACAGACGGGTCAGCTCGGGCAGACGTGACCCCGTCAGCTCCATCTGCAGTCGTCCTCCATGTTTAGTCTCATCATATATTCTCTACTGTATATATAGACACGTATAGACGCACACAGACTGAGTGCCAGCAGCACCGAGGCCTCCTCCTTCACCTCCATCTGTCTCCTCCTCCTCCTCTTCATCACCCCCTCCCCATGTTTGATTCACAGCCAACCTCAGGTGGAGACGAAGGGGGGAGGAAGGGGGGAGAGGAGGGGGAGTCAAAGAGAGCAAGAAAATCAAACTGACCTTCAGCCGACAAAACAAAACTAAATGTTGACAAAGAGACGAACACAGTAAGAAATACAAACTGCAAACATCTAATACTTAATATTTAAACTTTATAACTGGTGTTTGTCTTCAGACTACAATACGGTGAAACTCCACAACTGACTCCAGACCAGATTCCACTTGAAGAAATCCAAGACTCGATGACGAGATCACGACGTGATGAATCAAATTAGCGCCGAATTGATTTACACGAGCAACAAGGAAATTTATGTTTCAGAAAAGAAACATAAATTAACTTTAAATGCACAGAAATATCAGTGAGCGCGACAGATGAGTTAAAGTTTGTGTTGTAATGGATTATATTTGAATTTGACAGCTTCCAGTGCTGACCGTCTTTTGGCTTTTATTTATTATTCATGAGCAGACAGTGAAACTAATGTTAGTGCTGAAACTGAACATTAAACCGCCTATAGGCCTGAACACTTTCCCCACCACTGCCGAGATTTTCCATCATTTATGACACAACGCTTCCCCGCAATTGACAAGGTATTCTGGCAATCCGTGTTTTTTAAGACAGGGGGCGCTGTTACCCATCTTGTGAAATGGAACAATACTGCCGTGTCCAAAAACAAATGAAGATCAGCTGGAAACTGAAAGAAGATGTTTACAAAAATGTAGCAGCTTGTAAACTGCACGAAACGTTTATGGTTGTGCAAACTGACTCCGACACTTCCTGTTTTGATTAACATTCTGAATCAGATTAGGACGAAGAAGTAAAGAAGTTTGGTGGAAAGAAACGGGATCTCCATGACGGTGACATACAGAGAAGATGAAGGTTGAGGAGACAACAGAACACTGAACGATCCCTGAACAGGACAACGTGTTCCACTACACCTCAAAGAGAATATTATTTTTATCATTATTATTATTTTTATTCGTAAAATTCAGACTGATGAAAAGAAATGAGAAAACACAAAACATGTAAACTTGAAATTGATTTGTTCTTTGACAAAAAAAGCATTTTTGTCAGCCTTTTGTCTGAAATATTTTTTATGAAAACACAAATTCAAGTATTGTTGAAAAAGATACGGGATAAGATAGAATAAAATGTTTTGTTTTGTGTGTTTAAAATCAGGTCTCTTCTTTAGTTTCATGTATATACTGTTTACATATTCATATAATAAATTATTCTGTGGGTCTTGAAAGATTAGTGAATATGATCAAAAATGCTGGCGATGGCTGGAAACTTAAAAATAATACTCTGGTGAGGAAAGTGTTAAATTTGAAAGTAAAACATCGACACTGATAGAAATATTTTGATGCCGTCGCACGGGACAGCTGTGGCCAGAGGAATTATGCTTTGGTGTTGTTTGTCCATCCACCTCATTTCAGTGTAAACAATATCTCAAGAACACCTTTACTTCAAATTTGGTACAAATGATGACTTGGACTGCGGAAAAATTAGGTGGTCAAGATCAAAGTCACTGTGACCTTGCAACCTGCTAAGAATTTGATTGTCAAAGGTGAAGGTTTCCATGATCTAATTCACATAAGTGCGATATCTCAAGAACAACTTGAGGAAATTTCAAATTTGGCACAAACATCCACTTTGATTCAAGGATAAATTGAAGTATACATGCATAAAAAATGAAAAACTGATGAATGTGTAAGTAGTTAAAAATAAAAACTTAATAATTAGCACCACTTTTCGAATCATTATTTCTTGTACCTCGACACATATTCAAGTAAAATGGGAAGGGGGTCCAACTGCATTCAGGTGCTTCTAAACTTTTATCATCACAAGAGAACTTTGTGCAAGTAAGTAGCTCAGCATGAACTTTTGGGGAGAGTGGTGCGTCATTCATGACCAGTTAAAATCAGATGTAATTGATGATACATATTTAGTCCAAGATGTCGAACAGTTCTTAACCTTCTCTTGTTCTAATTGTAAAATAAATGTACGTTTTTTTTTTCATCACAAAAATGTCCTGGATTACAACAGTCCAGTGCCAGAATACGTCAGCTGGCAGCATTTGAACCCAAACCACACCAAACACGGAAGTTTATTTTGAAAATATACTGTATGTATGTGACGATGGGACACTGGCACAGATGCTAGACGGGGACGTAGAGCATCATAGTTTCAAGCTTAATTAGCTATTTATTTGCTTTACAGCAGATATAAAACAAAAGTGTGCATCAGAGAACATTTGACACAGTCTTCTTTTTATTTAGTTAGCGATATATGAAGTTTATGTTGCAGGTGAATATTTATTTTATCTTATTTTGTGTCATTTTTATTTTCTGAGTTGTTAGTGGATGTTTTCAGGAGGTAAGGAAACTAACAAAAAAGAATAAAGAATGACAGGCAGTGAGGAATGATGTAAGGAAAGAGGGAGTAAGAGGTGAGAGAAGATGGAGACAGGGATGAAGGGAGGAAAAAGAGGAGGAGGGTGATGATGGAGTTGATAGAGAGGTGTAGGAAGCTGGGAGTACGACATAAAGAATGAAAACATGCAATAAAAAATGAAGGAAGAGGTAGAAGGAAGGAAGGAGGGGAGGAGAGATGGATCGGGAGGGAAGGGGGGAAGAGGGTAAAAAAAGGATGGAAGGATACAAGCGATGAAGGATGAAGGAAGCGAGGGAGTGTTGGAGGTATATTTAGGAGCATGACAGATTGTGTTCATGTGTTTGAGTCGCTCCGTCTTTTTATCGGTCTGCTCCCATCAACACCTTTATTGATAGACGACAAGGTAGAGGAGGGGAGAGACGAAGAGGAGGAGGAGGAAATATTTTTAATGTCCTCTGTCATCCTGAACTTCCTAATTTCTACTTTCATGAAGCTTCAGGTCGGTGTTCGAACGTGACTGAGAAAGAAGAGGAAACAAAGTTTTAGTTGTTTTGGGTGGACTGTCCCTTTAAGAGCGCCTCTGATTGGGTAAACAGATGGTGATGAGTCGGAGCACAAAAGGTTAAAACTGCTCTGAACTTTCTGTCCGTCACAACAGACGCAGCGTCTTCATCTGACTGCTCACTGCTGCAGCGACAAAGTACTGTCATCTTTCACTTCAGTAAAACCAGTGATACCAGTGTAGTGAGAGTCCTGCTGCCAGACTCGAGTAAAAGTACAAAAACATGAAATGTACCTAAAGTGCAAAACGTAAAAGAATGGCTCATTTGAAAATCACATCTTTTATGTTATCAGACGATTAATTATCGATGCATTTATGTTTTCATCACCTGAATGCTTCAGCTCATTTTACACTGCTGTGTAGTTCAATCTATTATAATTATATATCATCATTTATTCTTTGAACACATTTTGAAGGGGTCAATCCTGAGACTGCTTTCACACCATCTGTTTGCTTCGGCTCAGTCGAACTCAAGTTGATTTGCCCCCTCAGCAAAAACAACCAGACTGAGACCTTCTTGAAGAGATGGTCTCAGTCCGGTTCCAAAGGAACTCTGGTGCGGTTTGTTTGTTTTCAAACCAGTTTCACCAGTTTCGTCACAATACGATATTTCCCGATATCACAAAGTCTGCCATGATACAATTTCGATTCAATGTGATTCAGAGGCCTGCGATCGATATGAGACGATATCATCTGCCCATTTAACACAGTCAGTTAAAGGAAAAGCTGCTTGTCCTTCCTTTTATGCCTTTGGCCATAAAAATAAAGACAACACACCATGTCTTGCTCTCAGGCCTCTCAAAGAGATCTTTAAACAAACTTCAGATGCTCAAAAATGCAGCAGCACGTCTACCCATTTTCCCCATTCATTTTAAAGTTTTGCTTTTAGTTTTTAAATCTCTAAATGGACCTGCTCCTGACTATTTGTGGGATATGTTGGTCAAATACATTCCCTCCAGATCCCTGAGATCCTCCACCTCTGGTCTATTAAATGTCCCCCAGAGTAACGTATGGTTAAAAAAAAAAAAAAAAAAAAAAAAAAGTCATGCTGTGCTCGGTCGAATTGTCCCTCACAGCTCCCTTACATTCAAGATGGTGGTGAACTTAATGAAAACGGGGACTAATTTATAATCCTGATTCCCAATTTGTACCTATATAATAAATAAATAACCTCTTTTAAACCTTTTAATGTTTCTGTTGTGACGTCAAATTCAGAACGAGTGTATTAAAAAAACACAGTCCTTCAGTTTGAACATGAAATATCTTGTCTTTGGACTGTATTCAGTTAAATACAGGTATATGCTAAAAATATGAATGTCAGCTGGCTCCCGGCCTCCTGTTATGTAGCAACAGTCGCCCGCAGGCAAACCAAGCTGAGTATCTATGCTGTAAATGTCAGCAGATTAATGGCAGAGACATGTTAGTCATGACCTGGAACTAAAGACGTAAAACATAATCCATCTCTCCAGAAACAACCTGATCACTCTGAGATCCAGAGGATTCAGCGATGAGATGTCAAATCTCAGCACATAAAACAAACCTGTGGCTCGACACCAGCAGGGACGAGTGGGGAAATATGTTTTCATTTCATTTGGGTGAACTGAAACTATGATTTACGACCTGTGTGTGTTTCTACGACCTCACCTGAACTCTTTTTTTCATTGTGAAACTCATGACGTCGGTTTTAAAGTCTTTCTGAAACTGATCACTGATAACGCTGTTTTCCTGTCATCATTAAACCCCTCCTTTCTTCCTCCTCCTCCTCCTCCTCCTCCACAGAGAGGCTCAGTGTTGTTTTCAGCAGCAGGATTACGGAGCGCTTACACTGAATCTCTTTGTGGAGATTCCAAATATCAGTTTGCCTCCTCGGTTACCTGATGATTTCACTAATCTGCTGCTAAGTGGTTAAGTAGCTCCGCTGGCTCAGGAGGCACGACGCCGGTAATATCTGCCACAGGAGCTGGACCAGCTTCAGTCCACTGTTTGCATGACATGTTAGCAGCTTCAGTCATTTCTCTGGGGGGGAGTGAAAGACATGAAGGACAACATGAGGAGGTGTTAGAGAACTTGAATACTGTATAAAACACTTCATAACATTGTTTTGAAGGGTTATGTGTAGACAAATGTTTTATTATTGTCTTGGCGGTGTGTATCTCTGAGCAGTGGTGGAAGAACTGCTCAGATCTCAAACTTAAAGATGCTAATTTGATACAGTTTTTGTCAAATTCAGTGACTGCTCACACACAAGACAGGGGAGAAGCCACGGATGTAGAAAGGCCCAGACACACCAAACCCACTTCAGAGTGTTAGCATCAAGAAGAGAAGCCAGCTGCTGCGTTGCCTCTCATCGCCTGTGTCTCTGGCTAAAAGCTGCACGTGAACACACTACAAAAACTACAGCCAATGGACAACCAGCAGGTATGTTCTGCACCTGCGTGAGAGGAAATAACTCACCACACCAGCAGATGTCAGTAGCCTGTATTTGTCATTCAAGAGGAGAAACCAGAAGACCGTCTTGACGCTAGTTAGCCAATTAGCACATTAACAACACATTCCAGTGTTGAAAGAACAGAGAATATTTACCGTATGTCAGTGAACAATAACACAAACCATCAGGAAATGTTTCTGCTAAAGAGCTCAGTGGATAAAGACAAATAATCTGGCCTCATGTAACAAGTTTGTTTTGATGTCAGGCCCTCTTGACTTTAGCTCTTTGTTTACTTTCCTCACTTCTGTTTCTCTTCTTGCGACCTGAACAGCCAATCGAGGGGCACCGGTGCAGGACACTCAACAACTGCCCAACATTGACCGACAGCCGACCATCATCTTGGTGTGTCAGGGCCTTAAAGAGACAGCCTGGTCGCCAGAAAAAATATTCAGATACGTTACATTTGTACATTAATATATAGAAGATAAATTTAAACTTTAGATTTTTAACAATGCTGTGATTAACACATCATTAGCTTGAGGCACAAAAATTTCTTTTCTGAAAATGCAGTGACCATGATGTAGTTTGTTTCCAGCCTAAAGTATGCTTTTTACTTCTGGCGTTTGCATTTAAACTTCAAAAAACATTAAACGGGGGTTCATTCGGGAAGATTATCTTGCTGAACAAATTGTCTAAGTATCATAAATGTTTGACTTCAGGGTCGACCTACTGGAAAACGTCCTCCCTGGAGCACTCTCTCAGCTTACTCCATTTCTGATCCTCTCTGTTCCCTCACATTTTAGTGTCAGAGGTTATCAAAGTTGAAAAATATTTTGAGTTTGTTCTGAAATCATGCTGTTACGAGTGCAGCTGAATCCAAAGACAGACGTGGGTTCAAATCCTGACAAAAACCTTCATCATTCATACAGTAACAGGAGAAACTAAACTTCTCACTCCAGCAAACAAACCAGCATGCGTTCATGTACTTCCTGTCTTTGTCGCTGTAACTGTGTGCAACAGTAACAACATTACGATAGCTGTCTCATTATTCAAACATGGAGCTGCTCCTTCTCAGACATTAGCACTCGATCAGCTGTTAATCTCTTGGCCACTCGGCTCTAATTAGTTCTCTGCTGTAATTAGCAGCCCGTCGTACGTGTTCAGCCTCCACACATAACAATAAAAGATTGCATCTAATGATGGCAAAGAAAAGAAAAAGAAAATGCAATTAAGTTTGCAGCGTGCAGACTCTTCAAAGAAAAAGAAGAAATGTGTATTGGGCAGGACGTCAAAGCAGAGAAAGGTTTTAAAACACTCGCCCAACTGTTGGTAAGACAATCGCTTCTTCACAGAGCAGGTTCAATAAACCAAGAGAACCATAATTACGGCCCTGCGGTTGTGTGACTCCGCCCACCAGTCCAGTGTCTCTGACAGTCTCCATCATGTCAGTGAAAACATGGAGGCTTCACACACAGAAGATCTATACAATCAGCACAGTTTCAAGATTAGAGTCACCAATTCAGTATCTGACCAAATGTCTCCCCTTCTGTTCCTGAGATATGACGTTAAAACATGATGATGTCACAGTCAAGCTGACCTTTGACCTTTTGACCTTCATTATTTTATCCTGTTAGATGTTTCTGTGAAATTTTGTCATAATTAGCAAATTATTTCTTGAGTTATGACCAAAAACATGCTTTCAGAGGTCACAGTGACCTTTGACCTCCATCACCAAATTCCAATCAGTTTATTCTCCAGTCCAAGTCGACATTTGTGCCAAATTTGAAGAAATTCCCTCAACTGTTCTTGAGATATAGCATTCGCAAGAATAAGATGGATGCAAGGTCACAGCAACCTTGATCTTTGACCACCAAAATCCGATCAGTACATTGTTGAGTTTCAGTGAAGGTTTGTGCCAAATTTGAAGAAAATCTCTTCAGGTGTTTTTGAAATATGGTGTCCATGAGAATGAGACAGACAAGGTCACAGTGACGTTGACCTTCGATCTATGACAACCAAAAACGAATCAGTTTTTTGTTGAGTCCAAGTGATTATTTGTGCCAAATTTGAAGAAATTACCTGAGGCTGTTCTTGAGACATAGTGTTCACAAGAATGAGATGGATGCAAGGTCACAGTGACCTTGACCTTTGACCGCTGACCACCAAAAGCTCATCTGTTGCCCTGTTGTGTCAGGGCCCTAAAATGAAAATGCTGAAGTACGAGTACCTTGAATTTGTACTTTAGTGAAATACCTGAGTAAATGTACTTAGTTACTTCTGATGGAAATCACTGCAGCGACAGAAACAATAAACAATTGTTTTTCTTTTTGCTTATAAGCAAAAAAACAACAGTCACAGTCAGCGGAACAATCGCCATCTTTGCTGTCGCCTAGCAACAGAGTTCTCACGACTTGAAACCACCCGTGTGCAAATCACAGCGTCTCCCTGAGTCTGACCTCCAGGTGACGTAACGCTGAGTCCCGTCTAACACAGTCTCAACCTGAGTTTATCTCAGGCTCAATATTTTTAACCAAACACACCTTTATTTTTTCTGTTTTCAGATTTATCACCGTGACTTTACTGACGACGACACTGACACTGCTCATTTCATAGACCTGCTTTTCATTTTGTTTTTACACTTCAGCCATAAAGGTACAGTCACGCACGCACACACACACACACACACACACACACACACACACACACACACACACACACACAGACAGACATGTATGTGGCCCTGCTGTGATGTATATGAGGGCTCAGTCAGGGCCGGGGTTAATAGCCGAGCTGTCAGTTTGATGTGCATACCTGTATGTGTGTATGTGTGCGTGTGTGTGTATGTGTATGTAAGTGTGTGTGTGTGTTAATAATAGCTTGCTAGCTGTCATTGCAGATGAGGGGTGTGTGTCGAGAGAGCTTTAAATGCTCCTCATCAACCCGTTCGACGCACAGAATGACAGGCCTGCAGAGTGTGTGTGTGTGTGTGTGTGTGTGTGTGTGTGTGTTAGCATGTGTTAGCGTTTGTTAGCCGCTCCTATGAGGAACTTAGCTCAAAATGTGTGTGTGTGTGTGTGTGTGTGTGTGTGTGTGTGTGTGTGTGTGTGTGCATGTGCGTGTGTGTATGTGTGTCGTCTCTAAGTGGAAAACATCGTGCTGAGCAGAAAAGCAGCCCGTGTCAAACTACCCATCATGCCGCATGAATGGCTCGACTCTCCCTCTCTCTCGTCGTCGCCGGTGCTATTATGAAAGAGCGAGCTGAAATATTATTATTCTGCTGTTATTAAGCTGCGCCGACATGTCAAGTTTGAATCATTAGCTTCTCCCACAGAAAAAAAAGCCAAAGACTGTATTCACACAAAATACCCGAAAATACGCTTTTCATCACAAAAACATAATTTGTCTCTGAACAAATGCTCTGTTTCTTAATTTTTAAACTGAACCTCAAAGTTGTAACACATGCAGGTTTCTTCGCCTCCCTCCTGCCAACCTTTATTCCTCTCCTTCACTATCTGCTTCCTTTCCTTTCCTTCCGTCCGAAATCTAGTGGTTGCAGTCTGGTGTTATTTTTTACAGTGTGAACATACAGTGGAAACACAGCGTACAGTCTCCATCTTTGTTGTTAATTCTGTCGTGACTGTGGTGCCGTTCACAAACGATCTAACATCTGTGGGCGCTCACGGCAGGTTCGCCGCTTTCAGGCCCTGTCTACACGAATGCAGGTATTTTTAAAACCAATAATGTTTCCTCTCTGTTCTAAAAAAATACTTCTGGCCTGGACGTTAGCTGACGTTTTCAAAACACCTACGGAAGATCTCATCACCGCTAATTCCTGTTTCATTTACGAATGAAGAAGGTCACTTAAACATTCAACTGATGCTCTGGACATGTGAAAGTTTTCTGCCAATCAATATGGTTTCTTTCACTGGCGTGCTCTGCCGTCTCTTACCGCCGATTAGACATACTGAATCCGGCTGACAATGGCTGACAAGGGCCAACAGTGACATCTTGGTGAGTCGGGGCCTTCAGGGCTCATTTATGCTCAACGTCAGATATGTGTAAGTACAAAGATTCAGGCTTCTCTCAGTACTCAGCGGATGAAACAGAGCTGTACCACCTGAGACTGTAGGAGACGACAGGGATACCCGTCAATCAAAAACCAACTCACTCTGGAAAGTGTCCCACAGTCTGCAGGTTGGACCAGTCCTGATCCAAAAACATCATTTCTAGTGGACTTTAAGCCTCGGACGCTGAGGTGGAGCAAAAACATCAGGAGCAGCTGGTGTCTCTGTTTGTCTGTGAAGTGGTGAGTTTAAGTGTTTTTAATTTTCACCTCCTGGTACCGTCACCTTAACTGGACATCCAAGAATAAATTCTCTAGGACTGTGACAATGGCGAGTGGAGTAGCTGGCAGGCCGCAAAAGCCCCTCACCCAACTCTTTATAGACAGGACGAGGAAGAAAGCAAAGAGTTTCTTAGCAGGTAGCTGCATCCTCTCTTTAGCCAGCTTCAGGTGCTGAGCTCTGGGAGGCGCCATAGAGCAACTGAGAATGTATTTAAAAAGTCCTTCATCCAAAGTGTCGTCAATATGCTTAACTCAGCAAAGTGACTGATGAGTTTTAAACACAGACAGACAATGAGCTGATCTGATATGTTTAAATGTTTCATAATGTTTGTTTTACGACTGTTTGATTGATTTTTACAGTCTTGTCTTTTGTGTCTCTGGAGCCAAGGCCAAATTTCCACCAACAGTGGACAATAAAGATATATTCTATTCTAGTTTGCTATTCTGAAGTCGTCATTAAGACCAAGCAGTGCTAACGAAAACACAAGTTTACGTCATCGTTTCCCAAATGCTGCGTTTTACACGTCTACACAGAAACAGTGACAGGAGTTTTGATGAGTCTTAACATTAGAAGATGTTTTAAAATCTCTGTTCAAATGTGGATGAGAGGCCATCTACAAAAACATCTGTATATGTATCTACAGCAGGGGTGTAGATATAGACAGCGCAGACAACATGGCTGCACTGGGGCCCACGAGTTGGGGGGCCCATAGAGAGAGTGGGCCCTCTCAACAATATGTTGGGTGGAGAATGGACCCTCATGAGTTATTGTTAACTTAAAAAAGGTAAAAATAAATCAACTATTAAAAACTGTTAAATCAAATTTATATTTTTTTAATTTCTCTGGGGTTTTCTTTGGTATATTTTCTTATATACAGATATGCAGTGATGATTGCTGGGTAATATGTGTGTTGATTTTATCCAATCCAATTTAATCCAATTACAGTCATACCAGAAGAAACAGTAACGTGTATCACGCCAACATGAAAGGACGTTTGGATGTCTGACGCAGGAAGTCACTGACCAAGCAGCGGTTTTCCACGTCTTCAGAGTGAGACTGGCTTGTTCCTGAGACGGATGAAATGCAGAGTACCACTGAGGATCACTGAGGCAGTGTAGCGCAGTTCAAGTGAGATACGACCACAGAACGGAACGAATCGTTAACGGTATGAAGAACTATTTAAGAAGTATTAAATGGTCTCACAGACCATCGCGATCTACAACGCTGCCTCCTTTACAAGGCACATTATTACCTCCTCCACCGCTGCATCATCTGTTGTGTGTAGTTTCTGACTCTGCTCTCTAGTGCCATCTATTGGCTGTATCTATGCCATCATAAAGGTGTGTTAAAGTATGTGGTGGTGACATTTACAACATCTGAAAGAGACGTAACTATTTTCATACATAAAGGGAGCATGAATGGGCCCTTTGGTTTTGATCTTGCAGGGTTACCATGTAAAAAGGATGTGACCTCATATGGCAAGACGTTATGTTGGACAATCAAATGTGTACACGCGCCCTTGCGATCGGTCTCTAGGTATTCCTGCTCCTCAGAGGATGAATCCTCATGATTTTGGCTACCTGTGATCTTACAGCAACACCAAACTGGGTCTGATTGTCACAAAATATTAACATTTCCTTCGGCAGAAAGCCATGACAAGAGTATCACAACCAGCTATGCAGCATGTCGGTGTCGAATAAATCACCACGATCACAGAACGTATGTGTCTCACGAGTCACAACTGTCCCACACTTTGGTACAAAACTTCTGGGTATTCCTGCTTTACATTTCCTGGGCAGTACGCTGTGAGCACATTCCTGCTCTCCAGAGGATGAATCTGTTGTGGACACTCCATGAGGACAGATGATGATTCCACTGACCATCCACTGATGTCTGTAAGTACACAGTCTTTTCCAGGCATGCAGGGCTGGATCCACAGGAGCACTTCACCAGGATAAACCACAAACTCGTGACCTCCACCAGGACCAGCTAATGTTTCCCTGTCAGTGCGTTTGAGCAGCAGCTCGTCTAAACCCCCCGACTCCTTCTGTGGAGCCCCGCCGAGCCCGGAGCAGCCGGTGTCAAAGTAAGCCGTCAGCCGGATGAATGGCCTGCAGCCTTTTGTTCTCCCCAGCTATTAAGAAAGACCACGCTGAAATATTATTATTCTGCTGCTCCGAAATATGTCAGATTAAATCGTTACCTTCGCTGAGCCACACACAAAAGGCACAAACACTGAAGCACTTTACGGGCCCAGTCCAGGATGTTTTTTGAGTTTTCTGAAATATTATTATAAAACCATTGTTAAACTGCTCGGCAACATGACAGCTTAAATCATCACCTTCAGCGGCGGAAAAATAAAAGGCGCACATGTGCTGCAGAGATTTAAAGTGTAACACCGGAGTAATTTGGGCTTTTTTTTTTTTTAATCGCCGCCAACAGCAGGTTGCACGACTGCATAACCCAAGCTAACCTAATGACGCCGACTGGAGTTTCACATCCACACACCAGCCTGCCTGTCCATAAATAATAACAGTTAAGGCTTTTAATGTGTCAGAGTGGGAACAGGAAAGGCCTCCGTCTCCTCACTCAGAGTGAAAACACAGTTTGAAGCATCCAGCTTGTGTAACAGGATGTATTTCCCTTCTGAAGCAGGATGTTGGCGATGCAAAGGGAACTATTGAAGTGTTAACTAATTGGATATCAGTTAGGGAGAGAAACACAGGCTGGTCACTGATTTTGTTCAAATCGGACGACAAAGAAATGTCAGAATGTGGATTTAAACAATCGTCTGGAGGTGGTGCAGCAGGTGAGCTGCTCCCAGTGACTCTGTGAAGACCTTGGTGTGCTTCAACAAACCAGTTCATGCAAAGTGTTGCCCCAACACGTCTAAAGACCAAAGTTCTGAGCGTCCAAACTGGAAGCCAACTTTCAAACTCCGTCTTTCCTGGACAGACTTCCTCATGATGCAGTCGGACTGCTCACTAAAAACTGACTGAGGTTTCAGATGTTGGTCGAGCTCAATGCTTCCTGCAGCTGCTTCACAGGAAGACGAACGGCTTCACGATACGCAAGAAAGAAAAAATCTTTCTGTGTTTAGTTTAACAGATATTGTCATTTAAGTTGCCATTTTGGTGGGAATGGAAATGCCCCGAGCAGTTGGGATTTGGTTCCTTGCTCAAGGGCACTTCAGCAGCCACCAGTCTACACTCCATACTTGGTCCGTACGGGAACCAATGACCCTCCAGTTCCCAAGCCAAGTCCCTGTGGACTGAACTACTGTAACCCCAAGAAAGATGCAAATACTTTTGAAACTACAGAACCGGAGAAAACAGACACCTACAACGACCAGAATGCACCGCACCTCAATAGACCAATAAAGAGTCAACACGTCTGTTTGAAACAATGGCGGCCGACTGGCAAGAAACGATGTCATACTGCAGTTAAACAGTGAACTAAAAGATGTTTCTTGTTTGATATTTGATCAGCGCTTCCTAGTTTTACTGTTTGATCTCTTTCATTACTGGCCTCTGTTTTCACTGTGCAGGAAACAGTATGGCGCCCACTTCCTGTTCACGAACATGTAACGCTATTACAGCTAAACAGGGCACTAAAATATGTTCCTACAAAAACTGTAGGTGAGAAATAGGTAGTGCAGTAACATAACCTTGACATACGTCCGAGTTTCAGAGAGACAGGGGCAGGTCTGTGTCTTGATCTGCTTCTCAGGTCTTCTGGAGGACAGGAGACACTCCTGAGGACGTTTGTTGACTCTGTGGTGGCATCAGCCATCTTCTATATGTGGTTTTCTGGGGCAGCAGCATCTTGGCATCTGACAGGAAGAGACTCAACAGGCTGATAAAGACGATCAGCTCTGTCCTGGATGCTCCCTCAACCTGGTGGAGGTGGTGGGTGAAAGGAGGACGAGAGCCAAGCTATCATCCCTCATGGACAACATGTCCAACCCCATGCAGGACATTTTGACAACAGGGGCAGCTCCTTCAGTGACAGGCTGCTTCACCAGTTGGAAGGAGAGGTACCACAGGTCCTTCCTTCCTGCTGCTTTTGGACCATACGACCAACACTGCACCTTAGAGCGCGGCTCGGGCTGCATCTTCCTGTCCGAACCCGAGTCGAGCCTGATACAGTTTGTCTGTTTACCGTGACCACACATGGACAGTGTGTAAATGACTATCAAAAGACTGCTCTTATGCAAACACACAACACGCACAGCACATATAAAACTGCATCCTTTTCGGCAGTTTTAAACTTTCCTGATAGATAGAAGGTCAAATTTCCCTGCGGTGGGACAAGCAAAGGATTATCTCATCTCATCTCATCTCAGCCTGTAGTTGGAGCAACAGCCTGAGAGTCAGCCCTGTGTTATCCGATGGAGCTTCACCAGGGGCAAAGGCCGCATATCTCGGCACAGATGGAGGGAAGTTTACCGCAGTTCAGGTGCACATGATACCCACAATGTTTTGATACAAAGCTGGTTGAAAACCCTCAATATATCACCTTAAATGCACTTGTATCCAATCTATAATTTACTTTGTGCTCCATCTGATTATAATCTAAGATGCTTCGTGGGGCTTCAACAACATCCGACTACTTTCTCTTCATCTCTGAGAGCACAGTCATCATGTCATTACCGAGCAACCACTAAAACACAGGAAAGCGTGGGTCATTTGGAACGTTTGAACAAAATGCTGTTGTTTTTTTGAACAGGTTTGGTGGATAAACTCAACAACACGGCCTCTCCTCTGGCGCCTCCCTCAAGACAACCTCAACGTGTTTTATCCAGCTGAGAATCTAAGAATAGAAAAGTTGTTTCTCCACTTTCCATCCAGCCAGCAGTTCAGTTTTCTGTTGTGTAATGAGCGCCGCAGCCTCGTGGTGCTGCTGTGGACTTCTCGTCTTGTATTTTTTCCTTTGTGTTTTCAGCGGCACGTTTCGACACGAGGACACCTGGAGTAAAAGGAAGCAGTTGACGTGAATATTCTGGATGCTCGGTGTTACGCCTCGGCACCATCGAGCCGCTTGTGAATGAGTTTGGACGCAGTTTGGAGCAGAAAGGCTCAGAGTGTCCCCGCAGACTCGTCCACAATGAAACTCCACAGAGAACACCAGATATTACCACAGTTGGCACGAGCCGCGTTTTCCAATACAGCTGTCTCTGTGTGAGCCAAGTCTTCTAGTGGGAGCCGTGTGTCCAACTGGCTGCTCAACAATAAACTCGTCGCCGTCAATCAGCCAATCACTAACAAATGTCACCTTGTTTTCAGCTGCACACGCTCAGTACTTCTCTTCTTCTGGAGGCCTCTCACTGTCAGTTTGCAGTTTTAAAACTGCCAGAAAGCAGCAAAAAGCGAGCTTTGTTCTTCACATGAACCACACTGGTGTTTGTTTTTTTTGCACTATTATCCAAAGCTCTCGCTGCAGCCTTTTAGATTGACAAACTCATTTCTCTGTTACCTTCCAGTGGTTCAGTACAGTGTGACAATCATCAGGCAGACACTGGGAAGTTATAACACCGCTGGAGGTGTGGTGTGAAGAAGGAAACATTTCATTTTAATAAGATTATTATCGATTGCCAGACAACCTCAGAACCTCCGCAACTGTCACAGGAGTTTAAAATATTACATAAATGCGCAGTAAATAAATGAATCATAGAAAAAAAGACGAATATAGATAATGTCCAAGACACGACCTAGGTAGACAAAAGTAATGATTAAAGTCAAAATTAAAAATCAGTTAAAATTATAAATCCGGCGACCCTCCTGGAGCGATTTATGATGATTATAATGTGTAAAACTACAGCCGCATTTGTTGTTGTTTAAATGGATATGTTTACAATATATCGTTCGAAAGACACTCTCCATAAAAATACTCTTCATAACACAGTGAACAACTCAACCTCACTGTGAGCTCGTCACATGTCCACGTTTGGTCATAGACTTTCCACGTCCACATATGGCGTCCAAGGTACCCTGGGTGTGTTGGCTGTTGACGTTCTGGGACGCCGTGTCAACTTCAGCCTGTTACATGCATTGTCTGTTTTCAAAATACACTTCTGTTTTCACAGGAAATGTACAGTTTGCACACAGTCTCTTTCAAAATAAACTACGTCAGTACAACAACACAAATTGATGTTTATTTTCCTTCAACATATGGTTAGATTTAGGAAAAATGAACAGGGTTTGGCTTTAGAATCTTATGGGGTGCAAACACCGCTCTCTTGGGTGAAAGTCGGTGTTTCTTGGACCCATCCACCACCTCTCCTGCCCGCCCCACTCGGACTTTCACCGCACAGCTCCGCGGCCGGCGCTGCAGCGATTGTTTCGGCGTCTGGTCTATTTTCTGTGCGAGCCGAGAGCGAATGTGTCAAGCCGGACAAGAATATAGGCTATACATATTGTCAGTGGTATCGAAACAGAGCATGAGAGAGATGAACACACACACACACACACTTACACCCACTAACACACACACACACAAGAAAGAAAGAGAGAGAGAGAGAGAGAGAGTGTGGGCCGGCTATAGGGGGTTGGGGCACACACACGCAAACAGAGAAAGATACCCATGATGGAAAAACAGCCCCAAATGTGACGGAGACAACAGCTGGCAGCAGAAGCGCTTGTCGACCGGCGTAGAGAAATGCGCGTCTGATGTGAACGGGCTCGCGCGAGAATTTCGGTGCGCTGCGTTTTGCAGCACTTCGTTGCGAGTTTCGTCCTTGTCCTGCCATGTTTCCCCCTGACGGCCTTCAGGCACCGTTAAACTTTAACAGGAACCTGCTGTGTGTCATGCCGACATTAAAGGACGCTTTCTTTAGTTGGTTTCTGACGCCGCAAGTCACTGCCCAAGCGCCGGATTTTGACAACTTGGGAGTGAGACCATGCTCTCTCTTTTTTATATATATAAATATATTTTTGGGGACAATTTTAAGCCTTTAATTGACAGGACAGACAAGCGTGAAGGGGGGAGAGAGAAGGGAGTGACATGCAGCAAAAGGTCACAGGCTGGATTTGAACCCGGGCCGCTGCATCAACAGCCTTGTGCATGGGGCACTTGCTCTATCCACCGACGCCTCAGACCATGCTCTCTTAGACGTCGTGTCAACTTCAGCTTGTTACATGCATTGTCTGTTTTCAAAACACATTTCTGTTTTCTCAGGAAATGCACAGTTTGCACACAGTCTCTTTCAAAATAAAAGCCTACGTCAGTACAACACGACCAACTGATGTTTTTTGTCGTTCAACAACAAACACACGTGGTTACGTTTAGGAAAAAAGAGCAGAGTTTGGCTTTAGAATCTTACGGGAAGTGAACACTTCACCCTCACTGAAATGTTGACTGCTCCTACTCCTGTGAAGTGATTGGCTGAATTAAAAACTGATATGTTTTTGACTGATGGAGGATTGTGAGCCTCCAGTTGACCAAATCAAAAAATGACCCTCATATCAGTGGCGTGACAAACTCATCAAACATATTTTTGCTTTACCTGGACTTTACTGAATGTCTGAAATAATAAAATCATTAGTCATGTGTCAGTCAGTTGCTAGGAAACATCTGGAGCATCCAATCAAAAGCTGTCAATCACAGGGACGATGGAGGAGATAACACTACTGAGATAAAAACTGTCTTTAACTCATCTGCAAATACAAACAGACCTTTACTATACGTTCAGTCTTTGTTATATGAGAATATTATTTTTTATCTGACGTGACAACAGCAAATGTTTGACTAAATTATTAAAAACACATTTTAAAAGTCTGAAATAAATCAGCTGCACCTCCAGCTGCTGATGTCGACTCTCCTCACAAACATCAGACCGTAGAAACTTTCCCCCTCCAACTCCCAAAACGTGACAAACGGTGAACATTAGCAGTGAAGCTGTCAGCAGACTTAATTAATCAGACTGATTTGGTGCAGCAGAAGTACAGTGATTTCAAAGATTGCGGTGCCTTCGAGGAGTTTTCAAGAGGAACTTTCTGATGGTGAAAGTGCAGATTTATTTTTTCTTCTCCCTCTTCCAAATTGCAAGTAGAGAGGCGTGCTCACATCAGCGCTCACATTTACATTTCACACTTCAATCATATCAGCTGATAGAGTTATAAAAGGGGGTCAACAGCAGGAGCAGCTGGAACTCTCAGATCAACATGTGGTGGTGGTTTTATTCAAGACAGCAGTGGGTCAGAGGGAGGAGGTCAGACATGATATCGGAGAGGTCAAAGGTCACATTCTACAGGTGAGAGATGAAGAGGAGGAAGACGAAGCAGATGAGCAACTGAAGAAGTTTTCATGCTGTCAGTTTGTATCAGCGACTGATTTGTAATCTGCAAACTGACCCCAGTTCCTCTCGTCCAATCACAGAGCTTAACTGAAGAGTTAAATTGAACTGGCGTCTCCTGTTCTTTTGTTTGTCTTCGATGTTTCTGTAAAGCCTTAAGAAAATAAGGCATCTAATGTATTAAGATAAAATGCAACAAGATCGTCTTTTATCAATTCGCATTGGGAAAATTTAAGTGATACAGAAACGCAAAGCAGCTGGAGAAGCAGAGTGTCACTAACGCCTCGCTCCCACTGGACAAACCCCACCAACACAACCCAGTCCACTCTGAAGTCGTCAAAATCCGGCACTTGGTCAGGGACATCCGGCGTCACACACCAACCAGCCATCAGCCATCGCCGGATCCTGGCTAGTGCTAACACCGGGAGCTAACGCTAACGTTCCTCCTCTTCTCCGTGAGTGAGAGCGATGTTTTAGCCGGGCTACATTTTACAATGCTAATTGCAAATGCTAGCTGAGCTGCCGGGTTACTCACCTAACACAGCCGCTAATAACTCCAGCTCCGGACATTAACCCATGCTACCATTGTAACATTAAATTTAATTGAATCGACATAGTGACATGTGCCCAACGCAGACATTTGACTTTATGTTGTACCTGTCCAGGAGAAGAAGAGCTAGCTCCGAGTCAGATTGTAGCCCCTTTAGCTCTTGCAGTGCTCTCCACCTTGGAAATGCAAGGCCAGTATTAATCCAGGTTCTGTCCCTTTCTTTATCCGACAACTTCTTCGCCAACAGCCGTTGTTTCTTTAGAGGTAATATCAGATCCTGGTCGTCTTCAGGTGAACGTTTCATTCCGCTCTCTGCCATTTCCCTTCGAAAATACGCACTGCCATTGCTCACTGGCTGCAGTCTTTTATAGGGAAATTACACCTTTAGTTCTTCACATAGCAATTTTTTAAGTCCTTCAATCTAGAAATGATGAATTTCGCTTATTGCTCCTTTAAGGTAACAAAACACAAAGATTCTTATTTTCAGGTGATTACACGCTAAAGACAACAGACTTATTATATTATATTCCATTTCTGCCTACATGTCCTCCTAAACCTTACACACTGGAGCTGTAAGCAAAATATAAAACCCTCTTTCAAATCTCATCATCATCATCATCATCATCACACAAGCTGTGTGCACTTCAGCAGAATATGGGTGAAAGACAGCCGCCCGTCCTATCAAACAAAACCAACAAACTTTAATAAGCCTTCACATCACACACACTGTCAGGATTAGCAGCATGTGCACAATGACCAGCGTCTTCCAAATTAACTGAACACAACATCAGCAGCAGCTCACGGCCAGAATAATGTTCGTAATTAGACGTAATTAGAATTTACAAACTCACTCTTTAATGCTTTAAAGTTAAAATCCTGGAGTTACAAAAAAATAGCTTTGTTTTTTCACTGTTGTCCTGCAGACTGGTTACATAGTGAAAAGGGTTTACTTTGCATGACACGTAGAAAAAGCTGGTGAAATGACTGCAGAAGAAAACTAGCCTCCCAGCTCATTCAATTAAATTTACATTTGATGCACACTGTCCCTTTTTTTCTTAAATAAATAAATAAATAAATAAGAAAATAAGATATAATTGATTTTGATTAAAAAAATCACACACACAATTTTACAGTTAGATGTTTCCTGTCAGACGTGTTCCCTGCACATGATGTGTTTAAAGACCGTCGGAAATGATTAATGGTCATTTTGATCATCCTAAATAAAGTCATGTCTTTATAACTCTTGGTCAGATTTTGGGGTTTAACTTGTATTTAAATTAAATACAAAACTCAACCATTTGAAGTTATATATCCTGCTCCACTGAGCCAAACTATCCCTCCCTAGTGCCATGCCTCCCCTGTTTTGCACCACTTCCTCTCCTCTCACACATAATGAACAGTCCCTCTCTGCCAGTGTTTCCCTCAATCCTGCACACTGAGCTTTAAGAATAATTCAGATGTCAGAACTTTTGCTTGTTACAAAGTTCTTCTGTGTTGTGTTTCTACTGTGACTGAGGTGAAACATCTCAACGCTGTTTGAGTCGGCAGCTTCTCCACTTTTCCGTTTTCTTATTTTTTTTTGTTTTACGTTTTGTTCTCTCTTGTTTTGCTCTGTTTGTGCTGTGAAAACTTAAATAAACGTGAAGTGAGAGACGAGACAGAAGCAAAAAAAAAAAAAAAAAACCTCTTCTCTGCTTCCTCCTGTCGTCCAGACGCTGACAGGCTCCCAGTCTGACCGTGAACTGAACCAGCAGCCACACTGGTGCACTGACAACTGACAACTCAATACGGCCCTCAGACTGCTGTGTGTGTGTGTGTTGAGGATCCAGACACACACACACACACACACACACACACACACACACACACACACACACACACACACACACAACGGTCCTGAACACCTACTGCCCTCTAGAGGCAGCTGACCGACGGGTCGATGAGTCAGGACCAGTTACACCTGAGAGACTCAAACTGACAGCTTTGTTTACACTTTGTTTACACTTGTTTACACTTTGTTTACACAATGATTTCACAAAGTAAACTTCTGTTGTTTTTAATTCAGGATTCTGAGCAGCTGACCGTCACTTTGACAGAGGTCTGGAAGGGTCTCTACTTTGTTGTTTTTAACTAAATCTGAGCTGAACGTGTCGATGTTGTTTACATGTTTACATGTTTACCTGTTAACACCACGAAGGGGAAGAAGCTGAACTTCACGTACACACATTATTTAATCATGTTTTAAAACTTTGTATTCAACTTTTGGATTCATTTACTGCATTTGGAAAATAGAAGGAAAACTAAAAAATATATGGAAGAGAAGAAGATGTGAGGAGTCAGGGAGGAGGAGGAGGAGGAGATGAAGATGAGCCGGCTGGTTATGGAGGAGAAGTTAAAAAGATGGAGTAATGGCGAAGGAGGAGAGGAACAGAGAAAGAGTCAGATAAGAGAGTAGGAGTGTCAGGAAGTGAGGAGCAGGGAGGAGGAGGAGGAGTAAGAGGAGGTTATAAGAGAAGATGGCAAGGAGGTGAAGATGAGCAGGAGAAGTTAAAAAGATAGGGGGGTTGGATTAGGAGGAGAGGGAGGAGAGGGAAGAGGAGTAGGTAAGGATGAAGTGAAGAAGTGAGAGGAAAGAGGAGGTAATGATGAGGGAGGAGATGCAGGAGTAAGAGGAGAGGCAGTTAGTAAAAGGAAGGGGAGGAAGGAGAAAGAGGAGGCGTAGAACACGATGAGGTAGGTGATACCTGAAGACAAGATGGAGGAGGAGGGAGAGGAGAGGAGGTTATACGAGAAGATGGAGAGGAGGTGAAGATGAGCAGGCTGGTTCAGGAGGAGAAGTTAAAAAGATGGGGGGCAGAAAAGGAGGAGAGAAAGAGTCCAAAATTAGAAGAAGAGGATGGGGAGTAGGGAGGGATGAAGGCGAAAGAGCAGGAGGAAAGAGAAGAGGGAGTGAGGAATCAGTGGGAGAAGAAGCAGGAGAAAGAGGAGCGTAAATTATTTGAGAAAATGGAGAGGAGGTGGAGGATGAGGGATAGCAGCTGGTTCAGAAGGAGGAGTTGAAAAGATAATGGGATGACAGAGGAGGAGAGAAAGAGTCAGAGAAGAGAAGGAGGACAGAGTGAGGAGTAGGGAAGGATGAAATTAAAGGAGTGAGAGGAAGCGCGGAGCAGTGAGGGGAGCAAGAGGATGAGGAGGTTATTAGAGAAGATGTAGAGGAGATGAAGATGAGCAGACTGGCTCAGGAGGAGAAGATAAAAAGATGAGGAGGATGAAAGTGAAGGAGCAAGAGAGGAAAGGAAATTATGAGGGAGGAGCAGGAGTAAGAAGAGAGGAGGCTGGGAGAAAAAAGGGAGTAAGGAAAAAATAGGAGGAAAAGGAGGTTCAGAATGCAGTAAGTGAAACCTGATGACGGAGCAGGAGGGAGAGGGGGAGGAGGTCATTTGAGAAGATGGGAGAGAAGGTGGAAGATGAGGAGGTGAAGATGAGCCGGCTTGTTCAGGAGGAGAAGTTAAAAACTCCTTTTACATCTTTCCTCTTTCCATTTATAGCTTCATTCTTTTGCTCTCCTCCCTCTCCCTTTTTTTAATTTCTTGCTCCTCTTCTCTCCTTCCATGTATCCTCCTTTTATGTCCTCTCATCTCTCCTCCTGTAAGGCCTCCTTCTCTCCCCTCTTTTCATGTCTCTCCTGCCTCTTGCTCTCCTTTTCTTCTCCCTTCACATCTCTTTCTCTACCTCCTTCCTGCTTAACGTCCTCTTTGACTTCTCCTCACCTCCTCCTCTCCTTCTTTCAGTCCTCCCTCTGTCTTCTTTTTTAATTATTTGCCCCTTCATCCTTTCCTCCTCCATCTCCTCCTCCTCTCCCTCCTTCCACATGTTACCTCTGTTCTGCATCATCTGCTCCTTCCCGGCCTCCTTCTCTGTCTCCTCCTCTCTAACTTAGTGTCATCCTCTCCTCTTTTCCCCATTCTTGTTTTCTTTCTCCCTTCTCTCTCGCTCTGTCCTCCCTCTTTCCTCCTCTCTAACTTACTCCCCTCCTCTCCTCTATTGGTTACTCCTCTGCACTCCTCTGTTTCATCTCCATTCCTCTCTCTCCCTTCTCTTCCTCTCCCTTTCTCTTTCTCCTCTCCTCTTCTCCTCACCCCTCTCTTCACTCCTCTCAATTGTCTCCTCCCCATAGTCTCCTGTTCCCTTCTTCTCTCTTCCCCGTCCATCCGTCTCTCTCTTTTCCTCCCCTCTCACTCCTCCCTTCTCCCGATCTTGTCCTTTCTATCCCTCCTGTCTCTCTCTGTCCTCCCCCAGTCTCCTTCTCACTTTCCACTCCTCTCTGTCCCGTTTTCTCCTCTCCTCTTCCCTTACTCCTCTCTCCTTACACCTCTGCACCTCCTGTCTCTCCCCCATCCACCCCCAGTCTCCCTCTCTCACTGCTCTCCGACCTCCCTCATCGTCTCCTCCTGTCCCCTCACTCCTCTACCCTTTCCTTCCTCTCTGTCTTCTCCCCGTCGTTCCCCAGTCTCCAGCTTTCTTCCTCTCCTCTTTCTCATCCTGTCTTCCCCGTCTTCTCCTTTCTTCACACTTTCACTCCTCTCCTCTGTCCCCCTGTCTTCTTCTCTCCCCAACTCCTCTCTCTTCGCTCCTCTGCCTCTCCCTCTGTCCTCCCCCAGCGTCCCCCTCTGTTTCCTTTTCTCCTCTCTACCCTCACTCCTCTCCCTCCTCTCTTGTCTCTCCCCCGTCCTCCCCAGTGTCCCCTTTCTTCTCCTCCTCTCCTCTCCTGTCTCTCCCCCGTCCTCCCCCGGTGTCCCCTCTCTTCTCCTCTCCTGTCTCTCCCCCGTCCTCCCCGGTGTCCCCCTCTCAGTCGGGGGTCTGCATTGTCCGTCTCTGCTCTCTCTGTGGGAACAGCTCCTCTGTTTGTTGGCCAATAGGTCCAATTCAGCCGAGGCCTTTTTACAAAGTCCAGCACCACAAAAGCCAACGGGAAACGACCCCCCTCCTCCCCCCTCCACCCTCCCTGCTGCCGATCAACGTTCTCACCCCCCCGCCTCCCCGCCTCCCCACTGAGGCCCTCTAAGTTTGTTTAAGAGATTGAGGGTCCAAAGAAAGAGACAGAAAGAGAGAGGGACGGAGAGAAAGCGTCCGCCCATTAAGGTAATTATATAGAGCCTGTGTTCCCGTGAGGGCCCTTAATTGATGTTAATGTTTGTCTAATTGGGGGGATTGGGGGGAGGAGGCGGCGGGGTGGGGGAGGCAGAAAGAAGGAGGTGAAGGTCCTCCTCAAAAGGTCCCTCTTCCTCACAGGACAAGGAGCACTTTTCAGTCCTCCCTCCTCCTCTCTTCTTCTCTTCTCTCTGTCGTTCACACCTTCCCACAATGGCTGTCACCTCCAGCTTTCTCACATTACCTTGTCTTAACCCCCCCTCCTCCTCCTCCTCCTCCTCCTCCTCCCGTCCTCACCCCCTCTGGGCAACAGAGTGAGCTCTCACAGATCGCCGAGGCCTCAAACCGACTGATTAAACTGCATCAACACGACCAAACAACAAGAAACTAAACCAAACACCCAGTAAAGGGTCATTCCACCCAAACTATCAAGCACAGATACTTTGCTGCAGTGAACACACTCATACCTCATCAATATCTACAGAGAACAGGAATAATAGTGTGTTTTAATACGCTGTGGCGGCCTGCAGAAAAAACAAGAATTTTACAAGGGAATATTAAAACATATTCCTGATTGTTAATCCTGTTGTGACCTCTCAGATCTGTCCTGCTATCTGTCTCCTGATGGTATCGATCCACTCGGAGAGTTTCAGATTTCTGCCTCCAACACAACATGATGGAGGTGAAAGGAGTTTAATTTGTGCTGCGAACAGAAGTGAAGAAAATAAATAACAACTCGTCTTTCCAGAAACATTTGTCCTTGTTACTCACAATAATCCACTGAACACACTGGACACAGTTTTTATTGGAGCTACTTTCCACCGAAACAACAAAAACAGACGAGCAAAACAAAGCAAACAAAACAAGGACAAACCAGATCAGACCAGACCAGAAGGAACCAGATCAGACCGGTCAGGGGGCAGAATAAATGTAAAACACGAGGTAGTAAATGAGAGGAAGAGCTAGATTTACGGCCCTGCGGTTATATGACTCCGCCCACCAGCCCAGTGTCTGTGACAGTCTCCATCATGTCAGTGAAAACATGGAGGCTTCACACACAGAAGATCTATACAATCAGCACAGTTTCAAGATTAGAGTCACCAATTCAGTATCTGACCAAATGTCTCCCCTTCTGTTCCTGAGATATGACGTTAAAACATGATGATGTCACAGTCAAGCTGACCTTTGACCTTTTGACCTTCATCATTTCATCCTGTTAGACATTTGGATGAAATTTTGTCAAACTCAGCAAATTATTTCTTGAGTTATGACCAAAAACATGCTTTCGGAGGTCACAGTGACCTTTGACCTCCATCACCAAATTATAATGAGTTTAAGTCCAAGTCGACGTTTGTGCCATATTTGAAGAAATTCCCTCAAGCTGTTCTTGAGATATAGCGTTCACAAGAATGAGATGAATGCAAGGTCACAGTGACCTTGACCTTTAACCTATGACCACCAAAAGCTCATCTGTTAATCGCTGAGTGTAAGTGGACATAAATATATCAAATTTGATGATATTCCCTCCCTCATTTTGTGGCAGAATGATTCACCACCAAGCATAATTAGTGCATGAACTCTTGAGTTATGGCCAAAAACATGCTTTGTAAGGTCACAATGACCTTGACCTTTGAGCACCAAATTCTTCTTATTTCATCATTGACTCCAAGTGGACATTTGTGCCAAATTTATAGAAGTTCCCTCAAGGTGTTCTTGCAATCTGGTCTCACTCTGAAGTCATTGTATACTTTTGCTTTAAACTTCTGGCGTCAGACACCAACGAAAAAACCGTCCTTTCCCGTCGGCATGATGCACGGCCGGTCGCTGTTATTGTTGTTATCGTCAGTGGGGATCACGTCAGGATGGCAACAAAAGTTAAGCAGGTGGGGCAGGTGGGAAGAGTGATGGATGGGTCCAGAAACCATCGATAAAGTTTTCTGTTGGTATGTGGCAGCTGGCCATGAGTGACGCAGCGCCGCCATCCTGAGCTGAACTTTTGTCGGAAATCCTGTTTCTATTTATTCTCGTCACTCCCTTTGAAAACTCCCAAGAGAGCTGGAAGTTTGTGGTAAATGACCATCGCTAACAACAACCTGCAGGTTATATTGTATGATGTTTCCATAAACGTAGAAAGACAGAAAGTACACGCCCATCTTTTAAGTGTTTATATTTCCAGCTGCCAATTAACACAACAACAGACACACAGAAACAACACATCTCTGATCAGTGCCCTAATTTAATTTGAACTTTTTTCCAATTTCTTTTCCAGTTTTGTTTTATGCAAGTGGTCAGTGTATCAGCACTTGTCCTTTAAACTTGATAAAAAAAAATTAAAGCTAACAAAATAGAAGACACCTGGTAAATGTGTTACAGGCGTATCAGCAACAACACCCATAATTCCTAGGTCTTCTTCTTCTTCTTCTTCTTCCGAGGAAATCATACTTCTCATGGGTGAAAACTCACCAAACTTTGCACAAAGGTCCAGTCTCATGCCAGATATCCTCAGCTGTAAACTCAAGCCGATAGTCCTGATGGTGGCGCTACAGCAAGTGTCTAAAGTTCAAAACTTTGAAAATTCATAACAAATCTACCATACGTGCTACAACTTCACAACTTTCATCAAACTGTAGCCCCAATACTGAAGAAACTTTTATACATTTAAACCTATTAAAAATTATGAACTTCATCACTCTGTTTTTTTGTTGTTTTTTTTTCAAAAAAACCTATCTCCTCCCACAGTTTTTACTCAGTTGACACCAAACTTGCTACAGAGCATCTTCAGACTGTCAAAAACTACGTTTCTCAGATTTTTGATTTATCAAAAATTGAGCCTACAGTGCATCAAAATGTTTGACTGTAAACGGTACTGTAAACATATACATGCAAATTCTGGATAAATAAATCTTCAATGTTCATGAAAAAAATGACCAAATTCTAGAGTCATGGTAGATGATGTGTGGCAAATTTCAGAATTTTATCTCAAAAACTGAATTTTTGACAGCATTTTGAATTTTGCTCTAATGTGAACAATTGGAGTCAATGTAAAAATGGTAATTTTAAACATCAGTTTTCACTTATGGAGCAAATCAATCATTGTTACAAACAAATTATCAACATCTCCATGCTGTCTAGATGCAATATGTATTTTCAGATTTTTCTTTCGATAACTGAATTTTTTACAGTGGTTTGAAATCTGCTTTTCCATGTATGGACGGCTGCTGAACCTGCACGTCTGGCTTAGTCAGTTTGTGAAGCTACACATGAATTGTCACTGACTAATTAGCTCAGTGAGATAGAAATTAATTCTTAGTTTCAGAGGTTGTGAGTTCAAGCCTCAGCTGATGCAAAAAAAAATCAGATTGTGTTGCTAAATGTCTTCCAGTTCTTCTGCTTGTTGTTCAGAATTGCCTAAAAACGCCCCGGACGCGACCCATCGCTGTGCAGCAGCTATAATTCATGTAGGAAGTGCTGCAGCTAATGTGCAGCCGGCGGGAGCTGGAGGACGACTCAAACACCATGATCAGCTTTTAATGTTTTATCAGGCAATAAGTACTCCAGACTCTGCTCTAGTGTCATTTTCGGGACAGTTAGGGCAGGATTCAGGATGTGGGACAAACTGCTGGGGACTGTCCCGAATTTTTCGGGACATCTGGTCACTCTAAATACGTAACAAATTACATTTTAGAGGATGTATTCAGTAACCTGTAGTGGAATACATTTTAAAAGTTACCCTCCAAACACTGGTTATTCAGACATACATAGAAAAACATAAGAAAAAAAACTGATATATTTACCGATAAGCTTTCATCAGTTTCTACCTGAAGAGTTCTGCAGGGTGAATTAAAACTGGATGTAACTGCTGTGCAGGTCGGCTCAGTGTGAAGCCTGATGAAGGTCAAAGGTCATGCAACATTCATTTACAATAGACTTTTGTGTTTCTAATGCAAAAACAAACTCTTAAACTTGAACCAGGTGTAACGTAACAAAATAACACTAGAGAGTGGAGACAACACTTTCTGCATCACAAACATGGCACCACAGGAGGTCGTTATAATGTACCTTTCACTGGAGGAAGCGCTGCGGACGGCGGTGGTCTGCAGGGTCAGATGCTTCAGCTCAGAATGACAACACACTTTTCTCTGGATGTCAGTTTCTTTGAGATTTTTTTAGGTGACTTTTCTCTTTTTATTGATAGTACATCTTAAGATAGGCAGGAAAGGTGGGAGAGAGAGCACAGGAAGTAAGCCTGGGCCGCTGCAAAGGCCTCAGCCCACATGGGTGCACACTCTGTCAGGTAGGCAAGAGTTTGTGGTCCGTGTACTTCGTGGCCATTCGTTTTTCATTTGGAAATAACAAATTGAAAGATGGAAAACCAACTATCACCCATTTTTTGCTTTGAAATGACCAAATGAAAAAGGAAAAACGATCAGTCTCCCGTTTTTTATTTGATAATAAAGAAAAGAAAAACAGAAAACGAATCGTTATCCGTTATTTAATTTGGGAATTTAAAAAAACCCGGTGGCAAACTCCTTCCTCTATTTTTAATTTGTTTCTTCTCTGTGAGCAGTAAAGTGGGTATCATAATTGTAATGGATGGGTGGAACTTTCTGTGGTTATATTTAGGCACAAAACCAGTTCGTTACAGTAAGAAAAAGAAAATATTTTCCCTCCTAAGCACTGTCAAGGTGCCCCTGAGCAAGGCACCAAGCCTCTAACTGTCCTCTCCACTTAATGCATGTATAGCCCCTGTTTGTGCCTGTGTGTGTATGACATCAAAAAATGTAAAGTTTCCTCGGTGATCAATAAAGTATATCTTCATTTTCTTCTTCTTTTGGTAAAAAAACATCAATATAGTGACAGGTCGCTAAGAAACAGCTGGTTTTGTTTGCTGGTCTCAAAGAGTGCTCTGCAGCTCGGCAGGTGTCTCACCTACGTGTCACGCCATCCACCTCCCTGAAGACAAAGTCAAGTCACTTCAGCAGCGTTGATATGATACGTATGAAATGCAGAATTGTCACACATTCATGGTTTGCAGAGACGTACAATGCTAACATCTTCATCTGGAGACTGACTGAAATCTGCACGACGTGTGGACAGAGGATTCTTTTCACTACATTTGTTTCATTCTGCCGTTTTAAAAATGTCTTCGTTGTGTCCTATGATTGTGTCTCGTTTGAACTACGCTGCACTGTCCCAAATGTTTCCATTGATACGGCTCCATTTTGTTCACAACTGTCAGCTTTCAGAAAACATGCACAAACACGGACGACATGAAGGCAGAGCACTAACACAAGGCTCTGTCTGTGTCCGTGCACAGATGCACTTTGAGCATAACGAGCCTTGAGACAGATGTTTCTGTTCGTGGGGGAACTTTGTTCAGACATTTTGTCCGTGTGTGAAACTGTGTCGTGTCTTCATGTCTGCACGAGTGTGACCAGTTTCTATTTCCTGATGTTTTCCCGGGGCGTATTAGCGAGTGGACCTTTAATCTGACGATGATCTTGTTTGCTCAGGTCAATAATAAACACCGTGCACGTCCCAAATAATCAGCAAGCAAACACTGAAACGAGGACAAACCCAACAACACGACAACAAACAAACAAATCCGTCTTCTTCCAAAACAAACAAAGGAAACTGAGTTGATCCAGTTGAACTCGAGCTAACTGACAGCAGCCATTGTGCTGCGACGACACGCCGCTCTGACACAGACTGACAGCGATTGTTGGTTTGTGTAGGCCCTGACGATGACGACGACGACGATGATGAAGGTGATGGCGGAGGGTGAAAGCCACTGTCAGCCTCCACCGTTCTCCGCTGTCATCTCCACCACCACCACCACCACAACCACCAGCAGCAGCAGCAGCAGCAGCAGCAGCAGCAACCACAACCGCCGCCAGGCCTCGTGCTAATTACCGCTACATCTGTCTTTCTGTTCTTCTCCTTCTTCCCTCGTTCCCTCCGTTGTCTGCCGAACAAATAGTTCACGCCACCTCCCTCCCCTCCTCCGTCTCTCCTCTTTACTCCTCCTGACACCTCCCTGCGTCTCCTCACAGCTGGAGGCAGTGTCAGCGCCGCTCTATTGTGGATTGTATTTGCATGTTGCGAGAGAGTGCGAGGGAGCGTTTGGTATTAAACACTGGTGCATTTTTTCTCCCGCTTCCCACATCCTCTCTGTATATATTTGTGTATGCTAATGAGGGATTTCTGTGCTGCCAGCCATAATGGAGCTGCTGGATAATAACCCTGCAAAACAAACTCAGCCGCAAACCAACAAACCAATTATCTCTGCTCTTGTTTTTCCAAGCCCACTGTAATTACTGTACGCGGGGAAAGAAGAAGAAGAAGTTCAGCGTTTTTCACCGTGAAAGAAAGTGAGACAAAAACTGGGGTGACCCAACACAAATCAGGAAAAATAATCAGGTTTGATTTCATTTTTCAAACTCGCAAAGTCACCCCCACCCCCTCGTTCTTCATCTTCTTCTTCAATTTACCCATCATTCCCATGGAGGGGGCTCGACAGACAGACAACGAGACGGGCGCAAAGAAAAAAAAAAAGGAGCAGAAAAAAATGACAGCACGACAAATAACCTTCCTCGCTTTCTGCCCACAAATTCGACCAAAGACATTAAAAAAAAGCCTCTAAACTATGTCCCGCGGCCAAATGAGACACCTGTCCAAACCTCTAAAGACCTTTTGTGTCTTTCACAGATTCTTTGCGCTGCTTTCTAATTGGCTGGCCGGCCTGTGTGTTAGCGTGCATGGCATGCCCGGCTGCCGGGAAGGTAAAACAGGCAAGCGGGGGAGCTGAATAGAAATGTGATTGTGTTGCTGTCAAGCGCTCCCACATGAACTCCCCTTTTCTTTCTCCACCCGGACAGAGAGGAGAAGTGTGAAGGGAGGAGGAGGAGGAGGAGGAGGAGGTGGAGGGGAGGGGGGGGGGGGGGGGGGGGGGGGGGGAAGAGAAGAAGAAGAGGAAGGGTGAGAGAGAGGGGGAGAGTGAAAGAGACACACTTCATTTGTCATCCAGCGGCCTGATTGGAGTGGCAAAGCCAATTCACATCTCGAGTGGAGTTCCCATCACACAAACCCCGTATACCAAACCTCCACTCCTCCTCCATCACCCCCCTCCTCCCTCCCCCCCACCTCCTCACCCCCTGTATCCTGCCAATCAAGCGCAGCCTGTACAAGCTGCCGGTGTTTCGAGCTGAGAGCTTCATCATCATGGATTATGGGAGCGGTAATGACTCTCTCTCAGGGGCTGTAATAGCTGCAGCTAATGGGGAAAGGTGGGGGGAGGCGGAGGGAGGGAGGGGTGAGGGTCATGGGGAAGGTTGGATGGATGGATGGATAGAGAGGAGGGAGGGGGGCGGTGGTGGGAGGGGGGTGACTGCAGAGCTGCCGCTGCTGCCGTCACGGCCAGAAGCTCATAACTTTTTTTTTTGGTGATTTTTGTGGCTCAGAGAGTTCTGTGACACTCAGAGTGTCTCTGATTGTCCAGAAATACATAAATACATTTTTTAAAAGTCTGAAAACCAGCAGGCGTATTTATGAAGCATCTGAGAGACGGTGCGAGGAAGGTGAACGTACAGGAAGACTAAAAACACAGAGTTACTGATGAAGCTTCAACAACAAGTGAGACGTCGCTGTTTTGTCACGCTTTGCGCTGCAGAGGAGACGTCGTGTTTTGGAGTTTCCTGACAGAAATTACACAATTTAAAATTCAGAAAATGGTTTTCACGTGCAGGCTGCATGAGCACACTGCAGGTAAATATAGATAACTCAGTCATGTGGGCACGTACTCAGCTGTTCAGGGTATAAAACTCTCAGACAGATGTAGCCTTTGTGCTACTTTAGAAGTATTTTGTCAGGTTTCCTGCCTCCTGTCTGTCGAGACTGAGGAGAGTTCACCAACCCTTTAATATCCACACTGAGAAAAAGGATATTTTTCTTTGCAGTGATTACAAAAATGAAAGTTTTGTTTTTTTAACAGACTGCAGAGCTTTTTAAATACAGGCCTCGACCAAACTGTTGAGAAGTCACCTTAAGGTAGATGTAACAGAAAGAAAAAATCAAAATGACAAGACATGCACTGCTGTAATATTTGTGATATGTTAGTTTACCAAGAGAAAACATTTTGTTATCATGGAATCAGTCGTATTACCAGCATAGTATAATTTCCATGTATTTATTCTGGACATTTACCGTTACAGTGCTTTGAAAACATGTCAGAGATTAATACTGATGCAATTATTTGCATCAAATATATAATGAGATATCATCAAATATATAGTATTGACAAAAGTGAGTAGTTATCCTTTTTTATTTCATAGAAATTATGATATTACACTAAAGGTAGAATCACTATCTTTACCATAAAAGGCCAATTTAACCGTCATTTGGTCAGCATGGCTTTAGTCTGTAAAAAATCATATTGGTGAAATTAGTTCAGTTTATATTCGATGGAATAACAATAAGCATATAAATTAACAGCAACGAATGATTGAAAGTGTTTTTATTTTGTCGCTAATAGTTAGTTTTATTTAATCAACTTAGCTTCACCACTCTGACCATAGAAAGACAATTCAGCGTTTAGCTGAGCATGGCTTTAAACAAAATGATTTAAGCATAATTTAATGGAATAAAATCAAATGTATCATTTAATACTAATTAATGATTAGAGATGGCAAATGCTCAAGTTTAGCTACATTAGCTTAGCTTCACTACCTTTACCATAAAAGGACAAATCAGCCATTTGTTAGAGCCTGTTTCTGAGATATTATTTGACCATTTTAGACTTTTATTTGTTTATTTTATGCCTTTATTTTAACAGGACAGTTTGAGTGTGAAAGGGGGAGAGAGAGGAGACGACATGCAGCAAAAGGCCTCAAGCTGAAATCGAACTCTTGGTCACTGTGTCAAGGACACAAAATAGTTTGCACAAGTAAATTACATGTAAAGGTAATTGTAAAGATGCAATTAGAAATCAATTCTCACTGGGCTGCATGATGTACGCGATGTCAGTGACATGAAATATGCAAATTAAGCGGTGCAAATTAGCGTCATACGCTTATTTGCCAGAGTTGATTCGACAATTAAATCTCAATTTCAACAATAAATTCTCACTGCGACAGCCAATCAACACTGAGATCCACCAGGGACACATGACACCAAGGAGGTAACTTACATAACATACCCTAAACCGAATGGTAGAGATAGCTCAGTCAGGTCAAACAATCTCAATCGGACCCCACGAAAAACAGGCATCCGTTCACGGCAGTATGACACCCCATCAGGTGGAATCAGTTGATTACGCCACCTGACGTGATAAAAAAAAACCAAAATACGAGGTGTTTTACTGATGTAGCTTGAAAAAGACTGCATGCATCTAACGAGCTGTACACTTCCTGTGAAAACAGAAATGTGTTTTGAAAGACACAAGTGTAAACTGACAGACGTACTCAGTCCACTGAACAAGCAGCGAGACGTGAGAAGCCAGGGCTGAGATTGTGTTCACTCTATCATTAAAAAGGTGAAACTGCGAAAAAAAAAAAAAAAGTAAAAAAAAGGGGGGTACTTAAAGTTACAGGAAATGGGAGAACAAAAATATATCTTTAATTTTCATAATAAAAAAAATGAAAAAGATGTTTGTGTAATATTTTTGACACCGACATCACTATTATCCAGCTGCATTTCATTTTATTTTGAAAGTCAGACCTTTGACCACGTCGTCACCTTCACCACTGACGTGAATTTTGTTCGGACGTAATTTTCAGGCATTGAAATGAACAGTTTTGAACTTTGCTGCTGATCATTCGTGACTATTAAAAGTAAAGCCAGTGTCCCCATATGAGGACGGAATTTACTCAAAAACAACTTTCTGTTCAAAGACAGTTTGGTGTTTTTATACGTATCAGGTCCTTCTCATCCCAGGAGAAGTTAAAATACAGACCAAACAGGGGTGTAACACATCGTCTCCTTCACAATAACACTGGTAGAATTTTTAATATAATAAGAAAAATTCTTGTTGTGATACTCGCTATATTTGGCTTGTTGAGATATTGACGTCAAACTCCTGAGTGTCTTACTGAAACAGACTCTTTTAGTGACTTATATTAACGCTCAGAGGAAACTCATTCAGCGGCTCCTCTGGCAGCAGCACAGCGTCTCCCTCTCCTCTCTCGCCGTGTCGTCAATGTAAACCTACGTGATGGTTAGAGGAGAAATGGCAGAGCATAAAGGTCCAGGTGGGAAAAAGAAGAGAAGGAAATCAGCTGACATGTTTGTATCTGGCAGCTGTTTAAATGTGTAATTTGTGGTCGATTTGATTTAGTTGAACTATTAATATTGTAACAGAATCTGAATCTCACTCTGAGTTACTGTTGTTGTTCACAAACTAAAGAAATAAGAGATTATTTTTCTTGTCTTTACTGAATATCTGAAGCAAACTGTGAAACTATATCACTGATTTTGTTGCAATTTTATGTTCTTAAATTAATTATTATTAATTATCTGTAGTATTGTCAAGAATATCATCACCACAAAAATACCCTGAAATATCGTGATGTTATTTTAGGGCCCACTCCTAATACCAAACACACGCCGGAGTCTTACAGGACTAAAATTTTCTAAAACAGCTGCGCACTGTAGCAAATAGTGACTTTGTTGGGGACTATTTTCACGGCGGATTAATCCACATTTGTGCTCCAGTGAGTATTTGTGTCAGCAGGACGGTGTGTGTGAGTCAAAATAAACTCCAGGGTGTGTGTTCATGGTTGATGAAGGAGCGTGTGAGAGACACAGCGCGGCTCACTGATGTGTTTTTAACAACAGTAGAAGAAGAAGATCTATTAGACTGTACACACACACACACACACACTTTTGTTAGGAGATACAAACGCTGTCGGTTTGAAGATTTGAGGTTTTCAGAGAGTTAACCTCAGGAGCAGATTATTATAACACCCCAAATTAAATTCTCTTAGATTTGGCGTCTGACCTTCGACCTCTTTCAGATTTCTTCCCTCCCGCCTGTTCGGCCTCCCTCGAGGGATCTGCTTCCACTTTTTGGCTTTTCCGTCTCGCTGTAACTATTCCTGCGATTATCTGTCTTTTTAATATTCTGCCGTCACCTCGCCGTGCTCTCTGTTTTCACTCTGAAATGATGCTGTCAGTCCCATGAATGCAGTTTGTGTGGATGTTGGATGAGTCATGTGTGCAGGGGTTTTCTGCAGGTCCGTCATGGCTGCTGGCGCCGCACATCATCTGTTAAATACTTGCTGTTGTTGTTGTTGTTGTTGTTGTTGTTGTTGTGTCTGCTGTGTTGTTTGTGTGGGCGGAGGTGTGAGTCTCTGCAGAGGTTACAAACTGTTTCTCATTTTTTTGTTGTTGTTTTTTTCTTCTTTTTTTTGTGAGATGCTCCATAAAAACAGAAAATGTCAGACCTCCTTTTTATCTCTGAAACAAGAAAGAAAACATGTTTTGTTTTCTCTGATGAAACATCTGAGTGTTTGTTCCTCAGATTTTACACTCGAGAAAGAGTTTTTATTTTCCTCCCGAATGGAGACGAATCTCAGATCACACACAGAAACATCTCACAGCGACGGACGAAGCATTCACATCATTAACCAGAGTAAAAGTACCAATACAACAATTTAAAAGTACTGCGTCACAAGTAGAAGTGTCTCAGACTGTAGATTTTATTTTCCAGCTGTAATAGAACAGTTCAACGTATTGTTTGGTTTGGTTTGTGCTGAGCGGTTCAGTATGTGCATGGCTAAAACCCTACAGAGCAGCATGTCACTGTTGAAGCAGCTCCAGGTGGAGACAGTTTGAACTACTTTATATACAATTAGCTAGTCTGAAGGATCACCAGAACTTCTAACATGTTAAGGTTCCTTAAAATGTTCCCAGTGGCCATCAGGAACACCAGAACACTGAACATCAACTTTAGATTCTCTTCAGTGACCACTAGAACCTCTTAAGGGGCCCTTGAAACTTCACCAAGGGTCACAAGAACCTCCGATTGTCCACTAGAACCTCTTATAGGAGCCCTAGAACCTCACACTATCACAGCCTCACGACGAACACCCAGACTCTCCCTAAAGGAACAATAAAACATCTCAGTAGATCCCTAGAACCTCCTCAGTGATCGCAAAAACCATTTAAAAGACCACTAGAACCACCTCACCTGAACATCAAACCCTTCTAAAGGAACAACAGAACATCTAAAATTACTCCTCAGTGACCACTAGAACCTCGTAAGGGACTCTTGAAGCCTCATCAGTGATCACGAGAACCACTTACACATTCACTAGAACCTCTTATAGGAGCCCTAGAACCTCACTTGACCATCACAGCCTCAGAAGGACACCCAGAACCTCCCTAAAGGAACACTAGAACATCTTAAAAGATCCTTAGAACAATCTTAGTGATCACAACCCCACTTTAAAAGACCACTAGAACCTCACCAGGCACCATCAGAGCATCCTACAATCTCCCAAAGGTACACATCAGAATGTCCTAAAGAGCATTATAGTTCTTTCGAAAGGATGTCTAGAACCTCCTAAATGAAACCAAGTAGAAGCTTTTAAAGAACCCTAGGATCTTTAAAGGGACCGCCAGAACCCCACGAGACCCCTGGAGCCTCATCTGGGACCATCAGAACCTCCTAAAGGATGCTTAAATCATCATTATGGATCAGTTGGACATCAGGAAACCTACAGGAACACTAGAACTTGTCAAAGGACCTCTAGAACAACAAGGTCATCAGAACCTCCCTAAAGGAACACAAGAACATCACAAGATCCCCAGAACCTCCCGAGTGATCACAAAAACCCCTTTAAAAGACCACTAGCACCACATCTGACCATTAGAACATGTCACAGCACACCCACAATCTCCCAAAGGAACACCAGAACATCTAAAATCACACTGGACACCTTTTCTGTAAACCTGAATTTTTAATATGTTCTCAGTGGCCATCAGAACCTCCTAAAGGAACACCAGAACATATAAAGTCCACTAGAACCTCTTTAGGGGCCATTGAAACCTCATCAATGATCACAAGAACCTCCGATGGTTCACTAGAACCTTTTATAGGAGCCCTAGAACCTCATTTGACCATCACAGCCTCAGAAGAACACCCAGAACCTCCCTAAAGGAACAATAAAACATCTCAGTAGAGCCCTAGAACCTCCTCAGTGATCGCAAAAAAACATTTAAAAGACCACTAGAACCACCTCACCTGAACATCAAACCCTTCTAAAGGAACAATAGAACATCTGAAATCACCTCAAGATCCTCCTCAGCGACCACTAGAACATCTTAGAGGACCCTTGAAACCTCATCAGTGATCACAAGAACCTCTTAAAGGTTTACTAGAACCTTTTACAGGAGCTGCAAAACTTTAATGGACCACCATAACCTCATAACAACACTAAAGGAACACTAGAACGTCTCAGAAGATAAAATTAAAATATAATAAAAGAGAAACACTTATTTTACAGCTGAACTTTTGACAGCTGGACGTTGTTGGTCTCTCAGTGACAGTTGGGAGCTGCCTGACAGAGTTGGTTCTCCTCTTACTGAGGTGTAATAAAAGCAGCAGTTCTCTGTTGGTTCTCATCTGTCTGCCGGGATCAGTTGATGCCTCTGCCCTTGAGCAAGACACTGAATCCTCTGCAGCTCCTGGATGCTGCTCTGTATCTGACCTCTGACCTCTGACCTCCCTGTGGAGGAGCAACAGAGGAGAGCCATCCCCAGTGTGGATCAATGAAGTCTGTCTTAACAGCTATTACAGGACTTGGAGATGAGCTTCAGGAGGTTCTGTCAGGTTGGGTTCTAGTGGTCACTGAGGAGGATCTTGAGGTGCTTTTAGATGTTCTGGTGCTTAATGAGGTTCTGATGGCAGCTGAGAATGTTTTAAGGATCCTTAAGGTGTTAGTGGTCACAGAGGAGGAGGTGTCTGGGGTTCTCTTGGATGTTCTAGTGTTCCTTTAGGAGATTATGGGCGTCCTTTAGGATGTTCTGTTGTACAGGTGAGTTCCCAGTAGCCTTATAAAGGGGTTCTTGTGATCACTGAGGAGGTGCTAAGGAATTTCTTAGATGTTCTAATGTTTCTTTAAAGATGATGGTCAAATAAGGTCCTAGGGTTCCTGTAAATGGTTCTAGTGGATCCTTGAGAGGTTCTTGAGATCACTGATGAGGGTTCAAGAGTCCTTTAAGAGGTTCTAGTGGTCACTGAGGAGAAACTAGAGGTGACGTTATATGTTCTGGTGTCCCTTTAGGAGGTTCTGATGGCCACTGAGAGCAGATTAAAGATCCTTAACGTGTTAAGATTTACAGAAAAGGTGTCTGGTGTGATTTTAGATGTTCTGGTGTTCCTTTGGGAGATTGTGGGTGTGCTGTGGCATGTTTCTAATGCTCAGATGTGGTGCTAGTGGTCTTTTAAAGGGGTTTTTGTGATCACTCGGGAGGTTCTGGGGATCTTGTGATGTTCTTGTGTTCCTTTAGGGAGGTTCTGATGACCTTAAGGATACTTAAGGTGTTAGCGGTCGCTGAGGATGTTCTAGAGGTCCTTTGACAAGTTCTAGTGTTCCTGTAGGTTCCTGATGTCCAACTGATCCATAATGAGGATCTGAGCGTCCTTTAGGAGGTTCTGATGGTCCCAGATGAGGCTCCAAGGGTCCATTAACAAGTTCTAGTGATCCCATTAAAGATTCTAGGGTTCTTTAAAAGGTTCTCGTGGTTTCATTTAGGAGGTTCTAGACATCCTTTAGGAGGTTCTGATGGTGCCTGAGGAGGTTCTAAGGGTTGTTAAGGTGCTAGTGGTCATCAGAGGGAATTGAACCTGTGACTGTGTCGGGCCTTGCTGGGCCCACACAGCAGCTGCAGAGGAAGTCTGAGCGCTGAGTTAAGGCCTTTAAAGGATTAGTTCACCATTTACTTAAAGTGTTTCTATCAAAGCGTGTAATCCTCCTCCACAGGCCTGCTGGGAGTCTGAACTCTGCTGAAGATCTGTGGACCCGCACACAGCGACTCGTCTTCCTCTCTTCAAAGACCTGAGACCACACAGAGGTCACGACCTCCGACCTCTGACTCCCCCTCACTGTTAAACTGACCTCTGACTCTGTCTGTTGTTTCCTCTCTGTCTGACTGCTTGATCGTGGACGAGTCCACTTCTTCAGAGGTTTTATTTTACTCTTCCTCCTCTTCCTCCTCTTCTCCTCTGTTCAGTGTGATTATTAGAGAGCATCCTGTTTGTTTCTCCACATTTATCTGACGGCTGAATTTCTACCTTGTTTCACTTGAAATAAATCAGATGCCAAATAAAATCTAATTATTAACTCCAACCTGCCGACAAGTTTACTTATCCTGTACGAACGCCTCCTCTCCTTCCTCTCCTTAACTTTTCCTTCTTCCTAATCCTACTTCCTGTTTCCAACTTTCCTTCCTTCTCTTCCAGTGTTGCTCACCTCTTCTCTTTTCTTGTGTCTTCTCTTCCTTTATTTCTTTCCCCCAAATTTTTCTTAATTCGTTCTCTCCTTCCTCACCTCTGCTGTTTTTATCTGCCCTTCCTTTCCTTCATCCTCCTTTTCTCCCATCCTCCCTTGTGTCCTTCCTACTTCTTATCCATCTTTCTTTCCTTTCCACCTTGTTACTTTCTTTCCCTCTCTCTTGACTTTACTTCCCTCAAAACCTACTTCTTGTTTCCAGTTTCCATCATTCCTTCCTTTCTTTTCCAGCTTTGCTCAATTCTTACTTTTCATTTTCCTTAATTCCTTCTTTCCTTTAACTTTTCCTAACTCCCTCCCTTTCTCACCTTTTTTGTTTGCAACTTTCATTCTTTCCTTCCTTCTCTCCAGACTTTCCTTCATCCTCTTTTTCCCCTAACCTTCTTATTTCTTATCCATATTTCTGTCTTTCCTTTCTGCCTTGTTTCTTTTGTCACTTTTTTCCTACTTGGCTTTCTGTCCTGTCCCTACTTCCTGTTTCATTTCTCAGTTCCTTCCTTCTTTCTCACCTCTTTTGTTTGGTAACTTTCATTCTTTCCTTCCTTCTTTCCGAACTTGGCTTCATTCCCTCTTTTTTGTCCATTATATCTTCCCTCTGCTACTTTTACTTTTGGAGCAGATATTTATTATTTTTATTTACGTTAACTTCAATAAAAGAAACTCAGTTCCTCACCCTAACTTGTACTGGAATATTCATGTTTGATGTTTTTTTACTTCCTGTTTCCCTCCCAAATTTCCTTCCTTCCATCTTTGCCTCTTTTCATTCTGACTCCAGAGCAGGAAGTTACAGTGAGGAGCTTCTGGAGATCTGAATCCTTCCTCCATCACTGATCTCTGGCTCTTCACTTCGTCCCTGTTTGATCTCAAACCTCAAACTTTCCCTGTCAGTTTATGTGAAACAGAAAAAGCCAATAAAAAAGGAAACCAACAGTTTCCATGTTCCCTCCTCCTCCTCCTCTTCATCCCTCTCTCCTTCCTTCCTCCTGTTTCCCTCTGGGAGGAGAACTCGACTCCTCGGCGGCTGTAATCACTTTACTACTGTTTTTGTTCGCGGTAAGTGGACTAAATATTTGGATGCTCATAAGCAAAGCAGAATAATTGAATGTGTGATTTGTGGCAGCTGGCTCCGAGTCTATGGGCTTGTCTCGGCATAATGAAAACAGCTAGCGAGCCGCTGTAAACAAAAGCAACTTGTTATGTTGCAAACCCCTCGCTGTGCTTTGCTGTGTGTGGGAAACTAATTTTCTTGATGGCGTACTGTAATCATGGCGAAGCTTTACCACGCGCTGTGCTGAGTACTGCACTGCTTATTAATACGGAGAGAGAGAGTCGGTCCACTCCTGGCAGAGCTACTATTACTGTAAACACTTTAAAGCAGAAAGAGGCAGAGAACAATACACAAACCTGAATTATTATAATTATTACTTGAGTCCAGAGCGGTGGACTGGGCCGGCTGGAGGACCCGAGCCTGTTTACAGCCGCCGCTGGAGCTTCAGATCTGGAGAACGGGACCGAGTACTTTGTAAAATAATACCAATTATAATAATAAAATAACTACAGTAATAATAATGAGGCAGGCAAAGAGACTGTTGTCAACTCGACATGAACACCTGGGAGCTCTGGATTTTTGTGCAACAAAATTATATTGATGATTTCACTGTTTTACAAAACTACAATCTCTGACAGATAAAAATGCAAAATAACGATAATGTCAATGAGGGTTCCTTCAGTTTAAGTCAAATGTAAGACTTTTTAAGGCCAATTAGAATTAAATGTAAGACCAAATTTACTATTTTTTAAGATAAAGGTTAAAGGTTAAGGTTAAACTTTTAAGGTTTTTTTTTTTAAAGAAAAGATGTTACCAATGTTTTAAGATTTTATGATGAAAAAAACCCTCAAAATTCTGCACCCCTGACTTAGTATTTTTATGACTTCGAAAGAGTGATTTAAGGCATTTTAATAACAATAAAAGCCTTATTTTTAGATTAAAATTCATTGCCTTTTAAGACTTTTTTAAGGCCACTTGTAATAAAACATACGTTTTATAATATTCAAAAAATAAAAAAAAATAAAAAATCTGTAAATTATGGAAAAAATACATATTACCAATTATTTTTGAAATTTTGAAAGAAAAAAATAATATTGATAAAATAACAATAAAATCCTGCATCCCTGACTCAGCATTTATATGACTTGATTTTTAGGCAATACAATAACAATGAAGAAAATTCAATTTTAAGTTTTTTTTAAAGCCACTAAAAATAAAATACAAGACCAATTTTACAATAACTAAATTACAAATAAAAATAATAATAGTAATGATCATAATACTGATAAAAAATTAAAAAATATAATTTAAATAATTCAAATTAATTTTAGATTTTAAATGCAACATCAGAAAAAAAACATATAATCCTAGGTCCTATGACTCAGCATTTTTTTTAATTTAAAAAATAAATTTTATACATTTTAATAACAATTAAGGCCTTATTTTTAAATAAAATATTCAATGCATTTTAAGAGCTTTGAAGACTATTTTAAGGCCACTAAACATTACATGTAAGACCAATTTTACATTGATTAAATTTTAGAAAGTGAAAGTGCATTCGACTATATAAAAAAAGATGTAACCAAGTAGATTTTAAAATGCAAAATCTGAAAAAAAAACAATTAAGGCCTTTTTTAAAATTAATTAATTTAATGCCTTTTAAAACTTTAAGGATCCACAGAAACCCTGAAGACAAATATTAACTTTTCTTAAGTAGGAGTTTGAATGTAACAGAGTATTTCTACACTGTGGTGCTTAAGAAGTATTTCTTCCAGTTAAGTTAAACGTAATACTTGAGTATTCGAATCATTCACGTGACACTAAAGTGGCTGTTGATGAAAATTAAACGTTTAAAACTTAATTTTGAAGCTAAACTTCTTTTTGACTTTTTCGTCCTCCTCTGTGTCTCTATCTCTTCATCAGTCTCATCGTCCCTCTGAAGACTCTCCACCTCTTCATCCTCTCTGTCGTCTGTCTTCTCTCGACAGATTCCTCCTTCAGAGGAACAAAAGCTGCTCTCCACATCACTTAGTCGTGAGCTGCACCTGTGGACGGCCCAGAGACCGTCACACAGGCCTGGGGAGAGGGAGGGAGGGTGTCGACCCCTGAGAGGGGTCAAGAGTCCGGGTCGGGGGTCAGAGGTCAAGAGGAAGTCCTTTCTGCTGACTGAGAGCCACTTATCATTCTCATCTAATGGAGCAGCCATCTGTCAATCAGGAAGAGAGGGGAGGGGCCAACAGGTATCACTGTGCCCCCTGATGCCGCCGCCGCTGTCCCCCGAGGGCCCGACTCCCTAGAAATATGGCTCAGGGGTCTGAATCAGGTCGTGGGATTGTTTAGGGTGTCCCTCTGTCCCCCGACCCTGAACGCTGGAGACGAGTGTTTGTCGTCTTCTTTAATCGAGTTTCAGCGGAGCGGCGTGAAGACGTCCTGCTGCTGCCATAACTAAGGTTACACCTGAGAGGAGTCTGATCGCAGACTGAACAATAACCAGCAACAACCGTCCCAGAGTCCAAAGTGACGCCTTCTAATGTCTCGTTTTGTCTCACCAGCAGCCAAAAACACAGACGAATCAGAGAAATAGAAAATATTCACGTGAGGATCCGAAGCTGCAGAATTATTGATACTTGTGCTTTAAAAATTACTTTAAATGACTGATTAGTTATCTTAATTGTTGCTTCGGAACATTTGCACATTGAATTCTTTTCATTTTATTATGCACAATGCCTTTAAATTTAAAAACAGGTGCATTTAAAATAATTTGCATTTTTTAATGTAAATTTCAGTTTTGTAATTCTGATTTTTGACCTTTGCACTACTGATTCTTCAGATGAACAGCTAATTATTAATCAATTAATCATTTCAGCTCTGATGAGGATTAAGGTGAGACACTCCAGGTGAAACCGTAAATATATGTATGTTGAATTTCCCTTCGGGCATGAATAAAGTTCTATCTATCTATCTATAGCGTATATATATATCTGTACATATAATTTCTTTTATTTAATGCATCGGTAAATTTTGAGATTTGGGATATTTTGCTGCCGTAACGTGTCGTCTTCTCCAATCAGATCAGTGTATGTGACAGCGGCGGGCTCTGGGCGGGCGTAACATGATGAGGACAGCGCTGCGCCGTAGGAGTCTAAAAGTAAACAGCCAAGATGGCAGCTGCTTTGGAAGAAACGCTAAGCCAACTACACTTGTCTTTTTCCTTGAGAGAGGAACAGAAGACTGCCCGAGAAGCCTTCGCTTCAAGGAAGGACGTTTTTGCTGTTTTGCCGATGGGATACGGCTAAAGCAGAATATATCAGTTTGCCCCACTGGTCAGCAAACAAATGGTGCTTAGTGCAATGAATACATCACCTTGTTTTTTGCTCTGATTCGTGCTATCCAATTGCGTGTGGCGGCATTTAATATGCCTCAGTTAGTGCCGCCCCTTGGGTAGGAAGGGTGTATCGGTGAGGGCCAGACTCAAAATCTTTCTAGATTTGAGTCTAGATTTTTAGGCTAGTCGTCTTCAGCAAGTGTTAAGAAACGACACGGTCTCACGCAGAAGTTGTCCAAAACTGGAACTTGGTCAGTGACTTCCAGCTTCAGACACTGACGAAAAAGCCATTCTTTCACATCAGCTAGACATGCAGCCGGTCATCATTATTGTTCAGTAGCGTCAGGAGGAAATGCAGTGGGACAACAACAAAAGACAAGGCAGTGGGAGTCTGATTAGGGCAGGTGGGAGGGATGGTGGATGGGTCCGAAAACCACTGACCTTCCCCACAGAAGCTGACACGGCGTCCCAGATCGTCAGCAACCAACACACCCAGGATACCTTGAACGTCATATGTGGACGTGGAAAGTCCATGAATGTCAATATATGACGAGGTCGCAGTGAGGATAAGTTGTTTGATTTTTAATTTACGTGACAGAAGAATTTTCTGCAGGAAAGTTATTGAAAATAAACTCTGGCTCAAACTGGACTATTCAGTAATTCAGATCACTCTCAGAGCAGCAGAACGCCAAACTGAATGAATGTGTGATTAACGTATCCATTCATTAATTCATGTAGTAACAAAATGCTCCGTTTCTTCGACCAACAGCGCTCTCGTTTTATTGCAGAGAGTCAGAATGTATTACGGATCATCCCTCGAGTTGGGATTGTTTTCTCTGACTATTCAAACATGTTTTAATATTAGAATCATTTTGTTTGAAACATTTCAACATTTTATCACCTAAAAACTTTATTTATATTTCATCTTGTTTATTCAGAAACATGTCAAACTTTCTTTTTCAAACAGGCTCTTGATGAGCTTCCAGGCGTCGGCTCTGACTGAGTACATTTACTCATCTATACTTGAGTACACTCTGAAGACTTGTGTACTGGTCAGTGTAACGCAGCTAATTGGTCTCATCTCAAAAGCCGTCAGAGGAAACTTCCATGAAAACATGATTTTAGTCTTTAATTACTAAAAAAACAAAACTTTAGCTTTTTGAAAACGACATTCTGTCAAAATGTGTTAACTTTGTTTTTTTCCCACTGCAGTTCATTTTTGGGAGAAAACTTTTCTATTTTGGAGGGTTTTTATTTTTAAAAGTTTTTGCTAAACTCAGAGTCCTGAGTGACACAAACAAAAATGTTTTGTATCCACAACTTTCAGAAAAGCTTAATGAGAAATAAATTCTGATCAGCCGTCGCCAGAGGGAAATATTGGTGTTTTATGTTTCTGCAAACCATGAATGTGTTACAGCTGTTTGTTTCATATGCATCAAATCAATGTTTGCAAAGTGACGTAGTGTATAAGCTGACTTTGTCATCTGGAGGTGGAGAGGATGGAGGATGGATGATACTTTAGAGAGACGCCTGCCAAGCTGCTGACCAGTGTTCAAGACCAACTAACAACAAAGTGGGCTGTTCATAGCGACCTGTCACTGTTCTTTCAGCAGAGATATTGCCCCAAAAACCAGGTCATCATCTGAAGTTGAAATCACTCTACTTCTTGAAACTGCGCTCTTCAGCCTCGTCACAATTGATTCCTCTGCAGTTTTATGCATCGGGATCATCTGTTTCATGAAGACAAGTCAACACTGTGCCGCATCATTCACTGAGTTTCAAACACTCAACCCATCTGCAGAACACGGCGGTGAAGTTCCCGTCAAGACACTGCAATTTCCTCCCATGTTCATTGCTTTGTGTTTGCTGTCAATTTTGCATGAAATTCATTTTTCGGTTAGTTCTGTCTTTAATTGAATTCCTCTATACGTGTGATTTTTTTCTTCCTCCAACCAATCTGGGTTTTTGTGTCCTCTTATCTTCTGTAATTTGGTTACTATCCGGCCAACTTTGTGAGAACATAGGTGCGACAACTGTTCACAAGCTCAAGTTCAAGCAAACAAATCGTCTCCATGGAAACAATTTTACTGTAGGAAAATCTCTTTCAGTGCAGTAAAGGCCTTAACATCTTTCCTTGACGATGGAAACCTTTAAAGAGATTCTGTGCAACACCCTTAAGTAATATCCTCAGCCAAGGAAAAACTAAACCTTAAGTGTCACAGTTAAGGAGCAAACTTCAGGTGTTTTGTGAATCCACCTCCAGGTATTTGAAACCAAAACATGATCTCTTCCTCACCGTAACCACGTGGTTTTTGTGTCTAAATATAACCACATATTAACCACAGCACCGTCAACTTGTTCTCATTCCAAAGTTATGAAATGCCGCCACTTGGTCAATGCTTTATGTGTAGGACACTATCATTTCGAGGTGGTATGATGCACCGCCAGGCAATGGTACTGTTCCGATTTGTACACACACATGGCTCCGTGTGTCTTTGTATCGAACACTGAGCATGAATGAGCCCTTAGACTGGACGGTACCTCTAAATTGGACTGTAACTGAGAAAATGTACTCAGTTACATCCAAGCACTGGTATCCAACATTTTTCCACACAATCAAAACTTTTACTTTCAGCACATTTTGGGCGTGTGTGAGGTGATGGATTCAATAAACACCAGACTTTCAGCCAGGAGCCTGGTATTTGCTTCCTGGATGAATGTTGAGCATAACTATGATTTTTTTCTTAACTTAACCACGTGCTGTTGTTGACGTCCTGGAACATCAACAGCAGACGCAGGAGGATACCTCATGGGTAACAAGTGGACTTGAAAGTCCACTGACAAAGCGGCGATATGTGAGGACTTGGGATAAAGACGTGTAAGAATACTGCCTCCACCACTGCTGTTAGTTTGACCAAACAATCAAACATGGTTTCACTCATGACCCTTCATGGACTCCGTAGACTAATCAGCTCCTGTCAGAAGCCGCCTGCTTCATCGTCACATGATCGCCTCTGTGTTTACAAAAACTGATGTCGTGCAAATGACCAACGGTTCAGCTGCGTCCTCGTGAGGGCCAACAAACACCTGAGTTGTTTCCCCGCCTCCTCGCGACCTGCTGACTCACAAAGAGTCTGTGTGACAGAGCATTCTGGGGCTGTCTGTTGATCCGCCGTCACACGGTTTAATCCAGCGATCCTTCAATTATCCTGAAACACAATCTGTTGTCACCTGGGCTCGCACCGCCTCGGCCGGCTAATGCCAAACATTCCCACTGTCAAGCAGAGCTGCACGGGGCTCCCTGTGGACCTCCTCCTCCTCCTCCTCCTCCTCTGCATCATCTCCTGTTGGTTTAGAGGCTAATTTTGGTGTATTTTCTGTCTCTGTTGGGTCATAAAGTTTACTCTTTTCTGCACTAAAAGTCACTTTAACATCAGTAAATGATGAAGCCCATGCCGCTGTGATAGAAAGCAGACAGACAGAGGAGTCCCTGCAGCTCTGTAACCGACCGCCGCCTCCTCTAATGATCAGATCAGTGAATTAATGACAGCCTGGTCGGTCTGGGAGAAGCCTCTCGCCGTGTTTCTCAGACCTCCAGGTCCTGCAGGGATTAGACAGAGCCGGGGGCTGCTGCGGTTGCATGGCCCAAAACCACAGCTTGTCCCTGGGGAGAGTGGTGAGGCACTCACCCAGAGACCCGGAGGAACAGGTGGAGCGTGGGAAGGAAATCTGATGTACAGGTAATGAATAACTGCACTGGGTGACATGTTCCCTTATCACCACGAACACACACACTGTAGTTTATTTTGACTCAGTCCCACACACACCATCCCGCTGACACAAATACTCACTGGAGCACCAAATGAGGATTAATCCGCCGCTGAAAATAGTCCCCAGAGTCACTATGTCCTCCTGTTTGTTTCAGAAAAGCTACAGTGAGCAGCTGTTTGAGGAAATCACCGATGAATCTGTGGATTTGTGTTTATAAAGTTCTCCAGTAAGAACCAACGCGCCTTTGAGCTGAACCCCCCCCCCCCCCGTAAGTCTTGTGTTTGCTCAGGTGAGCGACCTGCTGGTGTCACGTTTCACCTTCACAACACTTGTGTTTAAAAACAAACACTTCTTTGGCCACAGACGCAGCGAGAACACAAAGACTCTTTGTGGTCTCTGGTTTCTGGTGACAGACATCAAACCAACACATTTAATAAACCGTAATTAATATGTTTGTTTGTGTCACAACAGCGTCTCATTAATCTCATGTTTATTTTGATGAAAATAAAAGTTCTGTTGCACAAACTGGACTCTGTTTACTTTGGATAATGTCACACAAACATCACAAAGTGAAAAATAAAAAGTTAAGGATCTTGCTGATCATCTGTTTGACAGGGTGTTAAAAACCTTTTGTGAGATTTTGATCTCTGTTTGATGGAAACTTGTTTGTAGCATCTGCGAAATCACTTAAAGCTCCAGTGTGCAGGATTCAGGGGAACATGTTGGCAGAAATGGAATATAATATAATGTTTCTTTAGTGTATAATCACCTGAAAATAAGAATCATTGTGTTTCTGTTACTTTAGAATGAGGTGTTTATATCTACATAGGGAGCAAGTCCTCATTTACACAGATCACCACGTTGCACCATCATGTTACAGCAGCCCACAACGGACAGACCAAACACTGGATTCAGGTTACTGCATCAGCCACCGCAGTAAGACGCAAACCTGCAATGTGCAGCACCAGAGTTTTATTCAGTGTTTTTACTGGTTTAAATCATCATGCCTGGCTGTTTTGGAGAGGAAGAGACCTCTGTGGATAATTCAGCTCTCGATAAAAACCTCCCCCACCAAATTCCTTTAAATCTCACAGCGGTGGGGTTTCTGTGAAGTGCTGTAAAGTATAGTTGATTCAAAACACACATTAAACACACATTAAACATGGCTCAATAGAGACAATTTCAAACACAAGTGCACAAATCATCTTCACTATAACTCGCAGCATTCACAGACGAACACTTGTCTTTATCTGGACACATTTTCCCCACAAAAACAACATGCTAACATCATTAGCACAAGCCTATGGCATTTTACATTGTATAAATTAGCCTCACGGCTAGCGGAGCTTTTCTCTACTCACATGAAGACAGGATCAATCACACACAGAACCTAAATTGCCACTTAGCTGAGACAATTTCTAGAAAACTTGCAGCCCCCACAGGACGGTTAAGAGGAATGAGGAGTCAGCAGTCAGTGACGGTATAAAACAGGCCGTTCAACTATTATTCATCACCACAACCAAGGAAGGTCCTTAGACATACAGTCAAATATTAGGCTGACTGCTCCAACAGTTTGAGAGATTAGTTGCAGACAGACGGATACACACTCGACCAAATGATGATTAAATGCATTTTGTTAGTTGATTGAAAATCAGCTCTAAATTATTTATAAATTAGGGTTGAAATGATAAATCAAAAAATTATGTATCTTCTTCCATCTCTAACTATTTGTGATGATGATATATAGTTCTTGTTCATGTGATAAAAAAGTCAATAAAACAGTCTTTTCAACTATTGTGACTACAAGGAACCATAAGAGGTCACTGAGCATTCATTCATACACAAAGTGTTAGGCTGGTTGTTCCAGTAGTTTGAGAGATTAGCTGTGGAGTATCTAAGCAAGAACCACGAGACTGCTGAAAAGCTTCCTCCCTCAAGCTGATAGGCTGCTGAACGGCCAATCCGCCGGACTCTGCTGCAAAGACTTTATCTGCACTTACATCACCACATCTGGACACTTAAATTTCACACATCCTTCAATAAGATCGGTAAAACAAAACACACAGATCAGTATAGCAAGCAAACTGTATACAACACAAAGCAGTTTAATAAGCAAGCTGCATAACAGAATAATGAGACAGACTGGCTGATTTCACATTATGGAAGTATAGACAATTTAGCATGTGCTGATTTGCACACGTCATTCAGCACTTGTCACTGTTTGTGTTTGTCTTTAGTGCGATTGTTCTTTTATTATGATGTTCATTCTGTATTTTGCAGCTGAGATCTTTAAGATGCACGCCCTCTCATTCTGCCCTGCAAAACAAATGTGTGGTGAAATGACAATAACGCTGAAGTAAATTGAACTAATTATGATAGAAGGATAGTGAGGACACTTTGAGAACACGTGGACATATTTAGAAATCAAGGGCATTTGGGGGCGACAGTGACACTGTTTTTGAAAATTAAAGGCTTTTGGACAAACAGGAGATTTTATGATGTTTGTAGATTTCAGATAAGTTTCTGCTTAAGTTCCTGCTCTTCTCAAACTGTTTATATCTTAAATGCTGTGACACACGAGTTAAACTGAAACCCACCGGGAGCCGTTCCAGGGTCACATTGAAATATACATTATTCATCTCCATGTAATTTGACTTTGTGTAGAATTAGTGAGTGGAAACTGTGTGTGAGTGTTTAATCTAAAGATAGACGCGTGTCCCCGCAGGTCCTGCTGTTAACATTTTAACTCCTGACATCAGAAACGTGAAGCCTGATTAAATCTTCTTCTGTGGTGTTCGGGGCAGTCTGCTGTATTTACACCACAGTGGAAATGAAATTATCTCTGCTGGAACCGAGCTTGATTGAGAGAAGAAGAAAAGAAAAAAAAACAAAAACTGAATGATGAGTATTTTCAGGCCGAGCTGATCTAAATACTCCCGGCTTCAGGTTTGCAATGTGCACGTTCGGGGGCGTAGAAACACACACTTCCTTTATTTCCTGCACGTCAATCATCGTCCTTTTTATTAGACGATTAGTTAAGAGAAGAAAAACACTGTGATTCTGCAGCGGGATCTCCAGGAAGCGAGCGGCGGTCTGATTGCGGCGCCGCTCGGCCCCTCGCCGTCGACGGCCCTCGTCGGCTGAATGCCAGTAATCATTTGTCTGATTTGATACGAGGAGGAATGAAGCGAGCCATCTTGATTAATGCTGATTTGAACGGATGGATGGATGGATGGACCCCCCCCCTTCTTCTCCTCCTCCTCCTCCACGCTACCACCATCACCAGTATCACCAGCGCCGGCCCCCCTGAGGAGACGGCGGCCTGCGGGAATATTTTTACACATCGACGGCCTCCAATCAGCTAATGGCTGCTTAGCAGACGGGAAGGTGGAGGATTGTGGGATATCTGACCTCCTCAGCAAGAACGAAGGCCGACGCCTGAACACACCGCCGGCCTGTTTGGATCCAAACAGGCAAAAAACACCACAAAGCACGAGGAGAGTCGTCCAGACAGACACGTCTAAAGATTCATCAGATTTTATATGAGTCTCTTTTTATTACAGCAACTCATCTTTCACTTATTTTATATCTTAATGCCACAAGATAAATTATGTTTACATCCAGTGTCAGGCAACTTTCATATAATTTAAAAAAGCAGTGTCACAATTTACCAACAATAACCGCAATATTTAAGTTGTCCTCTTTGACGCCCCTGACTCCATCAAAGGGATTTATGAGCAGCTTGGCAGCCGCGCTAACTTTTTAGCACATTAGCTAACGTTAGCTTCAATAGCAAAACAAACAAGTGTGGCATCCTGTGACATCATCCATCCACTGAGTGAGAGCATACGGGTCGGCCAGTCTTCAATTTTTCCATAGATATTGCGATAATATTGTTATCGTGAACTCTTCTGGCCACAGTTACTGTGTGGTGAGAATCTGATATCGCGCCTGCCCTAATTTAAAGGTATATTCAGCAGGATTTTCCTAAAAAAAAAAACATGTTCGTAAGGACGTACACAAAAGTAATCCCTCTAAATCATCATTTCTGACACATTCTCAGTCTGTTTTCCTATGTTCTTCTTATTTTGCTGTAGGCCGGACGTTCCTGATGGAAACCAGTAAAGTAGAACAGGTATAATTTGATATTTGGAGGGAGTCCTGGTAATGACACGGTCATGTGTGACTGTTAAGTCTTTTGGACTCTTGATCTGACAAAAAATAGGTATTCATGAGTGATTTTGAGCTCTTGTGAGTAATAATGCGTTAAAGATAACACACATTGTTCATTGATCAAAAAAATAATCTGCAGCTGCAGCTGTAAACCAATGTTTTACAAGAAGAGGAAAGACAAAGAGACAGGTAGATATAAAGAAAGACAGGATGTGGTCAAACGACAAAATATAAAGTTATAAAATTAAGAAGTAGTAAGTTATAAGATGCTTTTTAATCAAGTGGACGTTTGTCCCCCATCAAGGCCTTCTTGAGATATCACATTCACTAGACTGAAACAGACCTTTGACCACCAAAATCTAATTAATTAATTGTCAGTTGATTCACTACCACACTTTAAATCCAGGCTGAAAACTCACCTGTTCAGGCTTTCCTACTCTCTTTGAGTGGGTTAGCCTGAACAGATGTTTTGTTTATGTTTGTTTTGTTTGCTTTTTAAACTGATATTTGTTTGTTTGTTTGTTTGTTGTAAAATGTTGAATTATCTTGTAATTTGTATTTTATTGTATTTTACTCTGTATTTTTCTCTGTAAGGTGACCATGAGTGTCATGAAAGGCGCCCAGAAATAAAATGTATTATTAAGTCCAAGTGAATGTTTTTGCTAAATCTGAAGACATTCCTTCGATGTGTTCCTGAGATATCGCATTCACAAGAATGAGATGGATGCAAGGTCACAGTAACCTTGAACATGTAAGAAGTTCATCGTTGGATCCGAGTGGATGTTTGCGCCAAATTTAACAATAACTTCCTCAAGGTGGTCCTTCGATATTGCCCTCAGAAGAATGAAACAGATGTGGTCACAGTGACTTTGACCTTTTACCTACGACCACCACAATCTTCTCAGTTTATTCTTTAGTCCAAGTGGACATTTGTACCAAATTTTATGACTTCCCTCACGTTATTCTTGAGATATTGCGTTCACAAGAACTGGACAGACAACCTGGAAACGCTGGTTTTCTTTAGCGAACCCTGAAGGCTCAACTTACAGAAAATAAAGAAATTATATTTTCAGATCTTAAAAGAGTCAGTTCATGCTAAAATATTAAAGCCATCATTTGTAACATGATCACTTCAGGTTTAAACACAACACGAGTACTTCCTGTTTAATAACTGCCAACATCTATAAATCTGTGATATTTAAAGAGGGAACGTGAATAACTTTAATGGGCCTTTCTAGTTATTTGAAATCTGGTGGCAGACCCCGCCTCTACAGGAGGATGTACAGGCAGCAGCCTTCAGTTCTAACCATTAATCTAAATGATATGCTGCAACAACTGACCCTAAATTTTATGAATGCATGAAACAGGGTTTCTTGTGGATGGAAACAAGCAGAATTTTCCATTCTGGGCAGAAAAAAAATCACAATCAAATCAGAGCTGGTTTTGTTGGTGTTTGTCACAAATCTGCCTCACTCACAGATCCATGGCTCAGCCTCCGTCAGCTGTCGGCAGCGTGAAATAAACGCCTTCATTTTTTATTCAGGAAACAACTTTGATGAAATTTGCTTCACCCGGCGGTGCTTGAATCAAAGTGCAAATCAGGGGTAACAGCGAGAGGCTGCAGGCCAGTGACGGAGACGATGGAAAGACACATGTGATCAAGAAAAATCAAAGTGTGGCTCCTTCGCCGCTCACAGGGAGAATGAATACGTCCTGGCTTCTGATGATGACGATCTAAAAATACTTTTTTTTTTGGTTCAGAATAACCTGCGTGTTTGGCAGGAAGCCTCCATCAGTGTTACGTGACAAACACACAATAGATTATAAATACCTTCTTTAAAAATGTGGTTCTGGCTGCTCAGACGATTGTAGGCGTCTCAGTTCAAGTTAAATGAAGTCGTTGTCAGTCTGGATCCATCAGACAATGCCTTACAGTGTGATCCTGTGAAAAACATAAATTTATTGTTATATTCTTTATGAACAGGGGTGTGTGTGGTTTCACAAGACACAGTAAATAACACATTATGATACAACTGGTCTTTTGGCCCTCAAACAAAAAGTCTAAAAAAATAATTAGAAATGAGGCCTTAAAGGATTCGTTCAACTCCCAAAAATATGATCTGTAAATAGTGTTTAACTCTGTCTGTGTTCCCAGAAAGAGTTTTCTACTGAATGGCGGTAAGGTGAGTGGAGCGCCCGAAAAATAAGAGCATATCAGTGAAAATAGACTTTGATGGACACCAAATGACAGACAGTAAAATAGATGATAAAACGTCTGAAAAACTTGGGTGTGTTTGGATTTCAGTGAGCCGACTAATGGGTAGAGTCTGTTTACCAACAAAATATTACTGTCAATAGAAACATCTTTTTGGGACCACGAAGAGCCTCGTGTTCAGAGTCTGTATTATGTTTGGGTGAGTTGTTCTTTTATCGGTGATTATTAGAATTTAAACTCACTCACTTTTCACTCCCACAGTGAAAAGTTGTGGATGGTCCCCCCTCTGTTGGGGCACCTAGCACACAGATCTGGTACTAAAAGGTGGAGCTGTGAACCCTGCAGTCTGATTGGTCAGTAGAAGACGGTCACTAACTGTATTCACTGGGTCGACTGCCGGCAACTTTTAAGGTGGAACGTTAACTTGTAATGTTACTCAATGCATGAGTTGATGACGTGAATCCATCAGCACACCTTAAATTTCACTGTGACAACTTTGAGCATCACTTTAGTTTTTATATGACACACACTTTTAGTAATGACCTTAAAAATATATATTAATTTGGAGCGGATTATGTGAAGGTCATATATTCTAATCCTCACTTCCTGTGGGCTACAGCAACACTAAACCCCTGAGCTTGCCTGAGAAGGACTAAATGCACAAAGCTGCTATTTTTAAATATCCCATGGAGAGAGACTCTCACTGCATCCTGCAGACCTGTTCAGACCAACAAACAACAAAAGTTGTTTTTCACCGAGACATCTCAGCATTCCAAGCAGGGATTGTGCCCCCAGAAGCAGGTATTTAACGGCAAAACACGATTCTTTACTAACTATAACCAAGTGGTTTGTGTGTTTAAAAACAAACAACACATTTACCACAGTGTTGTTGAAACATAAAGTTTTAACGTACAAATGTAACATATTCGTGGTTTGCAGAAACGCACACTGCCAACATTTACTCTGGCGACTGGGTGGCACAGAAACTGAATCTTCTTACATTTGTATGTCAAGTAAACAAGATGATACTTATTAAAGGTTATTCTGATGTGTTCTTAAAACTGTTTCACACTGCACAACCCTCCTTGTTCTAGAAATTAAGTTCACACATGGCTAACTAGCAGGAGCTAATATAATTCCAGAGAAACAGGCACAAACACCAGTCTGTTAAAATATTCAGACGACAATATTAATGTACGTATGATACTTACTACTTTACTAAATACTAAATTTAAAAATAGGGTTACTGTTGTTGTATGTGTGCAGCTAAGCTAAGCTAAGCTATCACTGCCCTCATTAGCACAGGAGGCTAACATGTTTACAGCTTAGCAGACACAAAATAAAGGGGGTCAAACATGCTAACTTCACCTGCAACCGACATGTACGATTTTAAAAATAAATTTACTGTTGTTGTTGCTAAGCTATCACTGCTCTCTCATTAGCATAAGAGGCTAACATGCTAGCTTTCCAGCTAAGCAGACACAAAATGGAGGGAAAATGAAGGGCTCAAACATGCTAACTTCACTAGCAACTGACATCAATCACATTTTTAATGGAGGAACACGTACATTAATCACACACACATTAAAATGGATTTATTGATGCGTTCAACTCATCGAGTTTCAGGTTGTTACCTAAATGTTTGTTGCTCCCAGCTGGTTACCTGCAGGTGAAGGTGCAGACTGTCAAACAGGAAGTGGAAGAATCCAACTGGTTTTATAGGAGGGGGAACCTGGACTGTACCATATGGGGGAGAGCACAGAGGGGGGTTCGTCAAAATTGATTGTCAACAGAGAAATATAGTTTTTAAATTTACATTAAGCAGCATCTATTGTGAATTTCCTTTGGACGAAAACATTTTTAGGCCTGATTTTTTACTTATTTATAAGTTTAATTGCTTTGTCATTTAATGATTTATGCTTGAAAGGGTTAATTTAAATACTAACTAGTAACTGTGCGAGTTAGATAAATGAAGTGCAGTAAGAAGTGCAGTATTCACCTCTGAGATGTGCAGGAGTGTAAAGAAGCATCAAATATACTCAAGAAAAAGTGTTTTAAAACTGTATTCAAGTACATCATCTGAGTAAATGTATTTAGTTACTTGCACCACTGGTCGAATGCTTCATTCGTGTCCTCATTTATCCACTAAGACAGATTCTAGCACCGGTGGTGTTGTCAGGCCTGAGCGTCCGACGCGTCAGTCCCAAATGTTTCATGAGTAGCATGATGTGATATTGCTGTGATCCCCCTGGAGCCCCCACAGAGCCCCTCATGTCCTCTAATCCTGGAAACACCCCTGTCGAGGTCACTGTTTTTATTGACAGACAATCTTTTTCACTTAAAAATGTGAAAACTTTTTGGTGATATTTTGACTTTTGCTCTGAATCCCTGGTGTTTGGAGCACAGAGTCACAAGCACAAGAGTCATTTGATTTAGTTTTCAGATCAAAGAGCTTTAACTAAAGGCGACTAACACTTCACCAATCTGAAATTAAATAAATCATCAGCGCTCCCTCTCACTGCGTTCGCTCTCAGCGCTGTGTCGACTCGACGGCTCCCTCAGTCTGCTCCAATCAGCTGACGGTTGTCAAAGCAACGGGTTGAAAAGGTGTTTGATGTGGGGGCAACACAACAGTAAAGCTGCCCTCGCTTACCGAGCCGACCAATCAGCTGCTGCCCCCGCTGCTAACATGTGACAGCGCTTAGCCCCGCCCGGCTCAAGCAGAGGCCCGTCTCAGTGCCACGAGACTGGCTAATCTGTGTGTGTTTGACCAAAGACAGAGAGGGAGACAGGAAACAGACAGACAGGCAGCATGAAAACAAGATGGAGGAGTTGAGGAGGAGGTCACGTCTCTCCATGGCTCTGGGTTTTAATTTCCTGTGTGTTACTCAGCTCCTTGTACAATATTTGTCAAACTGACAAACTCCGAGTCAAAGCGTTCAACCCTCTTTAACTTTCATATGAATCTTAACAACTCTGAGAGTCTGCAGCCGCGCTAACGCTGCTCTGAGGCTGTAATTAGTCTGGGAGATGTGGAGGTTTGTCACAGGAGGGCTGACATTTGGACCTGCTGGTGCTGCTACATACATGGAAAAGCACCAAAGTCACAAGGATTCATCTTTTGGAAACCACGAATATGTGTTCCACATTAGCTGTCAGATCCTTTACTTCAGTAAAAGTCTGAAAAATGTACTTAAAGTCGAAGTAATGTTGCAGGAAGGGACTGTTCTTAACTGACCAGGGAAAGGCTGGTGGCTGGGATGTGACTTTTTCTTTTGACTCTCCCCTAAGCTATAAATATTTTTCCTTGAGACACCTTGACTGGAAGAAAATCCGTGAAACTTCCTCCACCATTAATTAGTTATTAGATTTTTAAAACGTATCCTCTGATGTTTGAAAGTTATAAGTTGAGGACAAAATCCAGGAATCACTCTTCATGTCGTGCTGGCGCAGGCTCTTCTCAGAAAGTGTTTGTACGATTTCCTGTGAAAAAGTGTAATTAGGTTCATTTTGTCTACTCAAAATAGATTAAGTGTAGAAAGTTTCTTTTTACCAGACAATGAGTTTTTAATGTAGATGTAGTTTACCTTGACATGTTTCGACTGTCACCTCAGTCTTCTTAAGAAGCGACATCTGACGTGCGTCATGATGTGTCTTTATCAGCTGGTAGTATCCCGGAGGCGTGACCAGCCTGGCAATCCGACAGATTTGCCAGGCTGGTCAAAACCGAAAGCAGCTACAAAGACATGGTGACCATACCATGCATCAGGGGGTTCAGCCAGCACATACACAGGACAATGAAAAAACGCAGTAGTAAAACCTCACACAAAACTCCGCCAGCTCTTAGTTTGACTGTACCTGAAGGATGTGACGTCAAACCTCTATGAGAATACCCTGGTTGGTTAATTCATGCAAACGGTTAAATTCTTAACGAGTGTAGAATAAAGTGATTTTGATGAAGTATCACCATTTTAACTTGTGTTAGTCGTTATGTTTTTTCTGTCAAAAGCATTTATTGCACATGATGTGACCAAGGGCTGCTGGAAATTAAAAAAAAAACAAACAAACAAATATAACATCTTTTTCTTACAGTTTCTGGCTGAATAAATAATAAATAATAGATGGTGCGCATGCATGAGTGAGTGTTCCAGCAGGTAATGTTGGGTGGCAAACTTTTTAAAATACGGGAGCACTAAGGTGTCATTCATATTTAAACTCCCTGATCTGATTCCGGTCACTTTTTGACGTCGTTCAATGTAAAAAAAAAAAAGACTATACCATCTTCTGACGCCGTTATTTTAATCTGGATTGTCTGAACGCGCAATTTGACAGCAGTCCAGAGGACTCATCTGCGCTTTTTGCCCTGCACGGCATCGATGATAAATTAAAGAAGCTTGACAAGCTGGACATTTTGGCAAATGACATAAAGGATCTAAAAGTTGTTGGGGTCAACACATTAGGCCTCACAAGGGACACTAAATATGTTGGGAACATAAATTCAGGCTTCACACGGAGGCAACAAATATGTAGGGATTTAATTGGCTATCGGAAATAATTAATAATTATTATTAATAATTAATAATTATGATAAATAATGTGACTTAATTAACATTAAATCACCTCATGGGGCACCATTCCTGCAAAGAGAAAATGATTAACTAGTTAAAGATATCAGTCTCATAAAATACGCTAAACTATTAATTTGGAGTTTTGATTAATAATTCAATTAATGACAACAACCAAAATGAACAGTAACGCCTCCAGGATTCCAAAGGATTTTTGATTTCTGAAAGTCACTGTGCAAACTACTGTGGATTTACTGCAGCAAACCCGCGACGATGCACTCATTTTATCTCCTTTATATCCTGTTGGGTCGTTAAATCTACAGCGATGCATCGTGTTCTACTCAAGACATTGACTTTTCATGGTGTCAAAAAAAAAAAAAGTTTTGTTACAACCTTTCCAGCTGATCCAAGATGGTTTTTCAAAGAGTTTATTTCACTGAAGGAGGAATCCATCAGTTCATAACAAACATTCATATCAACATATCTGGTGATACATGGTTTCCAGCCTGTTCTCATGCTTAAGTCATCAAGCACCACTGCCTATCAGTGATCTTGGCATCAGATACCGACGCCAAAAGCCACCTTTTGCAGCAGTATGATACGCTGCTGGACAGCGCCAGTTTGTAACACAGCAAGAGGGAAGAGAGAGCATCAGTTCATATCGTTTTGCCAGATGGCACCTGTCGCAGTGGTATTATGCCAGTGGATTGTGTTGAAACTAATGACATAATCTAAGGAATATAAGGAAAGTCGGGAGGGACAGTGGACGGGTCCAACAAACCCTGGACTTTCACCCAGGAGTCCAGTGTTTGCTTTTTGTGTGAATGTAGAGCCAAACTACGATGTGTGTTTCTAAACTTAACCACCGGGGGTTGGCTGTGGCGTCCTGCAACATCAACAACAGACACAGGACGATACTAGAGCATAATATGAGGTGAAAGTCCACTGACAAAGCAGCGATATGTGACGGCTTGGGATGAGAATGTGTTGGGTTTTCAGTCAACAGGAAGGGGGTTAAAAACATCTGAAAAGTAACTTAAAGTGTCAGACAAATGTAGTGAACGAGAAAGTACAATGTTCACCTCTGTGAACTCTCTGCTGCATGATAATCTGTCAGACTGTTGGGATCACGGGTCCTTTAAGGTCAGATCTGGTAGCGGTCATGCAGGAAAATATATTTTGTTTGTGGTTCAACAACAAACAGACAACAGAAAGAAACTCTCCATCTATAAGTTAAAGTAAATAGATTTTTATATATTGTTTATTGATGCCTGACTCCACCGGCACACTAAACTTTAATATCTACAAAAGTGTTAATGTCTCATTTGCATGTATTTCCTGGCGTCACCTCTTTCTTTTCATTTACAAGTGCAAATAAAGCAAACTAATAACACGAGCGACATCACATTTAATTATCCACAAATTGTCTTCACATTCTGTAGAACGACACTTTCACCAATCCTCCTCAGGAAGAAAAATGTAGCCTGATAAATTAATGTAAAATATTGTTTCTGTGCTTTGGAGATATTGAAAGCAGCAGTCGTTGTACACTTTAATTTCCACCAATCACGTTCCTAATTGAGTGAGAACAGAGGCTGGTGGAGTTTTAATGACAGCGTTGTTTTTCTTCAGACACTTCACAAAGTTTAAATTTGCTTTTTTGAAAATTACTTTCCCACATAATTTTCAATTAAAGCTGAGAAACACTGAAACATTCTGACATCGGCTGACATCCAGTTTCCCCACAGGGATCGTCGTCTCATCATCCTGCTCCCGAAAAACAACTGAAAAAACATCTCAACAAACTTCAGCTGAACTAAAACTGCACCAGCATCTGACACTTATTATTCACAGTTTGTTTCCCTGGATTTGATGCTAAAACTGGAGTGTAGAAAACACAGTTTATATAAAACCTGCTCAAAGCAACAATATTGACTTGACACAACACCTGATTTTATTTTTGGTATCAATCTACTGTGAGTTTGTTTCCTGCAATCACTCTAAAATCCATAAATATTTCCAGACAAGATGTTGTGAAATCTAGATTTATTCATTTATTTATCTATTTTGTTTAATCAAATTTTTATTTAGTTTCCTTGCAATGCATTAATAATAAATCATATATCCTCCTGAGACCTCAGCTTCTGTTTGGTATACATTTCTAATGTCTCCGAGCTAGTGTGTAATAAAGTATAAAACTGATCACTTGAACATTGTTGTGCAAAAACTAAACTACAAATAATGCAACAAATCTAAAAGTCATGTGAATTGTTATTTAAAAACTGCATGAATTTTCCTTGATCCACTCCAATCTAAGAATGCCCTTTTGTCTCTAGGAACAGTCTGTCACATCTGATTGGTCCCAACATCCTGAAATTAGACGATTATAAAAGCTCGTTACTGATGCTAAAATTGGTCGAATTTGGTCGAAAGGGACCATCTTACTCAGACAATAATAGCAACAGGACTATCACTGATAAAAGTAATGCTTGCACACAAATACTGTATACGTGTATACATGCCTACACATATCTGAATCTAGTTTTAATGTTGAAGATGAAACAAACAGCACAGTCGCCAAAAGAAAATGTACATATATTGTATGTTTCTGCAAACTATTAATAAGTCACATTTGTCTGTTTTATGTCATATCAACGTTTCTGAAGTGACGTGTGATGCTGGATGACGTTAACATATTCTTATATAATGGTTTGTATGTTATCTCACGAATTAGCTTCACTCGACTGACGTTAAGTCTTTGACGTACAGTTACGTAATTAACTTTGGAAAAAGAAATATGCTGAGCACGTACCTTAAAACGACTCAAAGTTCCCACAGTCCTGAAGACACGACTCCAGGAGACAGTCTGGGTTTTTGTCCCCCAGCTACCACTGCAACCTGCCTCCTTATAAGACCACCTGGGCTGCTTCCTGTCAGCACGAGGGCGATATGGTGCTAAAACAATATCACAATATTTCAGGGTATTTTTGTGATAACAATGTTCTAGTTTGTTTAGTGACCTCGGCCCTAAAAGGGTCCATACATCATTACAGCAGTGAACACTGTGTGTATTTATTCACAAGTATTTGACTCAAATGTCTAATGGACTCAACGACTGGAGGAACTACGGGATGTGCAGTCAGTTTAAAATGACCCTCCAATGAACATAAAATCATTTGACCTCCTCAGCAAATTAAATGTCACGACTCATTCTAATTAGTTTTTGTGACGTCATCAAATGTCAAAGTGTGGTGCAGTGATCTGAGGACAGTGATGGCGTCGGATGTGGCAACAGTTAGTCCTGGTAATTCTCCTCTACTCTCACTGTTCACCTCCTCATCTCCATGTTCTCACCGTCTCTCTGTAAAGGTCACGTCCAATCGTCTCACTGGTTTCTCCTCCAAATGATTTTTTCATGCAGCGAGCGGCAGACAAAGACACAAGAATTCTCCTAAATATCTCATTAAATCACCTCAGTCTGATATGAAGTATCTTCATACTAAATGCAGATACGTTAATACAGGCGTAGAGCGGACGCAACAAGAAGTGTAGAAGTTTTTAACGAACCAGAACGAAATACCGCTTATTACAGTCTGAACACTAACTCCATGCTGAGGTCACCTGACGACATCTGACGCTCTCCTTTCCTTTCAAATCAACATTGGTTAATGTTACATTCAAACTGTCGATCATCACCTGCTGTTACTTAAGCAGACTGATTATTAACCTGGTACAGTCAAATCTGTGTGAAGTTGGGAGCAATGGACAGCTTTTAGCAAACACACTGTCAATATCTCTGACCATGACATAGGACACTACCTTACAGGACACCCTGCGTACCCACTGTAAACTTGGCTGATAAAGTGTTTTTCTGATACAGGCAGACTAACCTCGTACCAAGAGGTACAACGTCAGTGCAAGAGCAAATGTGAGGACGACCTCCTGGAGACAAAGATCCTGATTAGCAGAATAGCTGAACAGAGTCATTCATGTTGACATCATGTTTCGATGTTGCCAGGATGCCACAAATATATACCTGCGTGAAAACAGCCACACTGGCTATTTTAGGCGTGAACTCAAGTCACATGACATGAACTCGAGTCAGAGTCAAATCATTAATTTTATGACGTCAGAATTGACTTTAAAAAAAATTAAAAAAGACTTGAATTGACTTCATCACCAGTGATTCATGACTTCACTTGGACAAAAGCCTTTAGACATGAAAGTGCTTACCTACCCCCCAAAGTCCACCTCAAATCAATTCATTTTCATTCATTTCTTAAGTCACCTGACTCTAACACTCTTCATTCCCATCAAGTCAACACTTAATTCTTCAGATCCACTTTATTTCAGTGAACCTGACTGCATCCAATCAAGTTGCAAGAGAGAACTGTGAAGGACAAATGTTGCATTAGTGAGCACCAGTTAGAAAAATGGCACCAAAGACAATTTCATTCTTGAACAGCAAGTATGAACAAAAACAAACGCAGTAGTCAAAACATGCAAGTCAAAAATTTCACACAGAGACGACCGACAGCTTCAAGCAAACGTCTTTTAACTAATAAACAGAGCGTAGTGTTCGTTCAGGCAGGACACGATGTCAAGCTCAGCTCAAAGCCCAGCTACATCAGCTGATCTCAAGCAGCCCAATCAACTGATGGAGCAGCTGATGCCAAGTTTACAGTTGGTAAACAATGGAGGAGAAACTGGTGGTAGCGGTTGCTGGATACCCAGAGCTATACGACATAATGGAGGAGAAGCTCCTGGACCAACTGGTGGTTCTCCCCACGATCCAGCCTCTTTTTTAGGGTCTCATGTACCCACACAGATCTCTGTTTATCTGCTGACAGCCTCTCACCCTCAACCACAGCTACACACAGACCCTCACACTGCTACACACTGAGTACTGCAGGATAAATAAAAAATAAACGGTAGCTTGATTACACAGGAAGGTTAGAGTCAGGAGGTGATGAGTTGGTTGCCTTGCACCAATAAAACATTTTTACTAGTGGCTTTCGATCTGGACCTGAATGAGCCTTAATTCCACTTTATTTCGTAGTTAGTTTAGAGTGCGCTCTGAAATATTCGGACCAAGTGCCGTAGCACATTTTGGCACAAACTGGAATGTTCGTAACTTTGGAGCGTTCTTGGAATGTTCTTTAACATACTCTAGAAGCAGCAGCGCGTTCTCTCGGCGCTCTGTCCGGGGAGGGCGGAGCAGCACCAACACCGGAGCAAAGCGAATGTGTGATTAACTTCAGACTTATTGCAGTGTAAAGCATCAAGACTGGATTTACAAACGCACCCCGCGTTCCACCAACAGAGCCTGTCAGTCCTGTTACTATGGTTACCCCTACTGTATGTACCTTGAGCTGTGGTTAAACTGTATTTGAGGCGTCTTGATATGAGACAGAGACCGGGATCAGAAACAACTATTTCCTGCAGCCACGTCGAAAACATAATCCCCCCTCGAAAAATTGTTCTTCTGATGAAACCACATCGGACATGAAGGTAATTCTTCAGAGAAAAGGTTATATTAGCTTTCTAATTTAGCAGCTAGCATCTCTGATTGGTTGGGGGAGTGGACTCACCCTGAGAGACGGAGAGACAAAGAGTGGTTTAATTCCCTCAGTGAAGGCCGGAGCTGCATGAGAAACCAATCTGAGAGCTATTATTTTCTTCTTCTCTCATCAAATTGGAAGCAGGTCTGATTTGGCCTTAATCGAGCTAATCTCCCCCGCTGCTTCTGCACAAAAACTGGCTGCAGCTCAAATCATTTCCCTGCCTGAGGAAGAATATTGGTCATTTTCTTTTAGCACCGGGACTCTTATTAAGAGCCATCTCTAATTTTCTCTCTGTCTCACTGAGGGGTACATGGTTGGAGGAGGAGGAGGAGGAGGAGGAGGAGGAGGAAGGAGGACCAGGCGTCGGCACGTGATTACAGTTACCTAGACGACGGTCCGGCGGTGCCCCCGGGATCATGGCCCGGCAGGGTGATGGAGAGCAGAGGGAGAGCTGAAATTGCATTCCATTAGTGCTAATACAGAGACATTAAGAGTCTTGTCTGAAGCGCAGGCCGCTAACGATTACGGTCACTAATTCATCCAATCAGCTCGCGAGCAGACGCTTCACCAAGTCATAACGACCTCGCCGCCTCTCCTCGCTGGCTATTACCGAGTGATTGACAGCAGCCAGGGCTTTGTTTTAAACGGAGCCAGAGAGGAGAGAAAGGCCAAGAGGAGAAACATCAGCGTCACTCTGACAACGATTTCTCCTCCAGCCTGACAGCCCTGTACATTAAAGGAGCAGGCCGCAAATTTATCTCAGTGTTTCAGCTCTTATGTCACAGATCACGTTCCTGTTCAGCGTTTCACAACTTAAACGATACCAAGGAGATTTGCAGAGAAAGCAACACATCAGAGTCAGAGTTTTTATTTTCGCGCAGGAGAGAGATGATATACAACTTCAAATGGCTGTCCTTTGAATTTATTTTGCACAGATTTTTATGCTGCATGTTTTCCATAAGTAAAGATACAGTTTCTAATAAAGTCCTAGAGGTGGGTCTCTGCAGGCAGCTCCTGATCCGATTCGATAAAATGATTATTGGCGTAACTAAGTATTCACAATATTCTCCATGTTCACCTTACAAATTTAATTATTAAGACACTAAATGAAAACAAGCTGCAGCTGCTGTCTTTTGTGGGGATGAATTAGTACAAGTCAAAGTTAACCTGTTCCGTCAACATCTTGTTATGAACAAACATTTAAATAATCAGTTATTGACATTTGTGAATTGATGCCAAATCGTCCACATCGTGATGCATCTATGAATTAATTTTCCCCCCAGTATAAATGAGCCTCACTTTAAAAAAATCCAGAGGATTTATTTGTCATAAATCAGTTCACGAACGATCCAAACACAGAGCAGTTTTGGCAAAAAACAAGTTTTAATAAAGCTGTTGAAAAGGCAGGTAACAGGAAGTCCAAGTGACAGAAGAACCAAAACTAACCTGAAATCAAACCGGGATAATACGATGAAGACAGGTAGATAAATCCAAACTAAACACAAAACATCTGGCAGGAAACGGAGCAGTGAACGACACCAAGAACACCAAGACTGACAAGGAACAAAGGGAAACACAAAGGTATATATAAACAGAAAACTGATCACCTAGAATGAGACACAGCTGGAGCAGGTGGACACAGGCAAAAGGGAGGAAATGGGGATTGGCTAACAACAAGGGTGGAGCAAACAAGGCTAACACAGAACAGGTGTGAAGGGTTGGGGTTAGGACTTTGGGAACAGGGAAGGACTAACGAGACTGATGAAGACAGGTGCAACAGAAAACAGGCGGGAAAACACAAAAACAGGAAATAATATCAGACACGACTCATGAGGAGAGAATCTACAAAATAAAACAGGAAACAGACGGAACATAAATTGGCTGCCGGAGACGCCGACAGACTGCCACGCCACATTTCTGCAGGAGATTCCGACCAGAGCATGTGAGCAGAGCGGAGCAGGTGAAAATGTCCGCTCCTCGCTCGCAGACCTGTCACTTTGCGCCGTTCGTCCGCTACATCACAAATTTCATCCCGCTCCACTCGCTCACCACTCCGCTCAAAAAAACTGCATCGTACTACCCTAACCTGTAATCTTCTATTCACAGATAAAACATGAGATTGGTGGATTCTCAGTTTCTTTTCTGAGGTACACAGTAAACTCCATAGTTTTGAAAGAAAATAGTGTGTGTGTGCGCAGGTGCAAAGATGCATTCTGGGTGGGGCATGAGTGACGGAGCGAAATTGGAGCAAGAGATAAGGCTCCGCTCCACCTTTTAAAAAAAATAGCCGCTCCTCGCTCAGCACAAAATCCTCCCGCTCCCCGCTCTCCACTCACATGCTCTGATTCCGACAGACAGAAATCCGGAGACAAAATCCACCGATCCAGGAACGCCACTACACACCTCACCTGATACGGGGTCACGCTCAACCCCCCCAACTGCAGGGAAATAACGAAGCTTAGTTAAAGGTTACAGTTACCAGCGTTAGGAGTGTCAGGTAACGAGTCAGGCATTACGTTAGGTGTCTTGTAACAACGTTATTTATTAGTAAAACTTAAAAGTTATGATTAAATGAAACAACACCTTTAACATCATGGTCCCAGTTCATTGTACTGGTTGCAGGGCTGCAGGAGCATCGTTGTAATGAGCAAACAGCATAAACCATCGGACTGTGTGGATTTAAAAACAGTCATGACAAAAAATTGATAGGCTGAGAGACATGGATATACAAAGAGACCTGGATACAGCATTGGCAGCGGTGCCCTGTTCATTCCAATGAGAGCTGCTCAGTGATGCATGAAGCCAAGAAAACTCTATTTCTGTGGTATGAATTTACCTGGATGATGGCTGGTGCCTTTGCATCATTGGACCCATAGAGCAGACAGTAGAGACACGTGGCCCCTGAGCACTGCCGAGCTTCAGGTTTAACGCTCTGCTGACTTGAATGGAGATATAATTACAGAGAACATGAAGAACAGCGAGACTTGAGGAATTTTGCCTGACAAATATTAGGAGTTAGTTTGCTCGGAGAAAGAAAAATCTGACTGGAAACATTAAAAGATGACTTCTCGTCCCAGTTCAGACCAAAGATTCGTGACAAGACGAACCGTGTTAGAAAAGTTGCAGCAGTGTGAACTGGCCGGTCTGAGCTCTTTAGAGTATGACGACAGGACACAGGTGATGATGACAGGATGTAGATGATGATGTCAAGACGCCTCAGACCGGCCAGTTCACGCTGCTGCAACTTTCCTAAAACAGCTTTGTCTCGTTGTGAGTCTTTGGTCTGAACTGGACTATAAATGTTCGCACAGAGAGGAACTTAGACACAGCTCTTCTTTGGCAGTTTTTGTTGCGATAAAAAACAAAATCGCACAAACTAAGGTTGCATTACAGCTGTGCACATCATTAAAGGTCAGAGGAAATAAGAGTTAATTTCCAGGAGTGTTTGGAGCTGGGTAACTCGCTCCACTCACTCTATGTTCATCCTCAAAATGGAAACCTGTCGATGGCTGAAGCACGGCTCTAACAGCAGGGCAGGTTCGCCTTCATTTGAAGAGCGTCGAATAAATAACGTGGCCAGAAGCTGCTTTTTTTCACACGCGTGTTATAATGTGGAACAGCCCTCCATTAAGTGTAAGTGGTAAAAAGCAAGAGGGTCTCTCACGTGTTCTCTGGCCACATCGGAGACAAACACCTGGGTCTAAATCTGGGTGCATGTTCAAGTTCCAGGTACTTCAGATCCTGGTGAACTTTGAGCTTCCTGCTCTCCAGCTGCAGTTACCCTGGTCTCTGGTGACTGTAGAAAGAAACTCTTATTTCTGAAAGGGACAAAACTAAAACCAAAGAAACACATTCGTCGTTTACCTTACAAGATACAATGAATAATTTCATGAGCGCCTTCTGATCCATCACCTCTGTAGACAAAGCTTGTTTAGGTTCAGGTCACCAGGAGCCTTCTTACACCTTGCACGTTTGGTTTGGACTGTAGGACCAAATGCAGGACGTTTCATGAGGCCATCATCAGAACCAGAAAATGAAAAAACAATGAAACAAAATGAGCCGTGTGGCACATGGGAAAAGGAGGAAACCAAATATTTAACTGACATTTGGTCAGACTGTTTTATTGAGAGTAGGTTGGAAAAAAAAAATCCCCCAAAATTCAACACTCTACATTTATTTTCTATAAATTTTTCTATCTACACACCAAACAATGTCAAGTGGAGACGCAGCTCATGTAGATGATGACATCAGGATCTATTTGTTGTCAGGACATAAATCTTGATGTCAGGACATAGATTAAATTGACAGGATGGAGATGATGACAACAGGACACGGATTATGACGTGAGGATATAGATTATGATGTTAGGACGTAGATCATGAGGACAGAATGTAGATGATGGACATTAATTATGTTGTCAGGACATAGATTAAGATGTCAGGAAGTAGATTATGATGACAGGATGTAGATGATGACGTCAGGACCTAGATTATGACAATATGACAACAGGACAAAGACTATTGTGTCAGGATATAGATTATGACAACAGGACGTAGACTATGATGACAGGATATGTATTATGATAACGAAATGTAGACTATCACGACAGGACATAGATCAAGATGTCAGGAAGTAAATTATGATGACAGTACGCAGATGATGATGTCAGGGCCTAAATTATGACATGAGGACCTGGATTATGAGGACAGGACATAGATCATGCAGTGAGAACCTGAATTATGACATGAGAAGGACATACATGATAACATCAGGAAGCAGGTATTGAGGTTGAATACTCACATAAAATAAGTATCCAGAACAGAAAATGTAGTTTTTCATGGGTGAGTAAGATGAGTCAATATTTTTATTCGTGATGAAGAAAAATCTTCGTTTGGGTAGCCAAGAAGTAGCTACGTGAAATCCTGTCTTATTTTAGTTTCAGGTGGTATTTAAGATTTTTGAGATTCCCTGACTGCTTTTAGGGGTAAAAATCTTACTTTAATTTAAGAAGTGTCCTCATTTAGGAATTATTCAAGTTAGAAATGGCATAGACTCCTAAATTCAAAATAACTGCCAAAAAAGGCAGCAGCACGGTTGTTGGGTTTGCATGGCCGACATCAATCAGTGTTGCTTTCTTTAAACCATGACTATGATGGTTTCCTAATCACTAACCAAGACGTATTTGTGCCTAAGTCTAAACAAACATGAACAGTAAAGGTGGCAGATCAGATCAGAGAGGCTCATGGGAATCATTTCTGTAAATATGTTGTTCGATCAGAAAACACTGAGTCATGTTTGAAGGCCGTAACACAGGTCGGAGATCATCTAACCAGCCTGATCTCTGCTCCCAACAGGCAGGAGTCATAGGCTGCTGTCAGCCCTAGAGTGTCTCCTCTGGTCTGAATCAGGGACTGATGTTGTTCCAAAGTTGTATAATTGCCTAGAGTTGGTTCGTGTTCTCACGGCAGCATTTACAAGAGGACCAGATCAAATGGCTTGTGTGAGAAAGCTGCTCTTGATTGGTCAGAATTTCCATGTGGGAAAAATCCAGGAAGTAAAGCAAACATTGAAGAAGAGAACACTTGCAAGATAAATGTGACACTTTCTAATGTCACAATGGAGGGACAACTACGCAGGTTGATTTTAGCGCTGCTCATCGTGGACTATATTGCTGTCATTGTTCATTTTAGTCAAACCATACAGTTTGAAAACGAGGCGCGGCTCCAACTAGAAAACAATGTTTTGATGCATTGGATGTGCTGAATGTGCATATTAAGGCAGTACAGGAGGAGGTGCACATTAATAATCCTCCAGGACTGTAACATGCTCATGTTTAACCCAAACAATGTGTCATGTGACTGCAGTTGCTTCACATCCAGGTCGCAACACCTTCTCACCACAAACCAACCGCACCAGAGTTTGTTTGTAACCGGACTGAGACCACCTCTTCAAGAAGGTCTCAGTCCGGTTGTTTTAGTGCACACCTGAGTCTGATTGTTGTGTTCACACCTGCACAAATGAACCACACTGAGGGGGCAAATGACCTCAACCTCAAATCCGACGCTTGGACAGTGACAGATCCTGACAAGAAAAGTTGTCATTTAACGACATGATTCACGGCCTGTTGCCATTAATTTAAGCGGCGTCAGGGGGAAACACAGCAGGACAAGAATGAAAGTTACGGCAGTTAAAGTCAAAGCAGGGCAGGCAGGAGCGGTGGTGGATGGGACCAACAAACACCGACTTCCACCCGGTGTTTGCATCTGGTAAGATTATAAAGCTGAACCCTGTTCTTATTTCCTAAACCCGACCATGTTGTTGTTGAAGGACATAGAGAGTCTATGACCAAACGCTGATATGCGACGAGCTCAGAGTAAGTGTTGAATTCACAGGCCTACGACAGGTCTTCATCTGTAAATATAATCGCAGGTTGTTTTAGGCATTTGAAGAGCGACGCTGGTGTTTCTGTGGTCTGAGACTCTGTGCAGTCATCAGGAGGAAAAACAAACGTAAAAGAAACTGAGACAGAAGCTGAAAATAAAACACCACTCCTCTTTCTTTTTTTGGAGCAGCTCTCCCAACATGCCACGTCTTGCCTTGTTCCCAGTTATCATCTATCTTCTGTATGTGCATCAGGTCATTTTCCTCCATCTTCCTGCCGCGATCAATAATGTTTCATCTCATCTCGATGAAACCACAAAACAACAAACACCCAGGATCCGTGATGGAAAACCGACTCGACGGCAGGGCGATAATTGTGAGGCTCGATTCATTTGTTTTTACTCGTCTGTTGTCTTTTCTGCTGCTGTGTGTAATCAACATGCGAGCGAGCATGGCGGACAGACGGAGGGATGCGGGTAGGATGGAGGGATGGAGGGAGGAGGGAGGGAGGGGGGTGTTCATGTTGTCTAGTCTCATTTTGTTTCCTAACAGACACAACTAAATCATTTCGACGTGGGAAAACTGTTGTATTTGTGTGTCGTCATCGGGTGATGCTGCTGGTGCCAACAGAGGGAGGCTGAATGAAGGAGTTACTACGGCAACAAACCCATCATCCCTCTGTGTCTGCCAGAGACGGAGAGAATAGACAGAGAGAAAAGTGAAAGACGATGAGAGGATGAAGAGGAGGGAGAGGAGGAAAAAGAGCGAGAGATGAAGACAAAGAGACAGAGGAAGAGAGAGACTGTGTGAGACGGCGCCGGGGAAGAAAAAAAAAGGAGTAAAGAGAGGCTGAAAACAGATAAAGAGCCGCAGAGAGAACAATCCTCACATGTTGCTGTGATGGGTTCACCACAAAAAAGAAAACAATAAAAAACTGATGTTACAGTCATGTATAAAAACAGTTTCCTTTAATATTACACACACATATGTACATATTTTTTGCTGATTTCTCCAAGCACATACGGGAACGTCAGAGATGTTTGAGCAGCGGTTACTTTTATAATTTCCCTGCAGCACAGTATCAGCATTACATCCAAATATTCAGACGTTTACATGTAGCAGCAGCAGAGAAAGCAGCGTGGCCTTTATGTAAAGAGATGCAGAGTGAGGGCACATTTACACTCAACGTTAGAGACGCAGCCTACTCTGCTACATTCGTCCGTATTTGTGCACGTTTCCTGAAAGCTAGCGGATACTGAGGAAGTAGATCTGTGCCGCAGGAGATCAGTGTAGTGCATATTAACAGAAGGGAATGAATCAGTAATATATAATAATGTATAGTGGAAAGAATTCTCCGTTCATATGCGTAGACGTAAAAAATGGCCGCACAGACCGCTGGAGGTCGTGGAGGTATACAACCGCAGAGTGGCAATTCTCGCTTTAAAATAATTACGGAACAAAACCTAAGAAATTGATGTTTTGCTTATTGTAAAATTGGTCTTAAATGTCATTCCAAGTGGCATTAGAAAGTCTTCAAAAGTCTTAAATCTAAGGGCTTATTTATGCTCAGCGTCAGAGATGGAGACGGACGGTGTTAAAGTCAGGCGCTGGAGCTAAGTTCAGTCAGATAACTCACGTTTAAATTCCAACAAAAGAACATTGTCAGAGTTTGGCGTCTAGACTCCGGCCTCGTCGCTCCCTACAGGTATGTTTACATGAGATATCAGGGAGTGATGGTTAAATATTTTCCACCTTAGCCGGATCCTGCAGGTGGATGCTGGGGTGGAGTTTGGGCGCGCTGGGAAAAATTTGCAGTTTAAATAGGCCGCCATATTGGGAGGGAGGTGGGAGGGTTTTGTAGATGACATTTGGAGAGTGACGTGTATGAATCAGTGCAGGACGAGTTGACTACCTGAAGTAGCAACGCCTTCATCTTTAAATCTGCAGTTTACAAGTTAATATAAAATATTTAAGTTTTGTCTTTGTCCAGGTTTGTTGTCCCTGTTTTAAGATTCAAGTCTTAACATCTATTTAGCAGCAAGCAACAAAAAAACAGATGTCAGACTCCGTGTACACGCAGCAGCCACCGCTGTACATTTCAAGCATTACAAAATTCATACATATTCCACATAATAGTGAGCCAGTAATTCATGGATAACCCACGAATTCTGGAGGCTGTGATCATGACCAATACGCGGTATTGTAAGGAGGCAGGTTACGGTGGTGGATGGGTCATTAAATCAAGGACTTTCCCAGGGACTTTCTCCACAAGATGCATGTGAGTCATGTGTAAAGTCATCTAACCTAACCATAGTAACTTTACTTGCAATTTTACATTGAGGATGTTGCGTCATTCCTGGGGCGCTAATTTGTAGGATACCATTCAAACTCTTGTATGTGCATTTTCTTGGGATACCAAACAAATCGTTGTGTGAGGATACGTTGAATTTTGGACTTACATGTATGTCCAGGGGATCCTCCACTTTCTATTTCAAGGCTTTTTATGCACTCTGGCACCTTTTTAACCTCTAAAAACTTTTAAAAACTTCTTCATTAACTATGAATTGTGATGTTAGAAATATTAGTAGCTGTTAGTGATCGAGTGGAAACAGAATACTTTACAGTCTTTATGATTAAAAATGTATCGACCAGAGCTGGAAAAACAGTTATATGTATGTATTTATGTTAACAGTGGTGGAATGTAACTACGCATATTATTCATGTACAAGTAAAAACAGAGTGACAGATCATTAGCTCCTGAGCTTTTTTTTTAAACATGTTTAGCCTTTATATTTAAACCTACATATTTTTATGAAAACTTTGATGCCATTACATCACTTGTTACCCATAATGCCCTGTATGTGTGAACCTACAGAGATGTTGACATGCATCTTTTGAAAAACACAATCCCAGGCCGAAGGTTTGGTCACGCTACACTTTGTCTCCCATTCACTTCAATTAAAGCCCATAGAAAGGACAAATTCGAGCATACATTACTGTTTTAATTTGATGTCTGAAGTTCCTCCATGTTTCATCTTGTTTTGCAAAATACCAAAGCACCAGACGACACACTGCAGAGAAATCTGATGATCTGATTAGCTGCAAATTTCTTTTAGACTTTGGAGCTTTCAATACAAATTAACAATCCTGTTTAATTCACTAATCTGGTGGCTCTGTGTCAAAGTGTAGCGTCATTATTCTAAGTTGTACGTTAGAAGAAACAAACAGTTATGATCTTAGCGTGGTGCTAGTTTGTTCGGGACTATTGCGGCGGCGGATGAATCTACATTTGGCGTCGAGGGTATGTGTGGCAGCAGGACGGTGTATGTGGAATTGATTCAGAATAAACTCCAATGTGTGTGTGTTCATGGTAATGAAGGAACATGTCACCCGGTGACACAGTGTGGATCACTGATGTGTTTGAACAACAATGGAGGAAGAAGATAAACAGCGTTTGGATTCACACACACGTATTTGTGTTGTGTCGAGTCTGAACATAAAATATAGAATAAAAACCAGAGTTACAGAAACAATCTGCAGGTTTATCTTCATTATCTCAGCAACACTGTGTCTAAATGTGAAATCAAAGCATTCTGGATTTTAAGATTTGACAGTGAGCGGCAGAGGGACGGAGATTAAACGATGAAAGAGGGAGAAATGAATCAATACAGCGACGAGGACGAAGGAGCAGAGAAAAGGACTGAAAGGAGAGAGAGGGAGTAATGAAGCGAGAAAATGAGGCAGAGCGGAGACATATGGCGGCTGGTGGTTTGCAGACTTTTCTGCCTCGCGGCGTCGAGCTGACAGCTCGCCTCACCGCTCTGAATAACACAGGAACACAACATGTAAAAATAGAAATAAAAGGTAGAGACAATGGAAAGAGGCACGAGTGGAGAAAGTAGTTCAGGTCTGTGCGGAACATATATATGTTCAGGTTTCTGTCGTGTCAGAAACAGAAAATTCATCCACAGATTCAAATAAAAGGAATAAAACGGAAATTTAATAGAATTAAATGTAAATTTAAAACAAAACAGGGCTAAATCTGAGCTTATCTGATGTTTGTGTGTTTAAATATACAGTGAAACATGATCTTACAGATTAAAGAGGATTAACAAAATATCACAGCAGGAACAGAGATGGATTTTAAAAGGAAAAAACAAAATTACAGAAATAAATAAAGCACACAAAAAGTGCTGTGTGTGTTTAATATCTATTAAAATCTGTATTTTCTTTACATCATATCAATTTTTATTATTTCTCCATACACCTGTTTCTAATATTTAAACTGCAAATACATAAATACATTTTAAATAAAAGAGAAGAAAAATAAACGATAAAACAACATAAAATAAAACATTTCGATAATTAGAAACATTTCTGTTTCAAAATTAAATTACAAATCTTTGTGTTTCAAGAGTGGCACAGACTTGTGAGCATTTAAAGACATTACTAGAAGTAATAAAGGTAAAAATAAAGGATTAAAATAATAAAATAAAAGATTTAGTTTATTTATCACAGCATTCAAAATAATAATAAAGGAATCTGCAAACTAGCTTTAAATGTTGTGTCGCATTAATCTGTGCTGTTGGCTCCTTCCTATGATAATTAACATTAAAGAAAATGTATAAGAAAATCACAATTGTGATAAATTAACCATAAAAATACAAATTAAAATTAGAATCAAAAGCCGAAGCAGCAGCAGAGAAGCTCACAGAGAAAATAAGGAGCAGAATAAATGTATTTTATATGTATATGTTGTATTTTGTGATGAATAAATGTGTATTTAATTGAAACATCTGCACAGAAATCATCCCCTCTTTTATTTAATTCCCTTTCTTTATCATTATTATTATTATTGTCTGCTTGCTCACTATTTGCATATAATAAAATAATCTGTTTTACTCCAAACTAAATTCAAACATAATAAATACATGAATTCCTTCTCCTCTTATTTCCTGCTCTATTAAAATGACACCTTTTCTTTTAATCCTCACATCACAGCAGCGTCGACGTGTCTTCTCCAACCTGAAGGTTCTCATGCGTGCAGCTTTAATTCCCTGTAGAGCGCTCATTGTACATGCTATAGAATAATTGATGAGGTGTTATATGTAGGTTTCTTTATGGTTTGGTTGCTGCCTCAGCAGGCGGACGCTTAACGAGAGTCTCAACACAAAGAATGTGTGTTTTTTTTTTCTCCTTCGTTCAGCTGAACAGACTGAAGCTTCTTTCTGCTGCAGAGACAAGAAACAAACGGCTCCACTGAAGGAACCAGGCAGAGAGGAGACGGAGAGCAGAGGGAGGAAATGTGGAAATAATACAAGTATAAGAAAATAAAACGAAAACAGGAACTTCTGCAGGATTGAGACACAAAAACATCTGACAGTATAGCTGCATGCACAGTATTAAACATGTCAAAATGTACTTAAACAAATAAATATAATTAACTTTTTTAATAGTAAAACCTCGTCCTAATGATAATGATAAAGAATGTATTTCATTTTCTATTTTTGGGGATGCTTTCTGTCAATTTTATTTTCCCACACTGAGCTCTTAATTCAGTTTAAAACCTCTGTCACACAGCTGAACAGATATGTATATATTAATACATGTTTGCTTAATTTCTGAGGCATTGATTTATTCATTATTTTACTGTCCCAATAGTTTGTAAAATTCGAACATATACACTTTAAAATAATGAAATTAGCTCCCAAATAAATCCACCATGTGTGAGTCAATTCAATTCAATTGTAAACAGGTTGTTTCCAAATTTACTGAAATAAACCTATTAATAAAAACTGCATTAGTAAACAAGTTATTATTTAAACAACATTATTATAAAACACCTACTACTGTTGTTATTATTATTTTATGGTTATAATTAGAAATGCATACTTTTCCCATAATAAATCACATAATCTGTTTTATTTCATGTGCTGACACTCTTTTTTTTTAATTTATGACAGTTTAGTTTTTACTTTTTTGTTATTATTATTTGCAGTATTAACATCTGCAGCAGTTACAATAACTTTTATATTTTATTAAGTGCAAATAAATTATTATTCTTATTCTTATTTTTAATATTTGTTTCAAATTTGACATCAAGTTATGAAGACAAATTCTTATTTCAATACAGTCTGTGTTGCTAATAATTGTCTATAATGGAAAACAATTAAATAATAATAACGAATAAACACAAATATATAACTTGTATGTACATGTTCGATGCATATATACAGTATTAAATGTGAAATATGTGCTTTTTCCCCCCACACAGTCTTGCACTCTGTAATGTACAATGTAGGCCTCAGTAGAGTCTATATAATTCAATAATACAATAATATTATACAGAAGTAGAAACAATATTTGAATATTGCAAAGAAATTTACTTCGAAACCACTGAAAAAACTGTTTCAATATTCAAATTGAAATAAGATTAAATTAAAAAAAACCTGCAACATGTTTCTGTATCTGTATTTATTGTGCATTAATAATAAAAGTGTTTATTATTCCTGGTTATTATTGTTATAATAAAACAGTATGTAAAGACAAAGTGAACACAACGAAGACTCGGTTCAGTTTTCCTGCAGCTGCTTTGGTTCAACAACTGTGTGTGTATGTGTGTGTGTGTGTTTGTGTGTATGTGTGTGTGTGTGTGTGTGTGTGTACCACACCGGTGTGAGGACATGAAGCCCGGGGTATCGACGTGTGTTTTGCTGCAGAAAAAACAAACTGAGCTCAAACTGTCTGCTGTTTGTTTTTTACACTTAAGATGAAATGAATGATTCTTCTTCTGTGGTTATTTTTCAGGTTTCATACTAAAAATCTGGAGGATGTGAAGCCTCGGAGCCGCAGAGCGAAGACGCTTGTCTCTGCTAATGGTTGCTTTTCTTTAATGGCTCGCACTGAGTCTCTAAAATAATTCAGTTTTTTGTCTTAAACCCGCCTCCCTCTCTTCCTCTCTGTTTCTCTCTCTCGGTTTTTTTAATTGGCATATAGGGAGGCTTGTTTGTTTTTGTTGTCTGCTGTTTCTTAAATGTGTGTGTTCGTGTTCATGTGGCCCCCGGTGTCCCAACAAGCACCGCGGTAGGTGTTGGGAGGCGCTTTCGGCGGCACAAACACACACAACAAAACAACACACACACACACACACGAAAATACACAAGACAAAATAGATGACAAAGACAGAAATACACAAAGACAACAAACACACAAAGACTCATACCATGGGAAATCACACACACACACACGTAGACACACACACAACAAAACCCGCTAAACACACAAAAACATTAAAAACACACATCCTTGTAGAGAAACACACACACAGTGTAAGTGAGAGACACACACACTCAGAGGAAACCAGTTGCTTCTCATGGGGCGCCATCTTGTGGCCACATCGACCATCAGAGCCGGCAGACACCTGCAGGGACTCAGTGTGTCTCACTTTTCTCCTGTTTCCTGTTAAAACTACAAACTGTCTGTTTTCAGATCTGTTGTTCAGATAGAATGCAGTTTATAAAATGTAGGAGATTTTATCCCAAAGCAGGAACATGTTGTATCAACTGTGTTTTGTTTTATAAGATAAAAATAAGACATTAAGTATCACTGTTGGCAGTTTAGTTGATCTGGTGACAGTTTGCAGGTTCTGGTTTGGGGAGAATTTTAGCAAATATATGAATTAAAACACAGTGTCTGCTGTATTTTACATGAACATGACTATTTAAATGGCTCTTAAATATTGTTGTCTCGCTGCCAAAATGACTTGAAATCATATATCATGCACTAGGTAAGAGATTACAGTTGGTTAGGGACTGTGTGTTATTTATTGGGGGGAGGAGGGTGCAAAAAGGGAAAGATGTCATAATTTTTTAAGCACTCGGGAGGGACTTATGTTTTTTTTTTGTTTTGCTCATGGGAGGGACATGCAACTTTAAATGTTTTTTTTTTTAATATATTTTATAACTATTTATTTATTACTGCAGATGGATCTTGCTATTTTTAAATAAAACATGCATTAGGAAGACATGTTTTCTTTAAAAATAGCCAAAATTATACCATTTACTACAACAAGAAACTGTAAAAAATATAATTTATCACTGGATTTTTAAATTTCCAATGGTGCATGTGTAACAAACGCTTACATCTGGAAAAAAAAAAAGACATAACCAAATCTGAGCCTTAAATAGTGATATTCCATCAAAAATAATTGTATTCTACGTGTCATTAAAAATTTTCCCCAAAAATAAACCATTTTTTCTTAGAGGAGGGGCATACAAATGTAAATGGTGATATTTTGTACATTTTTTTACTGCCATTTTTAAAGAAAACATGTCTCCCGAAGGCATGTTTTCTTTAAAAATGGCCAAATTTACAGCATTTATCACAGCCATCGATTACAAAAAAAGAAATTATGATTGGATTTTAAAGTTCCAGGCCCTTGGACACATCATGTGCAACGAATGCTTAAATCACGAAAAAACAACCAAAATCTGATATTTCATTAGAATCACATTATTCTACCTTTCATTTAAAATTGCCAAAAAATAAACCATTTGCATGAACTAACCAGCATGTTGAGTCAAGAGAATGGCTTTTTTCAACTACAGGATTTTGTCTGAAACTTTTTAAATCCTAATACGCATTTATGGTGAAGGGAAGGTCGTGCATTTTTCACTAGTCACTCAGGGAGGCTCAAGGAAAAATATTTGTAGCTTTGAGGAGGGTAAAAAAACCAAAGTCGCACCCCAGGCACCCCGTCTCTGATAAGTAAAGAACAGTCCCTTATTGGTTGGTTTGCAGATGAGTCAAGCAGTATCTATGGCACAAACAACAATACTGTAACGTAATTATTGAGGTGTGACAGTGACAGTAATAGTAGAACAATTCTGGTAGATAACTGTTACGAGCTGTAAGGCTGATAAATAAAGCTACCACATATGCACAGAGTTGAAGTAGTACAGTAGCAACTGTGCAGTGTGGTAATGTTCTCACTACGTACAGTGATCATTTAGTATTCTTAGTAAAACCGTGAGCAGGTGGGAGGAGATGTAGTACTAGAGGGAGTTAATCATGTAGTATCTACAGTGCACTGGTGCTACTCTTATTACACCAGCAACAGCAGTAGAAGTATGGCTGCAGTACTACTGGGTGATACTAAGAGTCATTGTACTAAACCAGGCCAAGAAGCTGTAGCAGTGATATTGGTATAAAAGCAGCTGCAGCTGTACTAACAGCAGTAGTATTCAGAGCATTCTTGCAGTACTGTTCAGTAATGGCAGCAAAGCAATAGCACTAACAGCAGCAGGCCTAGTAGTTATAGCAGCAGTATTTTAATAACAGTTGCAGTAGTTGTACTAACAAAGGTAGTAGCAGTGGCAGATGCAGCACTTTAAGAAGTAATCATGAAATATTTACAGTGCTCTTGGAGTACTGCAGTAGCAGTACTACTGGCTGCAGCAGTGTGAGTGTAATGCTGCACTAAGCCAAGTTGCAATATTATAGTAGTTATAGTAGTTGCAGAGGTAGTAATGGTACTAGTTGTAGTAGATGTAGCACCAGGAGAAGTAATCATGCAGTATTTGTAGTACTCTTAGAATAGCAGTAGTAACAGTAATGGCTGCGGGTAGTACACTGTGGGGGGAGTACCTTTGTAGTTATAGTATTAATATTAGCAGTACTTGGAGAAGCAGCAGCAGCACAGTACTGTACAGTAGTGATGGTAAAGCAGTCGTACTAACAGCAGCAGGCCTGTTTGTTGCAGCAACATTTTAATAGTAGTACAATGAGTCATTTTACTCACAGTAGTGGTAGATTCAGCACTGTATGTGTATGTATAGGTCCAGTTTGTGCATGTGTGTGTTCAGACCTGTGTGTAATTGACAACAGAGTGAAAAATTGAATTTCCTCTCGGGATTAATAAATTAAATTAAATTAAAACTATGAAAAGTAATCATAGAGTATGTAGAGTTCTAGTGTTCCTAGAATCTAAGTAGTTTGTTTTGTGTAATCTAAAGTATTTCTACCTCAGTGTGTAAAAACAAAACTGTCTTGACCAATACATTTACATTTTAAATCAATATCCAATATTAATAACGTGATTATAAAAAGTCTGTTTGTCCCGTCAGGACCTGGATCGTCCTCTCTGTCAGAGCTGGAGGGATTACTCTACATCTAACCCGTCGGTCGGTGTTGTTGACTCTTTCCACTTGTCTCTCTAAAGAGCTGTTTCCGCCTCGTCCCTCTGGGGCCTTTTCTCCGTCACCCTCCATTACCATCAAACCTGAACACGGAGGAAAACTAGAAAGGCTCTCAGCGAGCGAAAACCCTCCATTGACACGGAGCTCTTCCCCAGCGGGATGCTTGACTTCATCCTTAGATACTGTCAGTGTGGAGAAGACCAGTGAAGGCAAAGGAGATTAAACCACACATTTGGAGAGGGTTAGCATGACTTACCATACAGAGCACTTTGAGCACTTTTTTCCACTACGTGCCTGGAAGCAGGAGAAAATACACCTACGATGACAAAACCTATCCACCTCATTCCTCGCCCCCATGATGCCTTGCAAGAATTACAGGCATGACTTCCAGCGCTGAACCAGGATGAACATTTTACTATGGTAACTGTTAGCTAATCCTCTTTTGTTGAGCGATAGGAAAATAAAACATGGACCACAACACCTCAAACAGGTAATGTGATCACACCTCTGCCATCTCGGAGCATTGCTAGTCTTCCTTTTTAAGTAAGTACATAAGTAATTAGCTTGCTTGGCTATGTTAAATTTAATGGAGCTCCAGCTAGCTAACGGTAAACATCTACATCTTCTAAAAGATAATTTATAATTTCTACCCATGAACAGACTTTAACAGATTTGGGTCTCCCTCATCCACCAAATTCGCTCTGGTTCTTGAACTAGTTACCTTTTGGACTCTTAGAACCTTGGTACTATCCAGCGAACCAGCCCGTGTTTAGATCATATTTTGTTCTGTTATTACAGAAATTTGTTTTTTATCCAAAAACAAGCATGGACTAACATCAATGAGACCATGCGCTCTTTGTTCGCGGTGATTTCTCACTTAACGTCCTTTATGGTTGCCTTCTCCATCCTGTCGTTCCAACCCTTGAATGTGGCCCCAACACTGTCGTTGGAGTTTGCACTAAAGGTTAAGAGAACGTCTGCTATAGCTGAGAACCAGCTGTACAGGTTCTGAACCAATGTATTTTTTGTATGTTTCCTGGTGGAAAACGGGTTACTAATGACAATACTCTCAAACTTTACTGTGAGGAATAGTAGTAGGAGACAGGTTTGCCTTGGTAGATGTTTACTACCTAAAAAGATTTACTATGCTGCCACTCTAAATCAAAACTAGTGATGTTAACGGATAAGCACAATATGAGAAATAAATCGTGGCAGCATTTTGGATAGATGGAAAATCCCTGAATAAGGTGGGCAATAACTAAATGATACAGAAAATCAAACACTTATCTGCAATTTTGGGCATTAAAACTACTAATATCGGCAGATACGAATTTGCGAGACTTGCAACAGTTGTTCAGTAGTTACACCGGCAGCCATGTAAATCTGCAACAACTACCAGGATTCTTTTGTCTTGGTCTAGATTAGCATGTTGTGTAGCATTAGCTACTATGCTATTTGAGTTTTTCTTTTAATTCCTCTATTTTCAGTACAAAGGCTCCGAAAAATCTACCTTGCTCGGAAAAAAATGTAGTCACTTTTTCCATCATAATATTCACATTCTGTGTAGTCAACAACATTTTTGAACAACAGTTCAAAAATACATTCATGTGCAATCAATCGCAACACAAAAAAAGCTGCAGGGGTCTGATTTATAAACACTGCGTACGCACAGAATGAAGCCTGAGAGGCGTAACCGACTACTCATGCAAAAGTTGTGGTCTATAAAAACAGACTTGATGGGAAAAACTTTGACCCATGCTTACCAAAGTTTTGGAGAAGGGAAACTGGCGACACAGATGGTGAGGTAGAAGCCAGATTGTAGAAATTATAAATTATTTTTTGGCGCACAGCATTTTTGGCTTTTGTCCATACGTACTTTTATAATATTGATCCTATATTGTTTTATAAATGCGACCCCTGGTGTGTTAAGGCCTCGAGTCAACCAATCGTTAACAAGAACGAGATTCAAGAAAATGCCACTTAACAAGCAACAACCACCTCTGAGTTGATTTTAAAATGTCTTTATTTAAACATGATCCAGAAAAAAATACATCTTTAAAGTTCCTGCTGTTAGCAAACACTTTGTGAGCACTTCAGGCAGGTTGTTCAGAGCACAGACGCTAGAGGAGTGAAGCCACATAAGAAACAGTCAACCATTCAGCAACATGGACACACAGGCTAACAGCTCTGAGCCCGAAGCTAAAGACATCCGGAGGAATCACCCCTCCACTAATACTGAGCTGAAACGCACAGCTAACGGTTCATCAGCCACATTTTATAATCCAAGTCAACACACTTCTGCCAACACACTTAACCCAGAGTGATTACAGGGGAGCAAATCTATGTTCCCAGGGTTCTATGTTCCCCAACACGACACATTAAAGCCTTTCAAAGACTTTTATGTTCTCAGCAGCTTTTTTCCCATAAAATTAAATGTTCAGTCAGTGAATGTTTTCCTGGGACAATGTGTTGAAGTCCTCCACAATCAGTTTACAGCCTACTGATGTTACACTATTTCATGGACCCTTTTAGTAAACAGTATAACGTTGTTTGGTGGGCGTGGATTAGCTTCATTAGCCTCATATTTGTGGGCCAGACAGTTTTATCTACACAGTAGCTGAACAGATTTTTACCATTTAAACTGCATTTATAACATCTAGCTCCCTTCATGCTCTTTGAATTGTGAAGAGAGTCCTTACCAATGTCTGTAATGTCTTATGTCTTATAATCAAGGAGTACAGAGCTGGGGAACATAGGACCTTAGGAAACAAGAGATGACTCCACTTACAGTCTGTTTCACAGCGACACTCACAACATCAAACCTGTGACCTTTCACACAAAGGACAGGCTAAAGTCCTAAATTTAATTTACAAATCCCTGGATCTTGACTATTATCCACTGCTGATGGATACGGTCTTGAGATACCCAAACCCCAAACATAAGGACGCAAGGTTTTGAAGTAGAAATTTCCTTTCTGAAATATTTAGAGGTAAAGTTTGGCTTCGGGTAAAGGTATACTTGCGTTTACAGAGCAGTCGACATTTTGGGAAATCACCTTCACCCCTTGCTGAAAATCAGATATGAGATGTTTGATACTGATCACATATCTGTCCGTGCATTTGGGAAGAAAATACTGACACAGTATACCTATTTTTTTTTTATCTAACTGACACAAAAACAAAGTCAAGTTGTGGTTTTTTCAGGGGATTGTGTGCGGGAATGTTTCTTGGCAGTAACCTTCCAAGTGTTGTCCTCACCATGACGTGTCCATGAAACCAGCGAAGACTTCAGGAATCCTCAACTCTCCTGTGTTTTTGGTGATACGAGGACCCGCTAGCATCCCATAACCTGATTGCAATATCTGTTGTCAACCCTGGTGAGAACAGTCTTATCTAAGAAGCCCTTGATTATTTACTGGTGGTTCTGATGTCTCCGTAGCATTTAAACATAAAATACAGTAACTTTTCTACATTAAATGACTCGGAATATATAATTTTAGTTGCCAGATTGGTTTGACTGAAGGTAAATGAACGTTATATAACAGCATTTCCGCCTTTATGTAGTTCTGGCTCTTGTTATTTACACATCTTAACACATTTAAATACAAATTATTAAATATATATAAATGAAATCAAGCATTTGCAGTGTGGCGTATGATATTTGATTCAGTATATTATAAATAAACATTAAAATGAGGATAACAGATGTATCAGCTGGCCACATCTGACTGTCAGAGTAATTTTCAAGTTTGTGGTTTTGTGTTTTCGGATGTTAATGGAAGCTGCTTACCATAGCGTCTTTTTTTGATTGTCTGAAAGAAGAAGTGCGACTTTTAGCCTCTCTGATAGATAACTCAGTGGGTCAAGGCTGAGAGCTATGGAAGTGTGTTATAATCACTAAAGAAAAAATATCTATGACTATACATGTTTGAAAAATCTATCTAAAAGTTTGGATCCTTCTTCCTTAATTTCAAGGTGAGGATCTCAGGAATTATCACATCTCACATCTTACTGTCCATGTAATTTTTCCGTGTCCTCCCAAGTCTTGAGTTTGGACCCCGAGTTCAACATGCAGAGTTTGAACATCCAATAACTCAAACTTTCTTTGTATTAAGAAAGGCTTTTGGTCTATGGGAAAATGAGTAGCACTGTTACCTGGTCACCTGACATAACCTCTAACATGTCCTTATACAACGGTTCGTATGATATGCTACGAATTAGTGCCCCATGAAAGTACTTAACTTGAAGTTACACATTAATGTAAAGTTATGAAGGTTAGGTTTAGGAAAAGAAACATGTTGATGACGTAACTTAAGACCCAAAGGTTATAAAAACTTGGGTAAAGTCCCGACCTTTTGACCACCCCAACCTGCCTCCTCACCAGGCACTCGTAAGGACAAAGTGGCCAAAGAATGATAAAACAAATGTATATATGCAGTGTTTTACCGACATTGTAAGTTTATCTTGAAAAACACTGCATCTACTGAGCAGAAAATGTACATTTCCTGTTAAAATGTAGGTTTATTTTGAAAAGACATGATGCACGTAACAGGTGTAAAATGACACGACGAGTGTCAACAACAGACGCACCCAGGATACCTAGCACGTAATATGTAGACGTAAAAGTCCCTCGACCAAGTGGTGACATGTGACGAGTTGGGAGTGAGAATGAGTTGATGTTGACGACATACCTTAAATGACTCACTCAAGTTCACATGGTTCTCAATACCCGTCTCCTGGGGAACATCCCATGTTTTTTGACCTGAACCTGCCTCCTAGCCTGACTTTTCTGGACCACTTCCGTCTTCACTCCCATCAGCGTAGCGTTTCAAAATACGTGGGTGATGCATGACTTACTGGCTCATGTTTCAAAGCATATGTACAAATTTTGGTGAATAACTCTTCGTAGGAAAACGTACGAACAGTGCATGAGAACTGCCTGCCTCACCTTGCCCTTTATTACTTCCTGTGTATACCTTCAGTAGCAGACTGTTGCTGCGTGGATGAACACCCGGAGCTGCACCAGCCATCTACAGCTTCTTAAAAATAGATAGCAAACACCACTGTTGGACCAATTGTACACACAATTACAAAACAAGTATTCGAACAAATTGATTAGTCACCTCTTTACAGAGAAACATAAGAGACAGGTGACGTTTCTGTTCCAGGTGAAGCTGAAACGTCAAAGAAGACAGAAGCATTGATCAGCGAGAGAGAGGCACAAAGAAGACAAGGCCATGAAGGCTTCAGAGAAACAGCCCTTATTTTTCAGATCTATGGCAGTATCATAATAATATAATAACCCTGATACATGCTGTTCTCCTTTGTGTCTGTATGGGAGAAGTTCAAAATGTGGCAGTTCAACTCTGCCTTGCTTATCGGTAAACAGACATCTTGTAGAGCGTAACGGGAGGCCTTTTCTCAACCATTACTGTCCACTGAGCAGCACAAAGGCCAATAAACTATAAACTTTTAAAATTAATTTGCTGTAATCATTACAGCCGCCCACCATGTGCTCTGGTGGAAAAAGATTGTAGGAGGAACATGAAGGAAAAATATGACATTTTGAATGCTCAAGTGCCAAAGTATCAAATAAATTGGAAAAAAAAGGCTTGAAGTCATGTTTTATGATGTGAGTGGAAAAAAAAAAAACTTTAAAATGTCCTCAGTTTTTACTGCATGGAAGCCAGAAATACAGCGAGACAGATGGGGATGTACTAGTAATTATATCAACGTAACAAGATTAATTTTCTGGTACTTCTACAAAAAAAAAAAAAATCCATGTTTATTAAAACAGCGTAACAAAGTGAACGGCCAAAAAGATGATCTGTGAAATTGTGATGAAGGACAGGAGGTGATAAATCCTTATTTTACTATCCTACACTGAACAGTTTGATGAACACACAGGCAGCAGGTATCGTCACATAATTGGACCTCACAACAAAACAAAGGTATTTCTCCAATAATCTGACTTGACTTGTGGATATTTTGCATGTCGTTCACCGAGCCCTCTGGACAGAGTGTTTAACATAGACGGAAAATGTAATTTGATTGTTAAAGAAAGCATTTCAGGAAAAAACCCTTCTGTGTTAACAGGCCTGTCAGATGTTTCAAATGTTGATCCATTAGCTACCTAATACTATTTCATTACTTTTGGCCAATTTTTTCAACCATTATTCATCAGTGTTGGGTAACTATCGCTATTTGTTACCCATATCGCTATCGCTATTTTTGGTAACTTTTAGCTAACAGTCATTATTTGTTACTTTTAGCTAACTACCGCTATGTCAGCACTGTTTTTAGTCATTTATAGCTAACCAACCATTATTCGTTACATTTAGTTAACTATATTAAAAACTGTTCATTAGTTACTTTTAGCTAACTAATTATATTTAAACTGTTCTTTAGTTACTTTTAGCTAACCTACCGTTATTTATAACTGTTTCAACCATTTATTCATCAGTGTTAACTTTGCTTAGCCTGCTGTCACCGCAACCCGGCCTTGGATAAGTGGGTGAAAATGGATGGTTGGATGGATGGTTGGATGGTAGCATTTTGTTTAACTGTGCAACTCAAATGCAGCATTTCCAGATCCTGTTTATCAGTAAGCAAGGCAACTGTAGACCAGCAGGGTTTACTGTAGGCCATGATCAGACCTGTTTTTTCCCCTCTCATCTAAAACGTAAAGCAAAACTGTGTCATTAGAAACAGGTTAAAAAGCAGTTTGCATGTTGCCGCGCTAACATTAGCAAACTTAGCAGTTTTTTTATCCACCTGCCATTATATTATCTCATCTGGGAACTCTACCTGTGATTAACTCTGTAATCGGTCTTCTTTAACGTTGACATTTAAAATTCAACTCAAAGCCAGATAAGCTTCCCAAAACTTGTAAAATCAAAAAGCTAAGTCAGCAAAATTTTCAGCTGACACGTTCTGAAAAGCGTCCAGTGTGATCATGGCCTTGACGTTACATCCCATACAAAGCTAGAACAGTATGTATTTGGGCTAAAGATGCTGAGAAACTAACAACATTCATTCTGTTGACAGAAGACGCTACGTAGCATTCAGGTGAACTTCCTGTCCAACTGAAAACACACACACCATGCTGTATAATACCTTTAGAAAACGCAACAATTTTACATTTTTTTTAATTAAACTGAAGTTAGTAACTGTTTTTTAACAACACCAAAAAAAATTAAGATTGCGTGACAGATGGCTGTTTTGTTTAACCACAGCTGGCAACACCCACTGAAATGGGAGCCTTGCTACTGTCGCCTCCCTGTGGTCCAAACAGCCTTAAATCAACTGAAAAAAGAAACAACAAAATCCCCGTGATGCAAAACATCTTAACATTTCCGTCAGTGTTGGATAACTGTTAATAGAGTGTGTTTTTGGTATTTGTTGACACTGTTTTTGTTTCGTATTTTTACCGATTGAGGATCTTCATTCCAAAATGCTACATATCCATTTTCAGAAAACAGTACTCCATCATGGTGACATTTTTTCCACGGATGCAGTCGCTTTCTTTATAAATAACCTCCATAATTCTGGATATCTCCTTTTGGAATGAAACCCCCGACACATCATTGCTACCCTGCAAAGGAAAACATCTGGAACTACATTTGTGAACGGTCCTTAGTGGAGTTGAAATTCCATGAACGGCTTTATATAGTAACACATTACACACCCCGAAAAAACAAAAAACAAAAATAAGGCTGGAGATGAATGTTGATGACGCTTTTCTTAGTTGCGCGGCTTAACAAGTTTTAGAATATACACTGGCCGAGAGAGCTGAACAAAATTCTACTAGAACGTACTGACAGAAGAAACTGAAATTATGGACATGTCTTATTAAATTTTTAATAATAATAATCTGCCTCTGTCTTAAATGATTTACTTAATTTAAAGCCGTGGCTTGTTTCCGTAACTTGAACGTAATCATCAGTGCAAAGTCTTTTATGTAGAAAAGTGATGATTACACCAGAGGCACAAACTGGGAGGTTTCATGTTTTCCGAATGTAAATGAAAGCTGCTTATTGTAGCGTCTTTTTCTGATTGTCTCAAAGAAGAAGTGCGACTTTTAGCCTCTGTGACAAATAAGTCGATGGGTCGAGGCTTAAAACCTGCATTATAATCACCAAAGAAAAACTTTATGTGACTGTATACATACTCGGAAATACATTCGTAAGTTACAGATCCTTGTTTTGTGTATACAAGGTAAGGATGTCGTAATGATGTTGTCTATTTCTAATCTAATTTATAAAGATAAATGTTACAAGACAAAAAGAAATTATGAAACAAGGTATGGACACTGTAGGAGATATTTATCTCGTAATTATCTTATCGGTACTTGTTTTATCTTATGACTCGGCATTTTGTATAAGATCCGTATCTTTTTTTTTTTTTTTTTTTTACAATTTTACAATAAAAGAACATTGTAATTACTTGATAAAATAATCAAAAGATCTCAACCCTGTAACAGGAAAAAATGAAAGATGATCTTGATGAACGACCTGTACATCTAAACAAGGATTTCCTGTAGACGGGATCAAATATTTACAATGCAAACAGGGATCTCATAATTATGAGAAATAATTTTAAGATTCTTTTGTCATAATTACGACCTTGTACAGACAAAACAAGGATGTTAACGAGACAAAGCTCCCTGCTGAAGCCAACTAGCCGAGATATGTTTCTCAGAATTATGAGATATAGGCGATAAATTTTAAGACGTTAAGTCATAATTATGAAATTATTTTTTTCTTTTGTGAATGTAGTACGTTTTCATAGAATAAGGGCGGGTTTACACCTTAAACTCCCTCATATCCATAAAACATAACCAATTATTGGGTTTAATTCTAAATCTAAATTTGTTGGAGCTGCTGTTTCTTGTCTTGTGTTGGAGCTCCGTCCTCAGAGTTCACTGACCCTCTCGCTGAGGGTCTCCAGCTCCTCCTCCTGCTCCTTGTAATGATGCTCCATTATCTGACCGCTGTCGCCACGCGGGGGGCCGTTGACAAGGTGCGAGGGGTAGTCGAGGCCGCTGAGCTGGGCGTGGTGATGCCAGCGCAGGTCGTCGCTCTCATGGGTTATGTAGCGCTCGTTCATCCGGGACTCCAGGTTCCTCAGGTCCAGCCACATCTGGTAGTCCTGGTGAAGAAAGCAAACGTACCCTCAGACATACAGAGCTGCTCATGTTTACTGTAAAACTTCAAGTGCCTGGTCTATTATTTGCTGAAATCACTGAAATCAATGGGCCTTTATTAAGGACAGGCCTTTAATTCCTTTCATACCAAACTGTTGCTCGGCAAAGATCCATTATTTAAACCAGCATGAATATTACTTGTATAACAATTAGGCTTCAGATAATATATCAGTCATGATCTGAGGAACCTTGTGGACTAAAGGATGATGAATAACTTGCAGGGCAAACTTACTTAACGAAACTTAACGATAACAAAAATGAACTGCTTGGCAATCAGACCAGGCTTCTAATTGAGACAGGCCTTTATTTGTCAAAATGTGTAGTCACACCAGGCTAGTTAAAAGGGACGAGGCCTTTAATTTAAGTTTGATAGTAAACAGTTTAATTCCATCAAAGTTTTTGAATTTAAGTTTATTTTTACTATTCTTTTTTTTTAAATCTATCTAATTGTTCGGGCACACTAAGGATTACAGCATTTAGGGTTAGTTTATTTTAATTATGTAGCACAAATTCAGAACTTTGTTTGAGGACTCAAAACCCTTCATCTGTTGACCTTTGATTCAGCTGAGGAAAGGGCTTTAGGCAAGTCTTTTTGACATTTACTGGCCTTATCATCATACACCACTGCTTCCCAAACTATCGCACATGTACCACTGGTGGTACGTGAGCGCCCTCAAGTGTTGCGCAGAGGAGTCTAAGAAAAATTTGATGCGTCTTTCTGAATAGGGTGCGTTCGGAAAGACTTATTCTGTGTCGGAGCGCACTCTGGCACAAACAGACCTACATTAATTCGTAACGCCGTAACGCTTTCATTTACACAAACTTTTCTGAAAATCTTTTAACAGCAAAAAGTAAAATCAAAGTAGTGAATGCAAAACAGAACACATCAAAAACAGTTACAGTTTTAAATCTGTATGTGTTCCACTCTGATTTGCTTGATCCAAACCAACCACTGATTTTTAATTAACTTTCAGTCTTTAATCTTTGTTGTTTTAAGTCTAATTTCTATTACTGAGCTCTTTACTGCAGAACATGTTATTTATTCTGGTATTTATTGCTAAAACCCCAGATGTCCTCCAACATTTTGTCTCACCTTTAAATTTAGTATTTACACAACTATTTATTTACTGCAGAATTAAAATTTGGTTGTTTAACTTATCTTTAAGTCTTTATATTTTACAGCAATTTAACATTTCAGAAATGCGCCAAAAACAGAGAATAAATTATTTTATTGTCTTACCTGTAACCAGGGGTGACTGAGGGTCTTGTCGACGCTGTATCTCTTCCTCATCTTCACTTGCAGCAGGTTGTTAATCAGGTCAATCGCTGTGAGGAAGTTAGGAAAGTAAAGAAAGGAGGAAACAAGAAAAAGAAATACAGAAGAAGTGATGAGTGAGAAAAGTTTGAGGTAAAGCGAATGTCCAATGGAGGGAGGGATGAATAAGGGGAGGAGGAGGAGGAGGATGTAGGGTCAGGCCCCCCCCTGTGGTGAGGGGCCAGTCGGGGCTAATGAGCAAAGCTAACATGATGTTAACATTTCTTCAGGGGTCAGCGGTCTGAACAGCTTGAGGACCCCGGGCCCCTCAGGTCTACGGGGGCCTCCATCGCTTGGCATTATGCACATGAATGGCCCAGCACATGAATACCCCCCAAATCTGTCCGTCTAACTCTCTTTCCAAGAACTGCCCAGACTCTCGCTGCTTCTCAGGGTTTTTTTCTCGCAGATATTTTATCCCCGCCCTCATTCCTCTTTCACAGGGGAGTCACATGACCCACCTTTAATCTGCACTTCTTTTTTTAGCAGTGGGGCCAAAGGATGGCGATGTCAGTCTGTCCTACAGCAGCTCAGAGGAACATGTCTACAGCCAGGCTCGGACTGGCCATTGGGTAATAATGGTAAACGCCAGATGGGCCGGACCACTTTGTGGGCTGCGAGGCCACAGCAAACAATGTTGAAAACAAAAATATTGTAGGGAAAAAAGAAAGACCTGCCGGCTGCAGCCCACTTGATGTTGGAACAGTCCATCTGATAAGAGGTTACACTGTCCCCAAATTTTCAAGGGACTACCTATAACCAAACGGTAAGGAACAGTTCTATTAGTACCATCCACAACTGGACTGAACTGCACCGGATAACTTAGTAGAAACAGCTTTTGTTTCTTTCAGTTCTCAATCTGCTTGAACCATCGTACAACATTTTGTTCTCCATGTCCAAACAGACACCTGGCGGACCACATTAAGCTCTGTGGCAGCAGATAAACATTTATAAAGTAGTGTATCTGTACCCCTGAACACAACTTTCAGAGTGCACATGGATACAGTCAGAAACACAGATTGTAATTCGCTGCCATCAGACTGTCAGGCTGCATCTCTCTCTGACAGATGCTGCATAATATTCAGTCTACGTTCACAGCATGGTGACGATAAAACAATATAACTTCTTTATTCCAGTGTCACCATTATGAAACTTGAATTGCGTTTGTGGGCAGAGGGAAAAAATGAGTTCTATAACAGAATCCATTTAAAGTGTCTTCTTTTAAAGTGATCTTTGAAAATGCAGATTTGTTGACGCACTCACAGTTTATTCTCTGACATTTAATCCTCCTGCGACTGACAGAAAACAACTTTTTACAACATTTATTCTGAAGCGCAGCTGAAGTCGCTGTGGCGGGATGAGGAGGTGGAGGGGAGGTTGAGAGCACTTCGGGGATCCGGGCCGAGGAGCGAGTGAGTCAGGCTGATTTAAATCTGTCTCGTAGTCAACAGGACGACTCCAGCCAACACGCACGACGGACGCTTTTAGAGACAATGACGACAACAACATGAGTCACGCGGCAGCAGAGGAACTGACTTCAAGGACGTGTTGGAGATATCATACTGCAGCAGGAGGAAATAATAACCTGCTGATGTTTGAGGACAAAAAATAACCACCGAGTCACAGAGAGGTGAATCAAAGCGCTCATCTGTGATCATGGCATTACGGGGGATGTTCACACTATTTATATTTGTTGGTAGAGCACGGCTGATACATGGTTTCATTACAAAGCGACCTCTGTAGCCACCCTCAGGTGTATTACAGACACATCAGGTGTATTTTTATCCCTGTTTTATAGACATCCTGGTTTTGATCAGAGCACAGCATTCACATACAACAATTTAGTCCTCAATGTGGATGTCAGAATTCGTTCAACGTAAGGCCTAATCGCTGTTCTTGGGTTTTTGATTGAACTTAAGATCCTCCCGGCAGCTGTGGTTGTCCTCCATGATGTTACATACCTTCCTGGGACACTTTCTTCCAGGATGAGGAGGGTACATGAAGGCAGCATTCTGGATCTGATCGTTGATGTCTTCATCCTCATTGAAAGGGAACGTCCCACTGAGACTGCAGAGCACACGAAAACAGAAATTCCATTGCAGATTAAACCTGTAAATTCGTATGGATTAATAATTATGGAATGACGATGATTATAGTTTTGTACGTTTTACATTGTAGTGATTTCATTGGTCATATTTTGGAAATGAGAACAAAAACAAAAGTTAAAAATCAAGACCCAGATGAGTCTCCTACCTGACGTAGATGATGACTCCGACCGACCACATGTCCAAGGAGCGGTTGTAGCCTTTGTTCCTCAGGACCTCAGGAGCAAGATACGCTGGCGTGCCAACCACCGAACGCCTGAACGACTTCTCGCCAATGATCCGAGCGAAGCCAAAGTCACACAGCTTCACCTGACACAAGTGAGGACAAGAGGTGTGTTTTCAAATAAATTTCACATCACAAATGACTTCTCTTACTGGTTACCATGTAGTTCACTTCACTGACACTCTTAAGATCTTTGGTTTGAAATGTCGAGGTCATAGCAACAGATTTGGAAGGCTCCTATTGGCTCAAGTGGAGTTCACCGCCATTGCAAAACACATCAGTCGGTTTGATGACATGCAGATCGAGAGAAATTCTGGATAATATGTGAAGTATGAAGTATGAGGACTGAGCATTTCACTGGATAGAGATCATCTGGACTGTCGGCAGTCTTTCATCCCGGGGGTGTCCAGGGAAGACCAGTGTTGCTCCCAAGCACATTTTCTATTGTCACCGGGACAACAGGATGCCATGGCCCTGAACCATGACTCAACAGGGACGAATACTGTTTGCTGTCTTTGGAGAATGTCGAACTAAAAAGAAGCAAATGAATCAGAATGTTTGTGGTACTGTAACGTTGCCTTGGCGAAAGCTCAGACTGGAGGTATTTTCACTTATTGAACCTTTATTTAGCCAGGTAACGTCATCGAGACTTGATAAAGTGGACACAGGGGGCCACCTACAGGCGATTACTGGTGGACAGAGAGTAACTTTTCTGGCCCCGGGCCACGGTTAACCCTGCATTCAATCATCCTGGTTAGATGTGAACACAGGGGGGATGAGTGTGATGAAGCTGCTGACAGTGAAGAGCTGCTGGCTGCGATCATTACAGGATGATTCACACACACTCAGGAGAAAGATGGAAGTGATCGGGGATACGTTGGCTCGCTTCACAGTCCACTTGTGATGAATCAGTGCTCTTCAGCATCGAAACTGCAGCTCACATCTATTTTGGGTTCCCTTTGATTTAGAGACGGTCTCTCCTCATTCAGGTGCACATTCTAATGTAGGAGGACTGACACTGTTTCAGGTGCTGGTAAGGCCTCCAGGAAATCACTTATTTCTGTACCAGACGCTCAGAGGAAACTGGAGAATGAGAATTTCACCACGTTTTGGACAGGTCCTTTGATACAGCCCTCAGCTGCTGGTTAGCTGGCAAGCTAATGTGCCAATTAGATAATGTTAGCTCTCCAGCTTGGGTTCAAGAAAAATAGATTTGAAGAGTCAGAATACAATTAGCTTTCTAGCTGTTGTTAGCATAACCGTCCCGTTTTGTTCTTAATATTTTGTCATCACTTTGGTTAAAGATTACTCAATTCCAGCTAATTTTTACATTTATTTTTCTCTTTTTTCTGTACTGGACACAAAACTGACGAATGAGGACATTTCACCACATAAGGACAGTTCATCTGACGCTCTACACTAAAATTACAGTCCTGTTGTTGAGGAAACAGAGCATTGTGTTCTACATGAATTGAAAAAATAATTAATAATAACAATAACAATAATAATAATTATTTCACCAATTTTTGGACAGTTTCTTTAATATAGTCTTTGGCTGCTGGTTGGCTACTAAGCTAATGTGTCAACTATATAACGTAAGCTCTCTTGCTGACAAATGTTAGCTTATTAGCAACAGAAGTTCATGTTTTGGGGGTTTGGAAAATAATTAAAACCAACTTTATGAATCACAATACAATTAGCTTGCTTGCTATCAATAATAGCTAAATGCCCAATAAGTTTTTCTGAGCGCACATAACCCCCGCAAACTGACTTGTTTCATTATCAGGATTTGATCCATTCAGTCCAAAAAAATTTAGTCTAGATGAGCCAAACAATTAAATAATTTTATCCTGATTCAAGTTAACAGAGTGCTAAAACGGGAGTTAGCCATTCAGCCGGCTGAATGCTCAACCAGTGAAATGCCGTATTCACACCAAACGGGATTTGTGTTGCGTTACTTGCATGAGTTTGAACACTACAATATTTTCTGTTGACGTGCGTGAAAGTGCTGAATCAATGGGTAAACTTTCGCCGGTACATCCTTGGGGTCATATGTCCCCAGAGGATTTCAATGCTGATTGGCTATCAAAGTGCAAACTGGTTGCTGAATTTCAGATTTTTCAAGTCTAACAAATAAGCCTATGACGCAAAATTGCACCACTCACTTCATTTGCGCGGCTTAATTTGCGTATTTCCTGTCACATCATATTTTGCATCATGTCCATGATTGCACCCAGCAGAAATTTGCATCTCATCACGTCTTTACATTGACTTACATTATTTCACTCGGAAATTGTTTTATTCATGACACAACACAACATTCATCTCTAGTGCGCCTCTTCTATTGGCTGCACAGTGCAGAAGTAGTGCTGACCATCCAAAAATCTTTCAGGTAGTTTTATACACTGCACTTGAACCATTTTGGCATCATACACCACTGAGCAACTTCCGTTAGCGCCCGAGCTAATGTTAATGCAGCAGTTCCACTACCTTTTTAATAAATGAGCATTTTGTTTGTTTCCTGATAACTGAGTTGCAGGCTCTGCAGATTTATACACAGAAAGTAAAGTGTGCGAGCCCAACAGCCGGCCTGATGCATCATTAGAGCTAACAGCTAACAGTCTGTCTGACACAAACAGCTATTTCTGGAAGGAGACTGAAAACTGCAGAAAGCTGCTAATAGTTACACTGAAAGCTAATGGACCGACTGTCTGCGTCTGGTTTGTTTGCCTGTCTGGATCTTCCTGTTCCACCTCTGTGTACGTGTCTGTGTGTGTGTGTGTGTGTGTGTGTGGCCTAAATCATGGTATATATATATATATATATATATATGTACACACACATACACACATATCTTTCTGTTAGTGTCATCTCCTAGTATCATGAAGCCTGGTTGTGTTTAACACCTGCAAATGTTTCTGTGCTCACATGTACCTTGTGTAGCTCCATATTTGAGTTTTCCTCGAGATTATTTCATATATATCTTGTTGATGTTTGGTCAACATGCATCAAGAGTTTTAAAATAGTTTTGTGTCTTTACTGTCACAATGCCAGACGCTTCCAAGTTTCCTCTCACCTGCCCTGCAGTAACCTTTGTGTTCCTGCCATCTTCCCTCACCTGACCTCCCCACCTGCACACCTGCACACCTGTTGCCACTCCCCCATCAGCCCAGTAGCAAACACACTGGCTCACTTCCACTCATGGTGCTTGTGCCTCAGTGTTACAGCCATTTCTTTTCTTTTGCCTGATTCTGACCTCAAGTAAGCTTTTATTTTTACCAGCCTGGTGTCAGTTATGCTTTTGGGTTGTAGGTTTTTACTGAGCCTAAACATTTTGTCCATGATCCTGCTGTCTAATGTATTCTCTAATATAAGTTGGAGCCCACCCCAGCATGTGTCAAACAATAGAGTGCCCCAGAAACGAGTCCTAAAACCTGAAAATGAGATAACAGTTTTACACTCCTGGTAACTCCGTCTCAAAGTCAGTGGGTTCTCTGAATGGGTTTTTGCTTAGATGCCAGAAAAAAGGTCTGAGGTTCACACAAAAGAGACTTTCACGTTTTGTTCTATGAAAAATAAACACGCCAGTAAGTACTCACTGCGACTTTTAAAGCTTTAAATTGAAAAAGTCGATGCAAGTGGCTGAATGAGACTACAGAACATCACCGCACGTTAGCTTTTTACTCCCGGCAACTGCATTTAGACCTCAAAACACAAGAGGTGTTCATTTGAAGATTCTCTTGCTGAACAAAATGTGGAAGGATCATAAACGTTTGTTTGCAGAGAATTTATTTTCAGCAATAATCCAAAATCCAATAGAAAAATCCCAGAGGCTTTTTGGTCAGGGATTTGGGGTGACACTAACTTCTGCATTTGCCTACTAAAAAATGTAATTCCTAGAAAAATCTGTTTCAAAAACATCCAACGTTCTAGATTAACAGGGGAAATGAGCCCATTTTTAAAACTCACTCATTTTTAAAACTCAGTTAACATGAACAACTTTCTCTGAAATCCAAAAACTAGAGTGCCTAAACTTATATTTGTGATTTCAGAGGGCAGTGGTGTTCTCCTTTAAATTGTCAAGATGGGAAAAGAAAAATTTGAATAGTTTCTGCTTCAAAAAAAGAAGGGTAAATATGATTAATTATACTTTCAAATAAATGTAAAAGTCTGCACACTGAGGCTTCATACAAAATGAATTTTTAACCAAGAAAGACACAAAAACAAAAACTGAAAGCACTTGAATAACTTTGCATAATTCTCTCAGAAAATATAAATAAATAGAAATTCACATCAAAAAGACTCAAAAGAGGTCGTTAATACAATTCAGCCACACACACACACACACACACACACACACACACACACACACACACACTCAGTACCTGTGGAAAAGAGTCTGCAGACGCCAGCAGGACGTTTTCAGGTTTCAGATCACAGTGGACGATGTTCTTGAAGTGCAGGTGACGCAAAGCCACAAGTATCTGACAGTGACACACAGAAACACACACACAACACAGCTGTCAGTAATAATTCACCATAACAACTGTACAAGAGACATTTTTATGGTGGTGCTGGAGGAAAAGTCACAGTGTCGTTACTGCCAGCAGGGTTCATCCTCTGGGGAGCAGGAGTGTGAGTATTTAATTGAAATGTTATTTGGATTTCTTCACACTACAAGTCCCTGATTGAATGCCGAACGCCACAAACTCATGACGCAGCAAGTCTTTTCCTGTTTGTCCAGAACTTCAGACTCACATTATGCGTGTTGAGCTATCTGATCTCAAAAAGCTGTGTAAGAGCATTAAAGTGTAAAGCACACTCTTTGTGTGTGTGTGTGTGTGTGTGTGTATGTGTCACCTGTGTGACCAGGAACTTGGTGATCCTCTCAGGAAGTCGTCCTTTCTCACTGGACAGGATCATCTCCAGCATGTCTCCGTGGAGCTTCTCCATGACGACGAACACTCTCTCCGGTGTCTCACAACATGCCAGGTTAACCACGCCCGGGTGGTGCAAACTCTGGAGGAAGGAGGGGAGGAAATTATCTTTAGCCAAGGTTCAGGAAGTTCAGGTCTGGATGTGGTCATTCTCTAACTGTCAAGGACCTAGGAGGGATCTCAGAGGAGTGACGATCAAGGATGCACAAGAGCAGACTTCACGGAAGTCTTTTATCAGCCGACACGCCCCCGTATTATATTGACTGGACGCAGCAGCTGATCGGACTGATCTGATACATCACATCATACTGGAGTGAAGACAGATGAGAGATTAAACTCAAATGTAACAATCCTAAATTTAATATATTGTTTTTTTATTCGCAATCTCATTTCACTTACAACACATTTCCTCGTTTCCTCTCTCCTCGCATGGTTTCCTTGCATCTCTCCACAGGTGGGAGGGACTAATGTTGAATTTTTGCTTTGCGTTATGTTGAGTTCATACTGGGTGTGAATTAAAGAATTAGCATGAGTGAATTACATGTAAAATCAATATAAAGACGCCATCAGATGTGAACTCCCGCCAGGCGGTGTGATGGACATGATGGATGCGACGTGAAATACCTGAATTAAACGGCACAAATTAAGTACGTAGCGTTATTTCGCATCATATACTTTTTTTGTGAGACTTGAAAAATCTGAACTTCAGCAACTGATGTGAATTTCCACATCGCAAATAAAGCTAGTAGCGCAAACTTTCAAGAACGCTGGAATATTTTGTATGACGCAATTTATTCAGGCATATGAAATGAGTGAACACACAATATTCTAGCGTTCAAACTCACTCACTCATGTAAAGCAACGTGACTCGCAAGTTTGAAAGCTATAATATTTTGTGCTGACTCATGTCATACTCACGTGAAACCGCTGAATCGAATTGAATTGAATGATCTGCCATCAGTGCGTTCTGGGTGTCATATGTCCCCGGAGGATCTCAATGTTCATTGGCTATCGTGGTGCGAATTGGTCACTGAAGTCCATTTTTTTCAACTCTCGCAAATAAGTGTATGATGAAATCTCGCTAATTGCTTCATTCGTGCTGGGTAATTTGCGTCATATGCATCGCGCTGCCCAGCCAGAATTCGCATCTAATCACATCTTCACATTGACTTTTCATGTAATTCACTCACGTGTTTTATTCCTGTGTGAACACAACATGAGATGCAAGGAAAAGACGCACGTGAGGGAAACGTGGATGCAATTTCAGAGGCTTTGGATGTGATGCCGGAAGAGAGACAGAGTGTAGATAATGTGTTTAGCCTGGTGATCAGTGATTTAAGAACCAGAATGATTTTAGGCTTTTGTATTGAGGAAACATTATGATATGATTCAGTCTGCCCTTTGCTAAAGTGTAAACAAGCAGCTTTCAGACAAATAATATTTCTTCTAATAAATTAGAAAACTGGAAACAACTTCAGTGATAGATTTAAATTCTGAGTCTGTTTTAATGAAATATTCACCTGCTCATGTGTCTGTGGAAATAACTGATTATGTGGTAAAATGACAACGTGAAGAAATTAAAATTAATTGAAATTTGAATATTCCCAAAAGGCTCCTGAGACAGAACAGAGCAGATCTGAACCGAAGTGAACAGTGTTTCCTGTGCAGGTGTGTGTTGCAGCAGCAGCAGCAGCAGCGTCTGCAGGTTGAGCAGCGCTGGAATTTTACGGGATGTCACACCCCTACAGTGTTGCCACGGTAATGAAGTCGTTCACGACAGGAAGTCTCACCACTGCCGACAGCACTGCAGTATGTGTGTGTGTGCGTGTGTGTGTGTGTGTGTATACCTGCAGGATGGCCACCTCGTTGCGCAGCTGACTCTCCTGTTTGGTGGGGAAGCGGAGTTTGTCAATGATCTTGATGGCGACGTCTCGGCCGGACTTTCTGTGTTTACCTGCAGGACAACACATAGACATCAACGTCATGAACGTCATGAACAAGCTCGTCTTTCATAAGCCACATTTCAACCTAGCAGTTCAGTTCAGTTTGAAGAAGACTGTCTGAACACACCGAGGGTCTAGGTGCCATGTCTGATGGGTTACTGCTGGTTCCAAAGGTGCTGGACTGAAAGGGTTTGGTGGAGACGAGGCTTTATTCTATGTCCACTTTGTTTGGTCGTATTGATTTGAGCTGCGTGTCTGAATTGATTTTTTATGTATTAGAAATTACAATTTAGTTCTTTAAATATTTTGTAGAAGTCTAATGAGATTTCCGGCAAACAAAATTTATAGTAAACAAGATTCTCTTGTTATTAAGACTTAAACTCTCAATAAATAAGTATTTTTACTTTTTTTTTTTTTTAATGTTCCAACCTTGTTGTCAAAATCTCACGTGCTTGCCCTTAAGTGACAGAACCAATCAGTGACTGCAGGTCTGAATGTTCTTTCACCTCCATAGACGATGCCAAACTGTCCAGCCAAGAACCTCGTCTGGGAAGATCTGATACACAGAGTTGATATCCTGAAAAACAGAACAGCTCTGATGTACAGTCACATCAATCATTCAACATTGTTTGAGTAAAGAGTGAAATAAACACCTTCATATGAAGGTAATTACTAAGATCACATGCACCACTCTCAGAGCTGCAACGCTGCTGAACCGCTCTGAGGTCAAAGCTCTGAGCGTCCTGCTCAGGAGAGACCAGAGGCCCGGTGCACCACAGATACAGAGATGCAAGAGACCCTGACCCGAGCATCAATGGATGCACGCTTTGGGAAACACGCTGGGATGAAGAGAGGTCCGAGACCTTAGATCCCAAACTCCACACATCAAACATGGATGGTACAGATGGGGGAGAATATTGATACAGCATGGTATTGCAATTGTTTTAGCTTGGCAATATTGTATAGATACATTATTCATTATATAAATTAATATTACAAATACAAATTACACTTCAGGTAGTCTGCTAGATTAAAAAATATATCTTTTTCTGTCTAGTAGCAACAATTTGCGGCAATAAAAATGCAGTAAGATAAAAAGACTAAAAATGTTCTTTTCTAATTAGATAAAACTGATGTTGACCAAGTTTTGTTTTTGGGGACATACTCATTATTCATAATTTGTTATTGCAATACTTTTGGGACATAGCATATCCCAAAACACTTAAAATCACAAGAATATTGTATTTTGCGTCAAGTATCATGATAATATTGTATCCTGGGGCCTCTGGTGATTCCCACCTCTCATGAACGGGTCACAAAGGAAAACAACCGACAATCGAGGAGGCTGCAGCCCTGCTTTCACTCCGCTGGAGCAGTAATCAGCTGTGCAACACTCAAAAGTGACACCAGAGGAAACTGAACATGTCGAAACACATCGGGGGCACGGTTTAGACAATTAAACAAGATTAGAGGATAATTAGGAGTCTGTGCAAAACAAGGAAACAGTTTGATGTGCTCGACACCATTTTGAGACACAGAACTTGTTGTATTTGCAGTCTCTCAGGGTTGACGTGACCAGAGGTGGAAGAAGATCATTTACTTAAGTGCAAGTAGAGTCACCACACTGAGGGAATACTCAGTTACAAGCAAAAGTCCTGCATCTGATTCATGCAACACCCTGAATCACTAAGCTTTACAGTCCATGCTACACTCACACAGTAACAAATAATAAATGTATTCTATATAGCACCTTTCAAAGACCCAAAAGAATCAAACTAAAGAACAAGCACTAGACAATTTAAGATGGGACAAAGGCCACTGTGAAAAGATGGGTCTTAAGGTGACTTTTGAAGGTTTCTAAAGAGACTCCCGAAGGTAAACCTGATGGAAGAGTTCCATAGTGTTGGAGCCACGACTGCTGGGGATGCACCGATCCGATATCTGGATCGAATATCGGCCCCGATATCATCAAAATAGATGGATCGGGTATCGGAAGATGCATTCTCGGAACCCATCGGCTGTATTTGGTGTCTGACCTCCGGCAGACGGCGATACAGCGTCTGGGAGCAGACCCCTGATTTTTTGGCATTCAATTTCAGTTCAATTCAATATCACGCGGACTACAAACAGCCTACAACCGAAAACCAGGGCTCTTCTGCTATTCTTCCGGAATTGTTACAATTGTAAATTTTTGTTGAAGATAAATAGTTCATTATTGCATTAATCTGTTTCATCTTGTTTCATTTTATCTTAGCAAAGAACTGTGACGTCATCAATGCGCGATGCCTCTAGTCTTTTCTGTTCTACATGTAAAGGTATATAGCTTTTTAGCTCAACCATGGTATCGGATCAGTATCAGGTATCGACTGATACTCACAGCTGCAGCATCAGGATTGGGATCGAAACTGAAAAAGCTGGTTCGGTGCATCTCTATCGACTACAAAGGCACGATCACCTTTTGTTTTCAGTCTGTAGCAGTGGACAGCCAGTAGGTCCGAGTCAGAAGACCAAAGAGACCAACTGATGATAAAGTGAGGAAGGAGGTCAAACATGTATTCAGGTGCCTGACTGTGGAGGGCTCTTTATGTAAGAACGAGTGCCTTAAAATGAATCCTGAACCTGATGGGAGGCCAGTGTGAAGAAACTAAAATGGGAGTGATGTGGGTTGACCTGTTGGACCTGGTTAACAGCCGAGCAGCAGCGTTCTGGATTATATGAAGACGATTCAGAGAAGATTTTTTCAGACGAGTAGAAAGAGAATTACAGTAGTCTAGACGGGACGACACAAAAGCATGGGTAATCATCTGCAGCTCAGGTCGAGACACAACAGACCTGAGCTTTGCCATATTCTTAGCTGAATAAAACAAGTTTGAGTCATTGATTTAATGTAGTGATCAAAATGCATGATCAAAAATATCACCAAGACTCGTGAGTTGCTGTGCTGCATTTTTATGCTGGAGGGAAAGTCATGCATGTTCCTCAGTAAATCAGGGAGGGTCAGTGGAAAGTATTTGTAGCTCCAGACGTTGTCAAGATAAATCAAAAAGACAAAAAAATGGCATACGTGTAAAGTACAATCACCTGCAAACAGTACCACATAAAATACTTGAGTAAATGTACTCAGTTACTTTCCAGCCCTGGAAATGCACCTAAAGCCCCGAGCTGTTAAAAGTTGTGAAAGCTGTGAAGTTCCTTTGATGGAAAGCGGCTCTGACTGAAGTGGAGGGAGGCGAGGCCGTGTGACACAAAGTGGGTTCAACAAAAAAGTGAATAGCATCAATTCATCACCTGGTGGAGGAGTTCTCAGAAAAGCTTTTGTACAGGAGAGCCCACTGAGTGTAACTACACAGCGTCAGTGATCTGCCACAGCTTTGACACCAAAACTGCTAAATATTTTCTCCTTGTCTGCAATCACGTCTCCCTTTTCTCCCCCGTTAGCTGACAGCCTAATATCACACCTCAGGCAAAGAGGACAGAAATACAATATTATAAACCTCCTCCCTTCCCCGAGCCTCGCTGCCTAATTACCATCCGTTGCCATGGAAACCGTTTGGCTGAGTGAGTAATCACAGTAATCTCCATTTGAGGTGCTTGAAGACGTGCTCACCTTGGAGACGGCGAAGGTGCACGCACTGCATGGAAATGGGACTGGATGTTCTCTGCCGTTACATTTGCATGAATAGAGTTTGGTGAAATCTGTATGATGTGAACGTACGGGAGCGCCGCGATGCACCCTGACCTGCTCGGGGAAGCTCTGCGACACGCTCTCCGGGTCTTCAAATGCAAATGAATGAGGAGGGAGAGAAGGCAGCAAGGGATCAGACGGAGGAGATGAACAGGATGCAGTTTGTGGTCAGGGAAGGCAAAAGTCCCACATGAACACACACAATTTGTATGATATAAATTATTTTTTAAATATTACAACATTTATTACAAGATAAGGGCTGAAATGTTTCCTTGCTCAAGTTTTCCTTCGTCTCTTCCTTTCCAACAGGTTCAGAAGCAGGCTGCGCCCCTCAGTGCGTCTCGTGCACATGGCGGTCCGCTACGATGCAGCACACAAATGATGACCACCTGTCTTTGCTGCATTTTGCACACCTCTCCTGCTGCTGTGGAGGCAGACGCAAACACTAGCAATCACACCACCTTCAAGAGGCAACCTGAGAAATGAAGCCAATACAGTGCAAGTGCCGAAAACTGCAGTTCCCTGAACGGCCACTTGAGGCTGACTCCAAAACCAAGCCAATCCTCATAGAGCTCCATGTTGAAATGCCAAGCGCTTAAAACAGTTTTGGTCTCTACAGCTTATTTCAACATTCAAAGTGCGGAGATAAATTTTTTATATTTACATATGATTAAAGCCCAACTTTATGCCTATTTAAGGGCGGGCGGGTTGAGCGACAGGCTGTCTGCGAGGTGTCGCTACAGAGTCTACGACTGTGTCCGAAATCACTCACTATTCACTATAGTGAATTCCCCATTTTGTAGTGTTGTCCAAATGTATAGTAGGAATTATTATAGTCTCAAACACACAATGCACCGTGAAAAGTAGCTTACAACTGAAGGCCACTAACCAAGCAATATATCCCATGATGCACTGCACCAAAGGAAGGGACTGACTATATGGGACAGACAGAGACGGACGAGAGGAAAGAAGGCAACTCATTACAACCTGCTGTACATCTTTAACTTAAATAAATTGGAAACTTATCTTCTCTAGAAACGCGAGCTAATGTTAGCGAGCTGGGTCGCTGCTAGCTCCGATTTGTGCCATGATGTCATAAATCCTAATGTTGTACGTTAAATTTAGCAGGTCGTCAACAGATGACCACACAAAGTTATTACGACCCTTACTAAAAGCTCTGCACCTCGTCCATCTCTGCATTAGCTTAAGCTCATGTGTGGACAGCAGCTAATTAGCCAAACTCCAGAGCCATGACTCAATAGGAAGAATCTTTTTGGTCATTGCCTTTATAATGACGGCGTCATTTAGCTCAGGATATTTCTCAACCTCAACAATGAGTCTCTCCTCATAAAGTCTTTGTCACCCACAAGACACAGCAACAGCTACAGCTACAAAGTTCCCTTTAAATATTCTTGGTGAGGAGAGGAGTCGAGCTGCCACAGGAGCAGAGAACAAGAGCTGCCACGGGAGCTGGTGTACATGCAGAGAGCGAGTGGGGGAACAATGCAAGTAATGTTGGGGCTGTACATTAAAAATAATAATTTTGGATGCAGGCCATCTGCTACCGGTGATCATTCAGCACACCTGGGTCAGAGTAGGAGGGATGATTGAGAATGTTTGGTGCATCTGGAGTTCTCTTATTTTATCTCTTATCAGAAAATTAGAATTAAATTAGACAATTTGAAAATATAAAAGAACTGTAAGACAATGTTGCTACATGAGGCCAAATGTCTCGTCGTGCATCTCATGCTCTTTTGAAACAGGAGCATTAGGAGTGCTCGTGATACAATTAATTTTCTTGCCAGTACTTCTGTGATTTTTTTGTAATTGGAATTTTGAATGCAGGATTTTTACTTGTGGTGGATTATTTTATACCGTGGTACTGATACGTCTTCCACCACTGCAGGTTACATCCTATGCCTGACATGTGTGATACGCATCAGCAGCTAATTTTAGGTACGTATGTGTCAACTCCTCGTGCCCAGAGATGTGTATACACACCACTACACCTGTGTGTGTTGGTGTTTGTGTGTGTTTTCTTACCACGTTCTCCTGGATCTGGCAGTTGGAGACAGAAATACTGATGGAGATTTCCTCTGTTGATGAGACACAAACATGCTCAGAGTCAAAACTGCAGGCAAGCGACCAGAGTGAATCATCTTTAAAGGAAGGATTAAAAACACAGGTAATCACTGATGTTCAGAATTTAACTCCAAACGATGAGTATCTTATTTTAAATTTAAAACAATAGTGAAAAATAATTAAACATCATCGTTAAAAACAGTTCTAGGTGCACATTTTGTCACCAGAAGCTTCTGTTAAGGTATAAAAGCAGTGTGTCTGTGTATTGATAAGACGTTGTGAATCTAACGCCTGCAGCCCTTTGGCGGTTAACACACGGTATTATTTTGGTGAACTCTTCCCCACAGGTGAACACACAGAGTCAGAGAAGGCACCGAGACCAACAGTGAAGCGTTAGTCATGATCACTTTGACGTCAGAGGAGGTCTGAAATATCTCTGATGGGCTTTGTGTGGGTGTCGACGGCCCTGAGGGATCTGAGAGTCTGCAGGAGAATTCAGCAGCAACGTGAACATTAATACCTGAGCTGGAAATGTGTCCTTTCACAGGCGGGATAATAACGCGAGAATGACATTTACATTTATCCAATTTTATTCTCAGAGAGATTCTCTGCTGTACTGAAGGCCGGCGCGACAGAAAGGCATGTCCTGTGTTCATATTAAAGACAGAACAGTGACTTTAACATCTGAACATCAAGTATTCGTCTTTTATGTCCCTTAAATACCAGAAACGTGTGTTATTCCATAATGTCTGACAATAGAATGATGTGTTTATTATGTGTCATGTTGTTCCAGCTCTCCACTGCAGCTTTATATTTCTACAGAGTAAAAGATTCAAATCAAAGACTGATTTTGATGATTGGATGTTCAATTTTAGATGTCTTTGTCTTTTATTTTATACACATTCCCAAGCCAAAAAAAATCCAATACATGTTTTGTATAATAAAAAAACAGAGAGGATGTGGAGGAGTTTCTTCCCTCAGGCCGTATTGGTCCTGAACCAGTGACTGTACAGACTCATACATAATTCATCATGAATAATTTTGATCATCCTCACTCCAATATTTATAGATTATTATGTACTGGTTTAAATGTCACACTGATTATACATATATAGTCTTACTGTTCATTTTTATTTCATTTTATATATATATTTTTAGATTTTTTAACTAGATTTGATTTAAAACTTTGGGATCTCCAGAAGAATCTAAGATGAAGTTATGTGTTTGGCTGTATTAATTTTAACTGACTGAGGCTGAAAACTGTAATTTACTGAAGATACATGGAAATGTCTTACTTAAGGTCCAGTGTGTCGGCTTTGGGAAGATATATTGGCAGAAATGGAATTTAACATAATAAGTATGTTCATTAGTGTATAATCACCTGAAAATGAGAATTATTGTGTTTTTGTTACCTTAAAATGAGTGATTTATATCTACATAGGGAGCAGCTCTTTGTTTATGGAGATTGCCATGTTGCGACGTGTTGTTTGTTTCCACAGTTGCCCAGAACAGACAAACCAAACATTGGCTCTTGATAGGGCCATTTGGGTTCTGTAGTTTTTGCATTTTCTCTTTTCTTTTCTCTTCTTTTCTCTCTCAACTCTTTAAGAAGCCCAACTGCAATGAGCGGCACCAGAGTTACACTAATTTATAATGTCAGACTGCTTTATCCGGTGTTTCCAGTGGTTTAAATCGCCTCGAGTTCATCTGGATCTTATGTTAATGGGGAAAAACGGCGATTACACATTAGCATGTGTTGGACTAGCTGCCTTTTCCCGCCCTGAAAACATGTGGATTAAGCGGAAGAGACCTCTGTAAATAATTCAGCTCCCAACAAAAACTCCTGAACAATGAACACCAAAAGAATTCTGGCCAAGAAAAGTTTTAGCTGGTTACAATCTGCAATTCACTAGATGCCACCAAATCCCCCTAAATCTTGCACACTTCACCTTTAAAATTCTATGGTGGAAAAGATACAGCTACACAAACATTTCCAAAATGCTGATGCAGTTTTCAACCCACGAAAGACGGCTCAGGTCGTATGGATCAACAGCTATATAGAGCTGGGTGTCGTCTGCATAGCGATTAACATCAATGTTGTCTTTGTACCATGCAAAGACTGAAATGTAGTACTTCCAGATTCGAGCCCTGTGGCACTCCTTAGGGATTTTCATTTTAAACTAAATGTACAGGGGCCTTGAGAGGAAAGATGAATTGTTTTCTTCTTTATGCAGGCAATGTTAAACCGTAAAAAAGTTGGTATTGTCTCTCTTACACTTAAAATAGTAAGTGAGGGAGAGATGTTTGTGGTAGATGTTATTTCCTACACAGCAGAGACACTTTTAGGCCCAATTAGGCTGTTTTCAGAATAAGAAAGTCATTCTCATTGTGAGAAGGCAGAATGAAGCGCTTAGTGTACGATATAAAGGTAATTGAAAGTTTAGCCAAATACAGCATAAGCAAAAGGTTTTACCTTTTCAGTTAGGTAACAACAAATGTCCACTGTAAACATAATGGACCTGTTAAGTGGTGTCGGCAGGATTCTATTTCATATCACGCACAATAACCGCCCACGTTATAAAGCGCCATGAAACTCTGATGAGCCATTGCACACATTTAACAGCTACTGAGATCAACAAAGCAGGTCAAGGCAGTTTGCTATCGACCGATGATACAAAGTCAAGTGTCAGAGTTTACCAAAATTTGAATTTGATGCAATTTAACGTAAAAGTAAGTTTGCTTGTGAACTTTATGTGTCACTGAGCTCTTATCTGAAAAATGACAGGACAAAACCTTTTAAAAACAATGTAACCACGCAAAGAACCAAGACAAACACTACTGATAATACAAACGTTTATAGGTTTTAGACTGTATGCGAGCTGTGATGGTGTCTTACTGTGTCCGCTGCGATGGGAGCTGTGGGAAATTCCTGTAGAGACGGCCGGCATCAGAGCGTGCTGGATGGCCATCTCCCACATCCGAGCCACATCCTGCCCAACGCCGCTGACCTGAAACCAGTCAGTACAAGTCATCCGTATTTATCTGTGATATATATGTAATATTAACATTTATATTTATTTTTTGAAGGTGGAGGGAGCCTCGCCTGTGGCACCATATTTGCTAGGGCCGCCACTGACTTTGGATACCTCATTAAATACATCCTGATTATGATACGTCTGTACCTTTACTGACTTCTACTTGTAATAAGGTGCTTCTACCAACACAGGACATGGACAGTTGTCTGAAGTAGAATGAGCTGCTGTAGCATTACTACATGACATAAACACCACATTATTCACCAGGATGCTGCTGCCGGTCACAGATGATTCAGCTCTCTGCAGGTGCTCTCCGACGTAGTAAACCAGTGACGCTGTGGCGATCTCGAAGCAGTGAGGATTGGCTCCATCAGGAAGCAGAGAGAGGGTCTGAGCTGGTTCCAGGGATAAGATCTCTGACAGAGGGATCTCCTGCACACAGACGAAGGACAGAGGATGAAGAAACAAGTCATTTCACTCTTTACAAAACCTGCTGCTCAGAGTGGTGATATGATAATGAGTAAAACCTCCAAACACACTGGAATAAGACGTCCGTGATGAAGCAGGCAGTGTCAGAGCTCATCTTACCTTGTAGTATTTACTTCCGGTGTCGTTCTGAAACAGCGTAATGCATTTACTGTCCAGCCGCCAGTAATGTCTCTTCCTCTGAAACACAGAGGTGGAGAGATGTTAGATGAGACAGCAAGCGAAGAGAGATGAAAAGAGTGAGACTAAAAAGCAGAAAGACGAAAGTCCAGAGGAGGAGAACACAGAGAAACTCAATAGAATAACATCTGACTTCCTTCAACTTCCGCACAGCTGAAAGAGGTGTTCCCAGGCCAGACAAGATATATAATCCCTCTGACATGTTCTGGGTCTGCCCCGGGGCCTCCAACCAGTGGGACTTGCCCAGAACAATTCGGTGCCATGGAGGATCCTGATCAGAGGCCTGAATCACCTCAACTGACCCCTTTAAGGAGCAGCGGCTCTACTCTGAGCTCCCTCTGGATGTCAGAGCTCCTCACCCTATATGGCTGAGCCCAGACACCCGACAGAGGAAACTCATTTCAGCTATTTTGACCTCAGTCTTTCAGTCACGTCCCAGAGCTCATGACTATAAGCGAGGGTTGGGATGTTGATGGACCAGTAAATGGAAATGCAAAGGCAGACAGAGAGACAGACAGGTGCAGTACCAGAGTGTCCTTGCTGGTGTAGTGGACCATCCAGCCCTCCTTCATCACGTTGCTGCTCTTCCTCTTTGTGTGTTTGACGGATTGGACGACTCGCATCAGAGGGATGTTGTTACTGGTGGTCGGGCTGTCGGGGGGCGGGACAATGATCAATCTCACAACTGTGTGTTTGTGTTTCTGAGTATCTGTGTGTGTTTGTATGTGCGTGTTTCTGTACCTGATGGCCCGGTTGGACTCGTCCAGGTCAGGGTCGTGCAGGTCGCAGAGGTCGCTCGGCCCCGCCTCCAGCAGGAGACCCCTTCTGATGTCAGCGCCTCGTCCATGTCATCCAACAGGCCGCCACCTCTGTCGACATCATGGTCGTCAAGGCAACCCTCCACCATAACGACGTCTGACTCCGCCCCAGGGCTCAAGAGCTCTGTGAAACAAACGCACATCTGGAACTGTTTGTTTGCTGTCAGTGTGAGGACCGTATGTTTTATACCGCACTGTGAGGACATTCAGACTTTGATGTTGTATTAACATTGAAATCAGGTTCATAATAAGGTTTGTGTGTGTGTGTGTGTGTGTGTGTGTGTGCAGAAACATGCCTCCATTTTTGGAAACTTCTCCCAGGCAGTTGTTTGGCACTTTAGGAGCACATCGTTTGTGACAGTTAAATTTACAATCTGAGGGAAAACGAAGAAGAAGAGCAGCCGTTATGTGAAAGCAGGTCACAGTCCCACATCTGACACCGTGTCGGCCAAAACACCCATTCATTCAGCAGGTAAACACCACTTCCATTGCCAACACACGCACACTTGTATGTGATGATGTAGGCTGTAAAAGGTTGTATAGTTTAATAAAAAACAGCTCACCTTTACACTGCAGGCCCTGTCTGAAGAGGCCTTTCAGCAGCTTCTTGCAGTGCTGGCAGACGGTGGGTCGGGTGTACGAGTGGATCAGGAAGGTGTGAGGAACTTTAACCTTCGACAGCAGGATCTTGTCCAGTTCGATGGGACGGCCGACATATGACTGGGAGCTGGAACGCCGCTCTCGACAGAAGTAATCTAACTGGTTCTTCTGCTGTTAGGAGAGACAAAGATCAGGAGACCAGAGTGGAAGTTCATGTCTATTTAAGAGTGACTTATTTTGGATGCGTAGAAAATGTTTCAGACAGTGGTTGGATACCTGATAAAACAGCAGGTAAACAAACAGTGGTAAAAGTTTCAGGTCCACATCTGTTCTGAGGGACTCAGATGTATAAAAGAAAATCTTCCTTTTTATAACATTCTCAATTTAGTGAAACAAACTCTTTTTATCCTTTAAACCACAAACTGTCCTTGAACCAAAAGCTGAAATTGCTGATAATCAAAAAAGAAGTATCTTTCTTATCTGTTCAGTTTTGAGTTTCACAATTAGCATCAGGATTCTGAATCAAGCATCAGATACATTCAAGTTTATGCTAAAAACAATAATAATCAAATCAACTGATATTGGACATAAAGTGTCAAGGTTTAATGAAAGTACAATACATCTCAGTTTCTTGCAGATACACTGCTTCACGTCGTTATTAAGGTATTATTATGGACAAAACTAGTGGGACTTACCTCCATGCTGGGACTGACTGGAGACTGGAAAACAAAAGAAAGAAAAATAGTTAGAGCGAGGTCTGAATATTCTGATGAAAGAAACTAGATGCAAAGTATCTTCCATCGTCTGAACCACGGAAACAGTGCCATGATCCAAGGTTTTCACCATGCAGTGTGACAGAGAAAGATTTAGTGTGTCCCAATACACAGTTTGTCAAATGCAGTGTGTCAAATGCAGTTCATCCCTATGTGCCTTGTGCCACCCTGGTTCAGTTTAATTTTGGTGCTTCTTTTATACTTTGAGTTACATCTACCAGTATCTTAATTTTCATGAACTGAAATCCTATCAAGCACAGACTTCCAAAAACTCTAGAATTTTTGTGTTCGAACAAAAGATGCATCATGCATGATGTATTAATCATCACCGACAACTGATGCATCATCAAGTACGTGAACCTGCTAGCTTGGTAGCATGAATAAAATCTGCAATTTGCAGATTTCAGTGCAGATGAGATGTCAGGTTTTGGTTCTTTAAACAAGACTAGTCCTCCAAAAAACAACAACAGCGACATGTTTCAAGCTGTTCTCATGAACTATTCGTACATTGTTGTTTTTTTACAAAAACGAAGGCACCAGAATTTGTACATAACCCAAGTAATGATGAGCCAGTAATTCGTGCATAACCCAGTTATTTTTTTAAGGCTACGATCATGTGACCAATCCATTACGGGAGTAAACAAGGAAGCCTGAGCGATCTAACGAGGCAGGTTTGGGTGGCGGATGGGTCACAAAACATGGGACTTTCCCTTGAAGACTGATGCTCAGATCCATGTTAACTTTGAGTCATGTTAAGATATGTCCTCGTCATGTCTCCTTTCCTAAATCTAACATCTGTAACTTTACATTAAGGGCGTTACGTCATTTGTGGGCAACAATATCTTAGGACCATATGAACTGTTGTATGAGGTTATGCTGCATGTTTGGGATGTATATTATCTACTGACCAGTAAAGCATCGTCGGTGTAGTGGGGCGGTGAGGGCTCAGCAGAGAGGGGGCGGCCCAGGTTCACGAGCCCCCCTGTCAGAGAGACGTTAGACGAGCGACGCCTCCTCACTCCGCTGCAGTTATTGGGGATCTTAAAGGCACAACGCTTGTGATAGTTCAGACCACAGCCTGGACAGGAAGAAAGACAACAGTAAATTTATTAACCACTGACTAATTTGTTGAACACCTACATGGACAGAAATGTGAAAACTAATGGACAAGAACAGAAAATTACATCAGTAAGTCCGCACCTTCACATTTGAGTCCCTGACGTACGAGTCCCCACAGCATCTCTCCACAGTGGTCGCAGAAGGCCGGAGCTCGGTACGAGTGGACGAACAGACAGTGTGGACGGATCTGGAAGTCCTCCACTGTGGCTGAAGCTGCAGAAAAACAAAAGATGTTACCAGTTAATTCAACAACCAGAAAACCAGTTCCTTCTCTCAGGTCGGTCCTCAGGAGACTCTGAATAAACCCAGTACTCCATGAGAGTTTAAGTTGAGATGTGAGCACCGAAAGGAGTTGAAGAATGTTGAAGTAAAGGCTTTAAGAGAATATGAAACATCAGTTAAAATGTACAAACTCAACATTCACACACACAGATCAGTTGAGCTATGGTTACAGCTCGACCAGGCCATTTAATTGGACAACTGTCCTCGTCCCTATATACATGTGCCAAGTGTATTTAGGACCCAAATGCAGCACTCTGTAAATCAGCGACAGTTGGTAAAGACCTTTATTAAACACAAGCAACAGAGGAAGTTGGGCAGATGAAGAAACACAGGTAACAGTTTGCTCTTTAGGCTGGTAGCCCACATACAGTCTCTGGGGTTTGGGCTCGAACCCGGAAACAGGGCCATTAGTGGGGCATGAGCTCACGGATCAACACAGTTCAGTCTGTCGGGGGGTGACGGTACCTGAGAGGCAGGCAGACGACACGGTTGACGAGGGAGAGGGTTCAGAACCAGCAGCGGATGACGCAGAGCAACTGATGACAAAGAAGCAGGAAGAAGGCCAGGGCAAGGCAGAGGATTCAGAACCAGGTAGGCGACAGGGGACGAGCAGGAGGTAAATAGAGACCAGGCGATGAGGGATCGAGGAGCCAACAGGTGGGTGAACAGAGAATGCACACATGAACACATGCGGCATCTCGCCATCAGTCTCTGAGCTGCAGCTGACACAAGGTTAGCAGATGGGAACTCTCACACTGCGGCGTCGACGAAAGGCAACACAGCACAGCCACAGGAAAACAGGAACCAGACATGCTGAGGCGGTACTCGTGGTCAGGGACAGAAGGCTGGTGTGTTTACCAGAAGGCCGGTCAGAGCTAGGAAGAGTCGGCAACAGGAGATCAGGCAGGTAAAGAATGGTGCATGAAGGTGACGTGAGCTGGAGAGGCTGATTGGAGATGAGCTGCAGCTGTGCAGGCAGGAGAGTGAAGTTGGGCTGGCAGGCAGTATGTACGACTCCTCTACGATAGGTGGAGATATGCCCCCTTTCAGCTTGTTAGTATTGGACCTTTTTCCTGTTGACCTATTACGTCACAGACCAAACAATGGACAAACAAGTTAGCTACAGTTAGCTAGCTGCTAACTGCTACCATGGTGGACAACTTTACAGCTCTGTACATTTGGTCCGTCTGAAAAGTCACGGCTCTGGATGTAGATTTCTCCATGTTGTTACCGGCTTCTTCTTCTCTTACACATTTAATGCTATTGGACTTGCGTGTCAAAGCCCGGGCGGAAACTGTGGAGCATGCTCAGAGCGCTGTAGTACGATTTCAGTCAGACCAACATGTTTAAATGGATTTTAAAAGTCTGGTTTTAGTCAATTTTATTTTTTTTCAATATATAGTAATATACTTTTATGTCGTCAGGTCTCCCTTATACATCTCAATCTTAATGGCACTTACTTAATTAAAGTTATATTAGTGAAAGGGCTGAAAGCAATTGAAATACTATAAAACATTTCAGCCGTAAAAGGAGTATCAGCCACTTTACGAGCTGATTAATCAGTCGCTCTGATCAACCAGTTCATCAGAGACACCAGAGGAATGAAGGCCCATTTCACACATGTTGACTCACCAAGAAACAAAATGTTTGTTTGAGATTCATGTGTGAACATTCACTGAAGTCAATCTTCCATAAAAGACTTTTTCAGCATTAAAAACAATCCAAACCAGAAGTTAGCAGCAGAACAACAGTCCAGTATTCTGCTCTCTCTAATGGGGAGCGAACAAACCGCTCTGTGACTCTGTGGCAACACGTATTATTCTGAAGTGATTTCTCTTTTGAAATCGTCTCTCAGAGTCGAGCAGCTGCTGAACCAGGGTGACTGGGCCGCTGGCCATAACAGCCATCTGAGCACAAACATCCTCCAGCTGTTTTCACAAAAACTCAGTTGGGCACTCTGGCAGCACGGCGGACTCCCGCTGACGAACCCACAACACCACAGAGGGAAGCAACCGGCCTGCAGCAGCCATTAAAAAGTTAACCCAAACTTCTCAGGTTTACTCGTGCGTTTAGAAATCTGCACAAACTGTCAGAGGAAAGACTGAGCAGCTCGGGGACAGGTGAGCAGGAGACATCTGGTTGAGGTAAGAACACTCACTGTGTGATGGTTTAATGAGCTGTGCAGCAGTTTGGGATCAATACTCTCCTGATTCATGAGCATCTGTTTTACTGTGCGCGCTTTCAAATTGCAGTTTGGTGACAGCTGACAGTTTATCATCATTTAAGTTTGACGCAGAGTGACGGGTTTTAGAAGCAAAATGCAGCATTTAGTTTTGGTGCGAGTTCAGGGCTCATCAGCTGGACACTGGGTACGTTTCCATGCACACAAATTTTCCACTACTATTCTGAATATGACAGTTTAAATATTCCAGATTAGACCTTTTTCTGAATTCATCATTTTCGGATTCAGACTTTTTTATCGGCATGCTCTTGTTAACAGAGCCTACTTCCATCATATTTACCACTGTACATTGTGCAAAAAAAAAATTGAAAATGGTTGCTCTCAGTTCACAGAACATGTTTTCATTGCCTGTGCTGAGGGTACGTTGGGAGTTTGGCAAACAAGCATTTATGTATGCAGCAAAATATGTGGAATCTTCTACAGAAGGATTTGCACTGAGATTCACTGCTGCAAGATTTTTGTACACAACCATTTATATGCCAATGTCAGGGTGTATCTGAGCTAATCTTTGTAAACATGTGTAGTTGCTCCTGTTTTTTGTTTTTATTCTTTTTTTTCTCCATTTTTATAGTTCACTTATAGCAGAGGTCTGCAACCTGTGGCTCCAGAGAACCGTCTCCTGTGGCTAGGGTTGGGTCAGTATGAGAAAAAAAAAACGGTCCGGTTTTTGTGAAAAACCGCATCAAGTCGGTAATACGGATTTTTGCCACTTGGGCGCGCAATTGACTCATTTAAAATAAAAAACGACCATAGGACAAGAGATTGACATTAACACATTGTTTCTTTTATTCCTTACAAATAAATTTTCAGGTTTAGTTTACTCAATCAGTGCAAATAAGGGTTGCCTCCTTCGTTGCCATATTGGCGCATTCTTTGATTTCTTCGAGACTAAATTATCCGCCATTATCGACTCCCCGTCACTGTTGAACAAACTCCAGGCTACAGTAGACGCACTCGCAGCCCCTAGCTCAGTCCCCGCCCCACCCCCACCCCCCGCTCTCTCCTGCTCGCAGTGCACTTGGCGAAGAGGCGGACACAGGTGCTCACAGACTCGGGCGTCCTATCCACCTTTTTCCTGACTTGATTCCTGACTTCCTGTTTCAAACCGGAAACAGGCTAAACACTTCCGGTTGAACAGTGTTTACGGCTGAGCTAGCGTGAAAGCCACCGTAAACGCCGGCTTTTCGCCATGGATCGGGGTGCAGGTCCGTGGGCTTTTTATCGACGAAATGAAAAGAGCAAACATAAACTTTCTTTGGAGGATATTTTCATTTCAACGCCGCAAGCCAAGCTAGCCGGCGCTCTTCCTTGCTCGGCATGGTGTGTAAGGCGTAGGGCGCAGGGCACGTGTTCAAAACAGACGGTTTCTGACAAAATCTTGAGCTTTTTTGAGTTGCTGTGGCAGCCGACAACGGCGCAAGTTGAACCTGAACCCATGTTTCCAATAAAATATAAATTATGGTGCTAGTTTATCGATAGCTCAACCGTTGCTTTGTGCTCACGCGGCAGGCTGAGTGAGCAGTGGCGTTGAACCGGAAACAGGTTGCCGGATAGCGGAAGTACTTGTCTATCATGGCAGCGCCCATAGGATTCTGAAGAAACTCGTGAATAAGTGGAGCAGACTCCGTGAGGAATGTCTGCAGTCATTCAGGCTTCCATGAATGACTGTGCACGGTCGTAAAATCTGAGCTTTAGCTGACGTCCGCTTTAGATTTTATTTTTATTTATACATTAATATACTTTCTGCCTTTTTTATGGAGTAATGTCACTAGTTTTAGAGCTGTATATTTTCATTTTGTATTTTTGTTCCATGTTGTCTGTCTGTAACTTTATGTTGCTGCCTGTCTCGGACACTATTGAAAAAGATATCTTTAATCTCAAAAGTTAAGTTAAAATAAATAAAAAATATGCTAGTATTATTCAAGGACATGTATACAACGCATTCAGGATCTGCGTCTCAGCTGACACATGACCTCTTGTCTGTACGATCAGCTCAGTGCGTTGTCATGGAGACATTGTACACAAACCAGCTCGCCAACAGTTTGAAGGCTGGTGTAGAGACGCATGCCCAAAACAAAAAGCCTACATTTCTGTTCGGAAGGAGAAACTACTCCTTAACATTATGAAAGAATTGGATACCATCAGGTTTTTGGATGCACAAATATCACAACACCAACATTTTCAAGAAGGTGAAAGGTGAAGGAATGAAAGAGTGAGGCTGTGTTCACACCATCCAACAAGTCTATGATGCAAAGCAGCCATTACACTGTCCCATATTCTGACATGACAAACGACATGTTAGGAGACGTTAATCAGAATATGCACGGCTGCATGTAAACAAGAATATTAGTGCAACATTCATTTCCATCAGCCATGTAAACAGCTTAACAGGAAGGTTGTCTTTTTCATTATAAGAGCAAACACTGGAATATTTTGTGCATGAAAGCAGAGTCAGTATTTGAATTGTTAGATGTCTTTATTTTTGTACTGATCTTCAAATGTACACTACTTTTCATACCTGATTTCTAAAACATGTTATCTATAAAAACCTTTGTAAATTTGACGAGAAGCCAAATTTCACTAATGCTGAATGTGGCTTAAAGGCCCCGCAGGCTGCACGGTGGACCAGCACAGGTGTTCACACTGATTGTGCCTGATTAAAATTCCTCTGAGGTGGGTGTGTAAAGACTTCAGTGTTTCATTAACATTTCTCCTCACATGCTGTTGCACCTGCGAGGAAACAGAAACACTTGGACCTTTGTCTCTCTTAAGACTCATTTATCCTCCATTTATGTACATTAATAGATGCGTCCGTTTCAAATATTGTGAACGTCACTGTCCTCATACTTCCATGCGTCCGTTATGACGGCATATATGCAGCCAATGAGAAGACTCAAAAGTTTCACACGACAAACGAGGTGACAGTGGAGGAGGTCGTAATATTTTACTTTTAAATGGAGACGGTGTTGGTCTTTGAGGCAACTATATAGCCTACATTCAGATATGTGGACGGAGAATTCTTTTCACCAAATGATTTAAATTTCTTCATCATCTCCTCCGGTTTTATTTTCCTACCTCGAAATATGCCACACTGCATCCACGATCTCTGGTGGTACTTCTCCATTCTATCGTCAACCATACGTAATACAACGTAATTACAAGGAGCTGTAAAGTCCGAATAGGGCCAGTGAAAGTGGGGGTGGATGGGTCAAACAAACCCTGGACTTTCACCTGGGATCCCAATGTTCGCTTCAGTTTGAATGAGAGCCAAATAATGATGTTTTTTTCTAAACCTAACCACTTGCTTTTGTTGACGTCCTAGGAGCCGTGGACACAAGGCTGTCGGTGCTTGTCAGGGCGGCTACCTATGAGGGAGGGAGTCCGTCAGGCTGAAGTCGGAGGCCTTTAGTTCTGGCTGGTCCAGGGGTCTCCTGAAGCAACACACAGCTACCGATTGGCCAGAGGTGCTGCTGAAGCAAAAACTCAGGTGTGGAGAAGTTTGGGAAGGCTATGGAGAAGGAAATATTGTCGAGCAGTGGAGGGAGCACTTTGAGGAACTCCTGAATTCCATCCCATCCTCCACGGAGAAAGCAGAGCCTGCAGATTGGCAAACCAGGTGGTTCCCATTTTCAAAAAATGGGACTGGAGGGTGTGCTCCAATTATCAGGGCATCACACAGCTCAGTCTCCCAGGTGAAGGTTACACCATTGTGCTGGAAAGGAGGCTCCGACCAATTGTTGAACCATAGATTCAGGAGGAGCAACGGATTCCATTCTTGTTGTGGAACAGTGGACCAGCTCTTTAAAACAGCTGCTCACTGTGGCTTTTATCAAACAAACAGGACGAGATGGTGCATTTGGGGACTATTTCCAGCAGCAGATTAATCCACATTTGATGCTCTGGTGAGTATTTGTGTCAGCAACGTGAGGCAAAATAAACTACAGTGTGTGTTCATGGTAATGAAGGAACATGTCACCCAGGGACACAGTGATGTGTTTCTAACAACAATGGAGGCAGCAGAAATACCAGGCTGCAGAAACACACACGACTTGTTGGTCGAGTCGCTCACTGTTGGTTTGAGTCTGAAATATTTTGAAGAGATAAAACCAGAGTTAGAGCTGCAGAGACAGAGAGGAGAGGGGAGGGAGATAAACACAACAACAGAGACAAAGAGTAATGAATGGGTTGTTAGCGGGTATTTTGTAAATGTTTTGGAGGTATGAGAGGCTCTTAGCGGGCGCAGATGGACCGAGTGTTTGTTTGGTTGGCCAGCAGGCTTGGCAAGGCATGATGGGTAGTTTGGGATGTCGTTTTCGCTCCCTTTCTCTCTGTCTCTGCATGTATTTCTGAAATCCCTCTCGCCTTTTCCTTTCTCCTACACACACACACACACACACACACATACACACTCGCCCTGTGCTGTGGTCCTCCAGTAGAATACGGCTCTGATTAGACATTCTGCTGCAGGAAATTACCTCCATTTATTCAAATTATTGTTTATGCCTTTTGTTTGGAGGGCCAACATACGTTTGGAAGTCTGAACAAGCTCCCAAACTGTTATTATATGCTTCAGAAAATGACTTGTGTGTCTGTGTGTGTGTGTGTGTGTGAGGGTTTCCTAGGTAGTCCTTGTCTGAATATAAATGCGGTGTTTATGTGTGTGTTCTCTGTGGTGGAATTAAATGCGTTAAGGAGCGCTCGCTGCTGGCTTGTTAACCCACAACCAGAAAACAAACACTGCGGGTGGAGAAACTGTAAACCAGCAGTGGTGCAACAGCAGGGTGTGGCGCGTTAATAATTACATCCATGTTTTGGCTGTTAAGCTCGATAACTTTGCGCAACAGCAGATTAAACTTTAATTACCAGATATCAGTCTTTATAAAGACACAGTAAACGTTTACTGACGTTATTATAACTAATGTTCAAGAACAAGAGCACGCTTCTCTCTCCCCACTAATGCAAATCACCTTTTTATTCATTTATTTTCCACAACCACTTATCCTGTTGGATTACTCGATTCGATTACCTGCCGTGACCTATATAGGTGTGTCTCCTCGGTTCGTCTCAGTTCTCACAACCCTCCTCGCAAACCGTTCTTCCTCTCTCTTCCTTCTCAGCAGGACAGCAAAGGGGTTCAGCCGTGAGTACCATCACCTCGCAACAAGCTGGTCCCTGATGTGAATATGCAGCATGGAGCTCATCGAGATGTGTCTCCACCCCTGGGTTCAGAAATGCTCCGGCCTCACCACAACTCCATCCCACAAATTCAACCTCCTTTTGTTCCTCTCCTCAACCCTCACCCCTCAACCTTCAGGTCCCCTTCATTCCCTTGCAAACGATCACCTTTTATCCCTACCCTTGGCTCCTATCGTCCCATTGAACTCGACCCTCTCCCCGTCATCCCTGATCCTCCAGTCATCCAGTAAAACCACTTTTATACCGTACGTATGGCGTGGTCTTTGTTAGTGAATCAGCTAATAGATTGAATCACATGTTTGTTTACAGTAACTTCGGGGTCTAAACATAACAAGTGCTGCCTCACTGGGTTTGTTTTTAGACACCTAAAAATATCCCTATCTGTTTCGGTGTATTTTGAACCAGTCTGGCCATTCTCCTCTGACCTCTGGCATCAACAAGGCATTTTGACTCACTGGATATTTTCTCTTTTTGGGACCATCCTCTGTAAACCCTGTAAACCCAACCATGCCACGTTCAAAGTCACTTCAATCACCTTTCTTCATCACTCTGATGCTCCGTTTGAACTTCAGCAGCTCGTCTCCACCGTGTCTACATGACTAGATGTTTGCACTGATTATGGTGGCGCATTACGCACGTGTACATATACACAGATGGACGTGTGTATACTCGCGTGTGTCTTTCATTTGTTTTGTTGTTTTTATATTTTTGTAATTTGCCTATTATTAAATTAGTGTTTGGCGTCACGGCAAAATTTAATGAAAACAACAGATCACAGGCAAAGTAAATGGGAGCGGTGGAATCACATCATCCTCGGGGTTTATTGTGGATTGTAAACAACTTTAATCAACATGTGAGCTGATTAAAAAAAAAAAAAAGCAGGAGGAAACATCATAGTTTATTAGCTAGCTCTCGGGTTAAAATCACAGCCAATAAAACCTGTCTGGATGAGTGTTTCGGGAATTATCAGGATGTTTTTTTACAGGTCGTTTGTGACCAATCAGCTCGCTTGGCTGGAGCTCCCTGTTACACCGTACAAAGTCAATTTCCTGTTTGTTTCCTCCACACTTCGAGCTGTCGCCGAGACTGACAGAGAGCTGTTAACAAAAGTGTTTTTAACTGAGTGTCAGCATCCTGACAGGAGGAGGAGGAGGAGGAGGAGGAGGGAGGAGAAAAGGTAGAGGAGGTGGGAGAGGAGGGGGTGGAGAAGAAGAGGGGAATGATAAGGAGGAAGAGGAGGATGATAGATGAGGGTGGGAGGAGACAGAGTGAGGTGAGGTGGTAAAGGAGCAGGAAAACATTACAGTGGAGATGAAACATTGAACATTAAGACTGTGGTTTGTTTGATTTTTACCTCAGACAGATTTGACACTGCAATCACACCTGATGTCCACCTGGATCTGCTAAAAACAAGATTGTATCTCATGTTTCTACAGCAAAGTGCAGCCATTTTACAACAAGCTGCTTGTGACGTCATTGGGATGCAGGCCCGCCTTACTCTGACATCGCTTCCCCTGACATCGTACCTCACCCTAACCGATTTCAACCCTAGTGTCTTTCAGAAGCTCCAAAAACTTTTTAGCACAAATGCGCTCGTTCAAATGTCTCAGATGCTTTTTGTTGTTATTTGCGGAGGAAAGCACGTTTATTATCCTCACAATATTAAACAGATCTCAGTAACTAAACTCTATCTAGAGACAAAAATAAATAAAAGCCAAATTGTAACAAACCAGAATCATCCAAGAGGAACACACTAAAAACACACGTAAAGAAGCTGCATTACCACAAAGACAAATGCAAACACATTCATTAAAACAAATGGCATTATGCAAATTACACACACACACACACACACACACACACACACTGCACTGGGTGGTGACAGAGAGGCAGGAAATCAGGGAGCAGCAGCTGTCGGGCCGTTAACGCAGAGTAGTGTGAACACCTGAGTCCTGAGCTGGACGGCAGCCAGACTGACAAGTCTCACATACATCAACAATATGAGATGGAAAATTATTATTATCATTTACATCTGGATCCTTTAAGGTGTTTGTCAGGCTGCTGGTGATGTTAACCCTTTGAAAACAACATCCTGCGGACGGCCACAAGAATAGATGAATAGATCTAAACTAAGAACACTAATAGCTAGAGTAACTCTTCCATGTTATCAAGTCATTACGTTATGTTACCTCAACGAAATATTTCACTGCAATTTCCTCCGGAATTTCCCCGTAATGTTTCAGGCTTCTGTCCTCGACGTCATCTCATTGTTTGCTCGTAATGACATTATTGCACTACATTACGTGTGGAGAGCAAACATGTAAAAACGTGCTGTGGCACAAAGGGATGAAAGACGAAACCATCACAATGCCTTTTCACCCTGCTCATAAAAATAAGCAGAACTCAAAAACGAAATAATGTACACAGTTCAAATAACTTGTAGAGTGTTAAGAAATATTTTGTTTGTGTCCATCCATCCATCCATCCTTTAGCCGCCTATCCCAGCTGACACTGGGCGAGAGGCAGGGCTGGACAGGCCGCCAGACTATCGCAGGGCTGATGTTTCTACATTTAAAAATCTTTTGGATCAATATGATTTGTGCTTTTATTTTGTAAAATCTGATACAAATGTCTGATTTTTGTTTTATTTTTTCTCGACATAATTTCAATACTTTGATCAATTATTATGGTTTATTGACTGACACAATTTTGTATCTTAGGTTGTAAACATTTCAGGGATATGAAATGACATCACAATAAACAAAATTAGCACAGTGGGCAGTGGAGGATTGTTTCTAATGCAGCGTTCAGGATTAATAGAGTTTTTCACTGTCAACAAACTCTCACTGCGACCTCGTCACATGTCCACGTTTGGTCATGGACTTTCCACGTCCACATACGGTGTCCAAGGTACCCTGGGTGTTGGTTGTTGACATTCTGGGACGCTGTGTCAACAGTGCACAAGCATAAATTCATATAAGTATTTTATATTACATTGCTGTGGTTAATTTCAGGTAATAGTGTCACTGTAAAAATATTCTCAGGGAGATGATACAAGCTCTAAATCTGAAATACACACCACACACAAATGTGTATTTTCATCTAATGTACTGTGCAACCGTTAGAATAAAGTTTTTGTATTTGTATGATTGCATTTGTGTTTATTATATACTTGTTTAAGTATAGCAAGTATAATGAATATAATGTAGGAATCAGAATCGTTAAAATCCTAACGAGTCCCAACCCTAATTGTCTGTTTTCAAAATACACTTCTGTTTTTGCTGGAAATGTTCAGTTTGCATACAGTATCTTTCAAAATAAAAGCACTACATTGGTACAACACTGGGAATTTACATTTTTTTCTTTCGACAACAAATGGACTTTGGGTTTAGGAAAAAAGAAAAGGGTTTGGCTTTACAAGCTTACGGGAAGTGAACACCTGCCTCCTGGGTGAAAGTCCCACCTGCCCAACTTGGACATTCCAGCTTCTTATATTACGTTGTTACCGGCAGCGTGTCAACCTGATGCCGTCCAGCAGTGTATCATACCGCCGCGACAGGTGCCATCCAACCGCATTATGAACTGATGCAACCCGTCTGCAAAACATATTGCCAGGACAGGTGCTGTTCGACCGACCAACAGCGTATCAAAACACTACGAAAGGTTCTGTCCGGCTGGGTCACAAACTGATGCCGCCTGCTGGTGTATTACACCACTGCAAAAGGTTTTTTTGTTGGTGTCTGACGCTGGAAATCATTGACCAAGTGCTGGATTTCGATGACTTCGGAGTGAGACTGAAACCAGTGAGAAGAAACCTGCAGTGGGTTTTCTTTGTTTTGTGAAAAAAATGTTGAGACATATTTCTTTTTCTCAGTGTCCTCTTTTTGTAACTAACTATTTCTGCATATTTCCTTCATGTTGTAAACAACTGCACATTTCTTTAGTCCATATTTTTGCAGATATATTCTTCATATTTTATTGTACATTCCTGTTTTATGTCCAGTGTATCTGACTTGTGCAGTGCTCATATTTCTCTGCTCTCTTATTGTGTTTATTGTGACTAAAACACCAAAGCAAAGTCCTTCAATGTGTGAAAACCAACTTGTCAAGAAACAAACTGTGTTTCTGAGATTTGAATCGATCGTTGTTCTTTTGGTCTTGTCATGAGGTCTGTCGACAACAGTAATAATAAAAACGCAGGATGTCGTTAGAGTCGACAGAAGACCAGGGCAGACAGACGATTAAAAAGAAGAGAGTGATGAGGTTTGTTTGGGTCATGTGTTGACGAGTGTGTGAGTGTAAAAGAGAGCATCACCCAGGAGGTGACAGCAATGTGAGACATCTTCACACACATTCATTCACCCAATGAGGTGAAGCCTGACCCGCTGAGCGTTTGACACCTTTACAGAATCAACACTTGACTCCCTACCGCTCAGCTGAACACACACAAACACAACTTCACTTTGAATCCAAAGCTGTTTTTACTCCAGTTTTCATTTCCTGTATTTATAGACATTTGGCAGAATCACTACGTCTTAAACAGCCGAGACACACATTGTTATTTTCAGAGGATGTTGGGATGCCTTCAGTTAACTGAGTAGGAGTCAAATCTTTGCCTCCCTTGACACATTTATTTGTGTTTCTTGTGTCGCGTGTTCATGACCTGTCCCTCCCTGCGGTGACATCACCACCCAGCCTCTGTTACCTGACAGCACGGCCTCCACCAGGTCGCCCTCCTGGATCTGAGAGGCCGAGCGCAGCAGCTGCAGCACGTTCTCTGATGTCTGGTCATGACGAAACAGCAGGATCTTCTCATACATCCCGTAGAAAACACACTCCGGTATCTGCAGAGACAGAGAGCAGAGCACTGAGCAGACAGCACAGCGGGACAGCAGCCATTATGAGAGCGTGTCACACAACACGTTCTCATCCCAACCTTAAATGCCGCCATTTGGTCGGTGGACTTTCACGTCTGCACATGATGCTGTAGGTATTCCAGGTGCATCTGTTGTCACACTTGAAACGTGTCTTTTCAAAATAAACTTCTGTTTTCATCGGAAATGTGCAGTTTCTGCTCGTTACATGCAAACAGTGTTTTTCAAAATAAACCTACAATGTCACTAAAATACCTTGTGTATATGTTTATTTCTTTGTACAACATATGCATGTGGTTAGTTTAGAAAAACACATCATTCGTACGGGAAGCAAACACCAGGCTCTCGGGTGAAAGTCCAGGGTTTTTTGGACCATCAACAACCCACCTGTCCACACTATAGTCACCTTCCAGCTCCTTTTATTACATTGTTATCCGGCTGTTATGACCAGCCACATTTTTCACTGTATATCTTTTATGGTGTGTGGCAGCAGGGATGTTTCAGGAGAGTGAAAGCTTTGTGAGGATCTTTGTTTGGTGCTCATCTCCCGTAACATCGCTGCTGCAGACTGGCTGAGTGGGGGGCTTGGCTTACTTAACGTACAGGTCAGCCACAAGGACACGGAGGGTTGATGCTTCCAGCCAGTTTCCTCCTCGGCCTTCCAGCTGTCACACTGCTGTGTTTGTGTTGTGTGATTGGACTCAGTACAGTGAGTATTGCTTTTTGTTATCTGTGCAGCACTCTGAGGGAAGAAAGGTGGGTTTTGTTGTTCACTCTGAAGTCATCGCTTCATATTGTGCCTGAATTTCTTTGTATCCCATGCACCCAGCAGATAACCCATTTTTTAAAATTAACTTTGAGATCCATTGTTTTAGCAATATATTGCTCATTCATTAATACTTGATCTCCATTTCACTTTTTATGTTGGGCTCTAAAACCCCTAAACTGGCGCGTATCATACCACCACTGCTTTTCCTTCAATAGTCGTGTTTCCATCACAGTTTTGCGCAGAATAAATTCGATATTTCTAAAGTTTTGACAAAGTACAATTGAAACTTGCAGGTGTTTCCATTAAAAGGTGTTTTGCGTATGAGCCATAATTCTTGTAAAATCTCATCCCACGAGACTTCACTTTGTTTGCGGAGGTAAGATGGACTTTCCAAATCTCTTGCGAGCTGGAACAATCACCTCAGCTGCCACTGCTGCTGTTGCAATAGTCTACAACCAAAGACGAAGAGAGTGAGTGGTTTTCCAACCTGAATGTCCGGTGACGTATATTTGTGAAAAAAGTGTTTCCATTACACTTTTGAAATATACTTCTATATCGACACGTCCTAAAAACCACCTCATGAGAGTGTAAAAAATCAATGTTTGAAGGTTTTTTTGAAATCTAGGTGTTTCCATCACCAGTTTTTTTATTGCAATATTTAGGTTTTGTGCATTTCTAGGGTTAATGGAAACACACTCACAGTCTGACTGTCTGATTTCTGGCAGTGGCTTTGCTCGATGTCTTTGCAGCCAGTATGAACACAAGGGATTCTCTTTTTTTGTGATCAAATGTTTTTATTTACATTTTCTTTTTATAAGCAGTTATATCAAACAAACATTATACACATATTTCCCGCCCCTCACCCTACTCACCCTTGGACCTGAGCACTTTGACGACAACACAGATAGCACGGATTGGACAAGGATAGCTGAAACAAGGTGTATCAATTGAAATTCATCTTTCAAGTCTGGCTTTAATTTGATCTGCTGCCATATGCCAAAACAAAATATTTTGTTGTTTTGCTTTATGGATTCGGGCTGTAGATATTTCTAGATAGATAATATCAAGGAAAGTTAAATACCAGTGGGAGATGTTAAGTGTGTGTGGTGGTTTCCATCTTACTGCAATTATTGTTTTTGCTGCCGTTAGGCCAGCAAGTAATTCTAACACAAGGGATTCTCAGAAAGATTGTGCAGCTTTGCAGCTGTTAAACCTGCAAAAATAAGACAAAACCATGTCATTCTCAAAGCACCTGCAGAAGGTGAAATGACCCGACTGTGCTGCAAAGATAATCACCTGTGCTATTTGTACATATTTAAAGCCTCACATTCAGTAAGGTCAGCATAGCTACACACAGTTAGAGTGAAATTATTTGTGTCTCCAAGGAGCTGGTGGAAGCCTGACTCTTTTTTGGTGCCTGTTTTCTTCCTCTCCCTGCTCGTCTCCAAGTCGTGCATCTGGGTTCAGATCTGTCTGCTTCCTGAGCTGCTTTACAATTAACCAGAAAACTGTGACCCTCTACTTTAATTATGGCCATGACAATAAAGCAAATCTAAATTAGAGTGAGACAGAGAAGAGAAAAAAGAAACAATGAGCTTTGATCTTCATCAGTAGATGAATAAATCATTCAAATTATCATCAGGAGCTGATGGACAGAATAATCTAACGGAATAAATTAATATAAAAACACTAATGTGGTAAATGTAACAGAGAGCGAACTCTGTCAAAGATGAACCAAACCGCCACGTTCATGTTTTCAACTTCAGCTAATTAACTCAAACTTCACACTGCGACAATCCAATCAAATTAATCAAATAATAGCCTGACAGTTCTATTACATTATCTGGCAATTACGTGTATTCACAGGATTTATTACATTTTGTTTAAAAATAATCATCATTTCATAAATATGTGATGAGAAATGTCCCTTCTGTCGCAGCAGGACGAAGGAGAGACGATGAAATGTGAGACGCATCTTTGATTTGGACACGTTGACCTTACAGATATATGAATATGTTGTGCTCTAATAAGTTCCAATGAAGGCTAAATTATTTTTTTTCTGCCATAAAAAACAATAAAAACTGAAATCCTGATATAAAGCTGATGGTCGCTGTTCTCCATGAAGGACGAAACCAGAGGTGAGAGTTTTTATACGAGCCGAGAGTCACTTTAAAACACATCTGAGGTCATTATGTAAAGTTTAATTGCTCAAATTGGTCCTCATCGGTATAAGAGCGCGCACACACACACACACACACACACACACACACACACACACACACACACACGGTGGAGTGAGACCACAGGAAGTTAAAGGTGCAGTTCACTGTTATGTGGAGGATCGATGAGGCATTGCTCAAACGAGCAACACATCGACCGACTGCAGAGCACCACTGAGACGACTATCGACCACACACACACACACACACACACACACACACACACACACACACACACACACACAGAAACACCACATACACAACATCAGTAAAATTTACAAACATGAACATAAAACACACGAGAGGAATATCCTTGTGCCACCTCCAGGAGTAGGTGGCACAGAAGACGCTTAAGTTAAGATTTTCCTTACAGTCCTCGTTAAGGGTTCCTCAAAATCATATCTGCTGCACCCTGAAATCTTCTCCTTAAATCAGCAAGAGAAGCATCAGAAAATCACTGACTTTTTTTTTTTTTAAACCAATAAAACGGCCTTACAGTTTTCATCACCAGGAGTCTCGTTTGTAAATCAGTGCGTAGGATCCAAACTAAAACTACTACTACTAAAAGTGGACAAAAAAGATATTCTGATTTATAAAACCATGCAGATGCCCTACAGTGTGCAGTTTCCTTTTATAAATCCCAAATCAACTTTGGATCGTCTGCACATGGACCCGCCTCACATCCCGCCCTCTGCATGCCCACATTCAACTATAAACGGTCATAAAGCTCCTTATAAACGCTGATGCAAAGACACGAGCTGCTGATCTGATCTGGGACTTTACAGCAGCAGCTGAGTGTCGCTGAAGTGATTATATGTTCATAGGTTTTAGACTGATTGATTCACACCTCATCAAAATGATCATGACAAACAGTGTGTCCGTGACGCTGGGATATAATCTGAAGATGGAAGTTTGAACACTACTTATTCATTTATTTATTTTAGTGTGTTGTGGTGATCCTGGCCTTCATAATGACCAGGACGCAAAAAATGAGGATATGGAGTTCAATAATTGTGCGAGAGCTGTTGCTGGCTTTATTTCCAGACTTTACAAATTGACACAATCCATGTGTGCAGGTGATGATGTACACCAGCGGACTAGAGAAGGAAAAGTGTGTGGCAGCCACAATAATGTCTCCAGTGCGCACAGTCATGTTCACTGCAGCAAATTTACACACAAAAACTATCTGAAAACTTAAATCTTATGTGGTTATCATTTTTTAAAATGAAAAGTTATAGGAAAGTTATGGCTCACTAACATAAGCACTAATAACACTGCTGGATTTAATGTTGATCTATAAGTAAAATTTAATGTGTTACAGATTCCCATTTCATTTCTACAATTTGGCTTCAATTCACCACCTCACCATCTGCATTGCCAATTACCCCGGTCTCCAAAATGTTCATACGCATGGGTGAGACTTTCCCTACATGTGTGCATTCTCCGTTTTATCACAACATTTGCATGGGAAGTGGCGAGCGCCTCTTTCAGGACTCGTTCTGTACGTACGTAATGTTTATAAATGAAAATGAGTTTGTTCTGTAGAGGAAGAGACCTCTGTGGATCATTCAGCTCCTGGTAAAAACCTCCTGAACAATAAACACTGCAGGAATTCTAACCAGGAGAAGTTTCAGCTGGTTGCAATCTGCAGTCTGACCACTAGATGCCACTAAATCCCCCTAAATCTTACACACTGTTCTTTTAAATACATTAAATACACTTTGAATGTGTGTGTTCGATACGGAGCTGGAGTCTGGGTTAGCCTAGCTTAGCATTAAGATGCAGGGGTAAACAGCTCTGTCCAAAGTTCATTAATACACTGACCATCATTTTGTGTCTCGTTTGTTTATCTGAAACACAAACAGAAATGTAAAAATATAAAGCTTTAACAGCTGAGACGAAGACGCTGATGGAGAAAAGAAAAGAAGAAGCATACGAGGAGAATATTACGAAAGACCAGGATCAGGAGGAGGTGGAGAAAGAAATCCAGAGGACAATGACATGGAGGAAGAGGAGGGTGATGAAGACGATGAAGGAGAGAAAAGGAGAGAGCAAGTCGAAGATGATGAAGAGGAGGAGACTCTTCACTTTTCATGTTCTCACTCATCAGGCCTTCACCTCTCTGTGTCTCTCAATAACGTCCTCAACAATACACTTCATAGATACATCTGTGTGTGTGTGTGTGTGTGTGTGTGTGCGTGTGTGCGTGCGCAGTGTCACCATGGCAGCAGTGCTAGTCTTGTTGTCATGGCAGCAAGAACTCAAGGCTGATTCCTCTCCTCCTTCTCCTCCGTCTCTGCTTATTATTCAATTCAGTTCAATACTTTCTGTACTGAATGTACTATGGCATATATTAAGCTCTGTGCAAGGCATTGTGGGTACTGGAGTCTCAGAGCAGAAGCTCAGCTGGCTGTTTTCTTTTTTTCTTCTTTAGATCTGAACGTGTCCACTTGTTGCTCAGCAGATATCATAAATCATAAAATAATGATGTTTCTGATCAGAGTGTGAACTTAGTGATGTGTTGATAACTCATATCTGAATTGATGATGTCACTTCCTGTCTTGTCTCTTTTCCAGTAGCTTCTAGAAGTCAATACAAGCTATACATCGAAGGTTTCTTTGACTGGCCTGTTTCTATACACTGAGATGAATGAAAACAGCTGGTAAAACTTTTTGATTTCAGTGTTAATTTTTTTGACGTAAACTACAAAAAAAAAGAAAATTTTTCATCAACGTCCTTTTTTCCAGAAAAAAAAAACAAGACGACAACGAGCTAAAATTGGTAAGCAATGTTTGGGTTAATGGGTTCAATGAGCAAACAACATTTTTTGTGTTTACGAAACAAAAGCAAAGACGAAATCTATGTTTAATTTTTATTGATGAGGCGAGACGTGACAAAACTGTTAGTGGTGGACTGTCAGACTTTGACAGCTGAGAACGGCTGTGCTTGTTATTATCTTCTAGGCTGTGAACTCCAGTAAATAGTCTGCACCATCCAGCAGACACAGTCAGAGCGAAGCAGCCGTGTGTGTCTGACTGTGGATGGTGGAGCTGCTGAATGGATTTGTGGAGTTTTTTTAGTCGCAGCGGTGGCTGTTAGCAGCTAGCTCCACTCGGTCGCTGCTAAACGGCAGCAGAGCAAGCGGCCGCCAGCTTCACCCGGCAGGACTCCACTCGCCTGGAGAAGGTTTGTGGGTTGATGGTGTTTGACAGGCAGGTAGGAGGCTCAGTTATCTGTGAGTGTAGCTGTGCTGTAAGTAAACAGTCTGAACTCAGATCAGTTTTCTCTGACAGAGATGAAAGTTTAGTTTGAATCAGCAACTCTGTGAGAGGACACCAGTTTAAACCTCCAGACTAACATGTTGCACATGAAGAAAGAAGTTTCTGCTTCCTAACAGTCACATGGATAAGTCAGAGATTAATTAATGATCTTTACAGGTGTTGGGAGGTTTGATGTTAAACTTTGTTTCCCCCTGCTGTTATAAAAGGACTTAATTTTCCTTTAAGAGTTGAAGTATGTTTGACGATGAGAGAGTTTAAGAGGAGGCTGTGAGATGAGTGTGAGTCGTTTACTGCAGCCAACAGTGCTGTAAACAAGGGATCAAGACTGACACACACTGCCGACCTGCTAACAGAGCTCAGATACAGTCCAGCTCTCAATTTCCTTTTATAAATCCCAAATCAACTTGGCACTGTCAACACGTGGACCAGCCCCTCTGCACGCTCACATTCAACCACATGCGGTCAATGCAAAGCACCTCAATAATGCTGATGCACAGACATGAGCCAGCTAATCAGTATTTATTTATGGTAAATCACATCAACGACCGAGAGGAAAACCGAGAAAAAGAATATTCCTGATGCAGAAATCGAGGTGCTTGTGGGTGAGCTGGAGGTTAGACAGCACACTGCCTATTGTTAGCTGGGCAGTGGGGTCACACACTAAAGAAAAGGCAGCGAGTGGGAACATGTTGCTGCTCTGCAGTGAGCTCATCAAACAGGAGTCAGATCTAAAGGTGAATGCTGCAAAGAAAATCCACCCTGACGACACCACACAGTAGAAATACTCTGTGACAAGTCCTGCTCACTTAAGTATTAGCATATCAAAGCATCAAACTATACTTGAAGTACCAAAAGTTAAAGTACTAGTTATGCAGAATCTGAATAAAATATTATATTATTTGATTATAATTATTTTATACACTTTTCGTCCAAATACGTGCACTTTTTCTGAGCGCTTGCGAGACGCAGTGTTGCGTAACTCAAGTGAGATTTGACCGTAGAAGACGACAAAGAACTTTAAATAACGGTGAAACGGAATTAATCGGTAATGTAGTGAAAATAATTCTCCGTTCCAACAGTCACTGTCAGATTAGGAGATTGTGAAGTCATAAATCTTGCCGTGACAGACTGCACGTTGGTCCACACTGATCATCCCTTGTTTTCTGTCACAATGTGCATTTTGTCATCAGGTTATTCTCGTCCTATTTTCATTATTATAACTATTATTTCAGTCACTGTGTCTGTTCATGTGCCGGCTGAAATGTTGCTGTAACATAACAAGTGTCACCAGATGGGCGGAGCTACATTTGAAGTACTGCCTGCAAACATGCAAGTCACTGAATCCTCCACAAGTTCCTGCAAATGTTTCACAATAAAAGCCTTTTTAGAAGATGAAGGGATTCTCCCAGTCAACATTATAAGACGCTTTTAATTTTAAACGGATACAGGAAGTGTTTGAAATAAGATGTGATGAATCAAATTTAACAGGACGAACAGGAGCGGATTAAAAAGTAAAAACAGATAAATCCAGAGGGCCTGTTTCTAATGTGTGTGTGAGATGCAGCTGGTAGCCTCTGCAGCTGTGCTGAGTAAAGGTCCAGACACTATCCGTGAGTTTGATTCCTTTATATCCTCCATTATAAAGAAAGAAAATTGTTTGCTAATGGCAGTACTCAGCGGGTTGATAAAGTGCCTCTGATGTTTCCTTTTCACTCTGTGTGCTAACGTCCCTACAGGAAATATATCAGTGATACTGTAAAGAAAATGATGTTGAGCAGGTCTCCATACTGACCTTTAAGTCCAGAATGTGCGGCATGAAATGAAATGTTTAGTTGGGTGATGGTCTGAACTCCTCTGCACGCTGTGTGGACAGATTCAGTATCAAAGAGAATAAAAGCCCACTAACAGGCCTTTTTCACAGCGGGTAAAATCACAGGTGTAATCAATAACATTAACGACACAGCATTTAAATGAGCCAGTTCCAGGTCCCTGCTGTTGTTGTGAATGCTGGCTGACTGTCGCGGCTCACTGGGACACTTGTTGGAGCCGAGCCATCGTTAATGTTATTAGCTCCACCTGTGCTTCTCCTGCCTGCTGTGAGGAAAAAAAGGGTCTGCTGAAGCCAGTACAGCTGTAGGTTTAATGTGTGAAACACTCATTATGTTTACAGCATCAGTGACTGACTGTGAGCGTGCAGAAACGCTCGCTAACAGCAGCTGAAATATTCACCTCCAGACTAAACTCTTCACCTCGTTTCAACTTGACTGAGTGTGTTTAAGACACAAAAAGAGACAGAATGGTTTGACCGCTGCATGAAGATCATCCAAGCAGGAGTTACAGCAGACATGATGATGATGATGATGGTGATCCTCGCTTAGATCATCTAATGGGGCTGAGAAGGGGCTATCACCATGACGACAGGACATGCTGCATGATGCCAGCTATAAAGGTGTGTGTGTGTGTGTGTGTGTGTGTGTGTGTGTGTCATTATTTAGTGACATCAGCAGTGACAGCAGCAGACACAGTTTGATCTGCGTGTGTGTGCGTAAACAAATCAAAATGTCTTTGTGTTTGTATGAGACAAAGATCTGCACTCTCATAAAGTGTCGTAACTAAATACAATTTCAAAGTATTATCAGATTAGTTACTGATTACATTTCAGATTAAAATTAATTAAAGATTAATCCAGTGTTTCATGTCATTTTCGACCCGTACCCTTTATTAAAAGCTTGTTTGTGCTCCTTATCGTGTTTCCATCAAAAGTGTTTCTGCAAAACAACTGTGTTACATTTACAATTCACATATGTATCTTATCTACGCTTCTAAAATGACGGAGTGTACGAGCTGATTCTGTCGTCAGGAGGAGGGGATGGTGGATGACGTGAGTCCTGCGCCAGCAAAGCAGCAGACTGCTGTTTAAAACCAGCAAACAACAAAACAGGTTGTGTTAAAGTGACCAGTTGCTGTGTTTTAGCTTTATAGGCAGCAGACGTGGGCAATTTGAAGAGACGTGTTTTTCCACCACAAAAAGCTGTTGCTTCCTGCTAAGACAATCCTGCATTTCCTGCCAGGATAGAACCACATAAAGCAGATGTTTTAACTAAACCATCCCTGATTTTCCAGCTGGGGATTGCGCCATGAAAAGCAATTGTTTCTAACTGAACCATCCCTTTACCGCAACATTGCCAAACATTGTTTGTTTTTTGCCAAGACATCCCTGCGTTTCCTGCCTGGATAGAACCATGACAAATGGTTGTTTTTCTCTGTGACATCTCCACAAAAAGCTGTTGTTTCTCACTAAGACATTCCTGCATTTCCTGCCAGCAAAGCACGTTTTTAGCCAAGCCATTGCTGCTTTTCCAGCAGGAGATTGTGCCATGAAAAGCAGATGTTTTTTACCAAGTCGTTGCCACGAAAAGTCTTTGTTTTTTACCAAGACATCCTTACATTTCCCTCCCCAGATAGAACCATGAAAAAGCAGTTGTTTCTTCCCAGTACAATCCAGCTTTTGCAGCCAGGACAGTGCTACGAAATGCAGTTGTTTTTTCTTACGTCATCGCCACAAAAGCTTTGCTAGCATCGCTAAAACATAAAGTTTAAAGTATCTGCTACTTAATAATGTGCAAATGTAACATATCTGTGGTTAGCAGAAATACAAGACCAACATTTATTGTGGCAAAATTTCATCCAAAAAAAGCAAAGATTTTTCACATCAGAACTTAAATTCTTCTTCTTCTCTCTCTGGAGACCTAGCGGAGGGGCTCAACCACTAGACTTAAAAGTACTTTTATTTTGATAAAACTTTTACTTGAGCAAACTTTCAAATACAGAACTGCTGATTTTAATCAAGTATTTCAACACTGCTGTATTGGTACTTTTACTTAAGTAAAGGATCTGAGCACTTCCTTCTCTGACACTATCTGCCGTTAGCATTTTAGACGGAAGAGTAAACGACATAAATCTGAAAGTATCTCTCCTGACACTAAATCAAAATGACGTGTAATGATGTAAATTCTTCAACGTAGACTTCAAATGACATTTTACAAAAATAACATAACGTACCTCAAATTACAAAAGCCTAAATGATGGTCAGCGAGGTTTGCATTGTCATATATTTCCACTTCACAAATACTGCTAACAAACAAATATTTCTCTGTGTGTTCATGCATCAATGTAACAGTGTAATAGCTACGTTTATAAAAGATCAGCATTAAGTCTCATGTTGCTTTGCCCTCACAAGTGGCAGTTATGATAATACAATTTTAATTACACCCTAACTAAGAACATGTTGGTCTGTCTCTTTATAATGTGTGACTTCCTGTGTGTGGCTCTCAGCACCAAGCCTGTTTGTTTCTACTGAACATTTTAAAAACATGAATATACAGTTGATTTTGTATCACTGATGAGCCTGATGGAGCTGTGTGGCACAGAGGAAGAAGATATAATGAGGATGTAGATACACACACTATATTTGTCTGTAGATACATGCAGTGCTGGTTTGAGTCTGAACACGTTGACAAAAATAAAAATATCAACAGATTTTAAGGAGAGAAGGTGAAGACAAGACACGGAGACACAACGAGAGAAACTGAGATGAATAAAGAGACATGAATGGATAAAAAAAGTGAGGAGATGAAAGAGAGAGAACAATGACACACACACATCTGTTCTGCTTCATTCAGTGTGTGTGTGTGTGTGTGTGTGTCATAATGGCCCTTAGAAGGACACTTCACAGCCGCAATCATCATCAGTTGCCAGGCAACAAGAAGAAACCGCTACCGACAGAAACACAGCACACACAGCTTTATTATTACTGTTAGAGAGTGGCAGAGGGCTGTGTGTGTGTGTGTGTGTGTGTGTATGTGGAAACAGAGATGCCAGTGACAGTGTTTGGGTCATTACCGGGAACAAAAGTCCATCTTTACCTCCACAGAGCTGCAGCCCAGCCGTCCAATATCTTCTCTCTCAGAGGTTCATTTCATCAGTGTCGCACCTGATTTTGATTTCAGCTCAATCTGTTCAGTTTTAGCGAACAAGACCTAAAGATATTTTAGTCTCATATTACTGTCCGAGGCAAGGCCGTAGCCAAGGAGTCCACACTGTCTGAACGCATCCAGATATTTTCAAACATGCTACACTACCTTTCTCAGTATGATGACTGAGGATCTCGTCATCATTGATTCCTCTTCCATAAAAGAACCGAGTTATTATTTAATGCTATTTATTTGTGAATAAATCAGTAGAGTAGACGTATTCAATTCAATATCAATTTTGGAGAAAAATGGTCAACAGACAGAGCACACGTCGTATGTAAACTCTGGCATTACGAGATAACACACAACGTACCTGCCTGGACAGCATTTCACTCGCTAACTTCTTGCTTTAGCAACATATAGCTGCTCTGTTTTTCAACGATGTTTGAACGAATAAAACGTTCAAACAGGCTGAAATTAAACTGAGCTGTTCTGTCGGGAGATGCAGCAACTTAAACCGAAGGTGACTGAGAAAAATAATAACATTACATGTAATATGGTAAGCATGAGTAGAGGAAAACTCTGCTAGCCACTAGGCTAATTTATGTGGTGAAAACGTGCTTAAACCGATAATGAGTGAGCAGCAAAAAAAACAGTTGTTTAGTCTCCAAACCCTATTACTGCACTTTTTATTTACAGGGTATTTTTTTATCTTTTATGCAAAGCAAAACAGAAAAACGGTGGCAGCGTCCTCTGCAACAGACTGCGTTAAATGGGCAGATGATATCGTCTCATCTCGATCAAGCCCTGAATGGCACGAATTGAAATCATATCGTGGCAGACTTTGTGAAATCAGCAAATACTGTATCGTCGTCCAAAGAATAGATATAATATCGTACCGTGATGAAACTGGTGATTTCGACTCCTACTCTGTACACGCAAAACTTCTCCTTCCATTCATGTTAACAAACCGGCAGTCTGCCAATAAAAGCTGCTGCAGTTTATATAAATTACACATTTAGCACAATATAAACATTTTACTCAGACTCATGGTGGGAAATCAGACAAATACAACCTAAAACAGACATTAACAGTAGTAAAATACACCCATGACATGAGCATCATTATCAGCTGCTGGGTGAATGTGTGGCTAATTAACTGCAGGTGGCTAACACTGGTTTTTGACTAAAATGTTTTATTTTTGGTACGGTGTGGCAATATTACGTTTCCCATCAACAACTGACAGAATTTAAAAGTGCGTCCATGTAACACTTTTGATGGGAGGGTGCTTCATTCCACCACCACTCAGTCCCAGCATCTTTCTGAATGACGTGCTCCACATGGGAATCTCTCCATCACTACGATACCTTGACACTAACATAACGTAATGCTATATTAACAGTCAGCAACACTCAGTGTCAGCTGCCTGATCTGCTCCCAAAAAATGTGCTTTTCTGTCTCTGCTGTGAGCTCAACTAAAGCAGCGGCAGTGACATCACCAGTGCACTCTTTTCTCATTGCGAACAATCAAAAAAAGATGTCCAGACAATGCTGTGTGGACACAGGCCCTAACTTGAAGAAAAGCTAGCGAGTGAAATAAGCTCAGATGAATCAGCTGTTTGCTAGCTAATGCAAAGAATGTATGCTGGCTAGTAGAGATGTACTGATACCACTTTTTCCTTCCCGATACCGATTCCGATCCGATACCAGCACGTACAAAAAAATGGATGGGATATGAATTGTTGTATGTCTCAACTCCTAAAACTCTATGTAAAATATTAAGAAATAAATACATAATAGTAGAATGAATGCCATAAAACTGTTTTTATTATTATTATCCAGTGTTGACACAGATGAAGACACAGGTTAAAGTGCAGCCACACAATTTGTTAATAAAGACATTTTAAAGGCTACAGTAGGATGCTTTTTAAACTCTGCTCTGTTTCCGTTTCATTTGCCTGTAGCATGCGTGTGTGTAATGACGTGAAGCATTACGTGGTATCGGATTGGTCATAGGCTGCACTTGCCGATACCCGAAACCAGATACCGCATTTTAGGCAGTATCGGAGGCATTTCCGATATTGGTATCGGTGTCGGTGCAACTCTACTGGCAAGCTAACGTTCTGACAGGAAGTCAGCATGACATTACAAGAAGATAACTATTTATAAACTGATCATTTTCATAACACTTCAGTCTCAAGATGGAGGGCAGGCAACCAAAGGCAAAGACAACCAGCACAGCACACATGACTATGGATTTTGCCGTTTATGCCTGTTCAGTCAGTCCTGAAAATAGGAGGATGTGAACAGGAGAAGTAAAATAAATAAATAAACAAACAATGGCGTTGTGTTAAATGTCTTGAGATGGATGTAATTACAATGTGTTGTCACAACGTCTCCATGTTTTCATCCACGACTAAAATCTTTCGCCAGACGTCTGGTAACGATTGATAGTATGTGGAAACAAGAAAACTGTTTGCTAACACGTTTGACATATCAACTTAAAAGTTACTGACATGCTAATGTTAAGTTCACTACTTGTTTCTGCTGAGAACAAGCAGCCAAATCCAGAGTTTCTAATATCTGGACAAAAACAGCCAGTATGTGACGAGACAGTTGTGTTTTAATGTGTTGAAGCTCTGTACAGCCTGATAACAAACAAAGTTAACCATCACCTCTATCGTACAGATCAGCCAATAAGCAAGCAGCTAAAGAAACCAGATGTTTAGTTCCAGCTGTGACAGGACCTCAGATCTAAATCAAACATTTAGAGGACCAGAAACTTTAATATTTTGTTGAAGAAACAGACTTTTTGAAAACCTTTTGGAGCATTTATAAAAAGGCATTTCACACACACACACACACACACACACACACACACACACACACACACACCTCTTGTTAATCAGTTCATTTTGTGCCATTTGAAGTGTTAAGTGTCGCATGTTGTGAGCGATGTCACACAGGTGTGGTGTGTGAACAGGTGTCGCGGTGACCTGCTGTACTTTATATTCCTCTGTAGAATATACAACAACCTGCTAACAAACACTTAATCAACAACCTGTGTGTGTGTGTGTGTGTGTGTGTGTGTGTGTGCATTTGTCTGTGTGTCTGTCGCACGGTGTCAAGCCGTTACCATCCTGGCTCTCAGGTTTCAGGTGTGTGTGTGTGCGTGTGTGTTCAGGTGTAAAAGTCTCACTGTGGGGAAATGAGGTGATTTTCACCTGAAATGAGACGATTAGTGAATCTGAGCGGAGATAATGGACACGTCACACCGTGTGTGTGTGTGTCTGTGAGAGAGTGTGTGTGTCTGTGAGGAAATGTCCACACTAATGTGCAAAAATGTTCCTATTTTAATCTCCATTTGTGGCTCACATTCACACTAAGCAGATGTTTTTCCACCGTTTTCTAATTTGCTCTCCAGAGCGAGTTAGTCTGAAAATGCTGCTTTAATGTTGCATTTCAACACGAGACCATTGGGCTGGTCTACATGAAGGGTTGAAGGGAACTGAAAATTCCTCAGGTTCTAGATACGCATGAAGTGCCACCCCTTGGACACACTGGACGCGTCGCCCTGCAGCTCGTCAACAGACAACCATGCAATGTTATTACTACTTTTACTTTTTAATTATTTAAAAATCTTTACTTTCCCCTCTTCTGCATTAGCTTAAAATCATGTGTGGACAGCCACAGATTAGAGCAGGACACATGAGACACAGCAGGTGAGGAGGGGAGTCGAGCTGCCATAGGAGCAGAGAAAAAGAGCTGCTACGGGAGCTGGTATGTACAAGCAGAGAGGCGTGAAGTGCCGCGGGGGCACCCTAACACTGACAGCCACCCGCAATAGCCATAACTAATGCTAACACGCCTTAAGCAAAAGAGGTTGAATCCTAAAGACAATGAAACATTTAAGGGATAGTGCAGCCAAAAATGAAAATTCAGCCATTATCTACTCACCCATATGTCGAGGGAGGCTCAGGTGAAGTTTTAGAGTCCTCACATCACTTGCAGAGATCCAAGGGGAGAGGAGGTGGCAACACAACTCCACCTAATGGAGGCTGACGGCGCCCCAGATTCAAACGTCCAAAAACACAAAATTGAAACCACAAAATATCTCCATACTGCTCGTCTGTAGTGATCCAAGTGTCCTGAAGCCCCGACATAAAAAGTTGTTTGGAAAAACGTAATTTGAACTCTGTTTTTAGCCTCATTGTAGCCTGTAGCTCTGACTGCCTCTCCCCTTGGATCTCCACAAGTGTTGTGAGGACTCTAAAACTTCACCTGAACCTCCCTCGGCATATGGGTGAGTAGATAATGAATGAATGTTTCATTTTTGGCTGCACTATCCCTTTAAGATAGGTATTTTTTTTTTATCATCATTTCAGGTACTTGATTAGCTAGCTGGGTAATTTGTTGTTGGAGATAACTGGGCTTTTTTTCATTATGTTGATGTTAGCTTAGTATTTTTACTAGCCTTAGCAAACATTCAGCCACATACCGAGAGAGACAAAGACCATTGTGTTTGATGCCTAAAAGCAGCTAATATTAGCACGCCTCCAGCCAGAAGCAAAGTTGTACCCTCCACAGACAGCAAAACTTTACGCAAGGCACATTTGACTCCTTCAGCCCAAAAAAATTAGGGAATAAGTATCAAAAAAAGGTAGCATTGGTTACTGGTACGGAATTTAAGGTACCCATATCGGTTCAAATGTGAAAAGTACCCAACTCTACAGTCACAACCCTATCCAAAACCCAATCTCATCCTGATCCCATCCAAATTCCTTCCCTTTCTGTTCGTTCTCTCTTGTACTTCATCAGCATCCTTAGGTAATTAATTAACTTGCTGTTTAACTTGCTGTTGGAATTAACCTTTTTTTTCACTGTCTTCGTTGATGTTGGTTTAGTGTTAGCCAACACTAACTGTGAGAGAGAGAAGAACCAAAGAAAGGTACGGCTGAGTCCTGGTACCATGTTTGATGCCTAAAAGCCTCCCATGGTAGCTGCAGCTAATGTTAGCACAGCTGCAGCCAGCAGCAAATACGTTGCACCCTGCATAGACACTTTATGTTAGGCATATTCGACATCTTCGGCCACTTACTGAAACCAAGACCAAGTTCCAGGTATAATCGCATCACTATCCAAAACCCAGTCTCATCCAGATTCTCTTTCTCTGTTCGTCCCCTATTGTGATCGCGATTCTGTTCCAATACCATTTCAATCTCATCCAATTCCCTTCTCGACTTCCCCCAGATTCAGTCAGGATACCATCAGAATACCATTAGGATCCTGTTCTAACCTTTCCCCCATTCAGTTCAAATCCCGTCACAGCCATCCTGATCTTAATCCTGCAGTACCACAAGTTTAGTACATTTACTTTTTCATTTACTTCCAACTAAAGCTTTATGCAAACAAGAAAAAGCAGAATAAAATGATTACGAAACAGGTAAATTAATAAATAAATAAATATAATCTGTCCATGCATGTTGACATTGAGGGGTCTGATGTGGATTTTGGGACAGATTCAGTGTTGACAGAAAAATCAGATTCGTAACATCATTATTTGTGTAAATGAGAGCAAAACATACTCACATTCACAAACTCATTGCTCTGCTTGTGTATGTGAGAACGTGGACATCTATCACATTCATAAGGACACTGACACTGTCTGTGTGTGTCTGCGCAGTTTAATTGTGAACGCTTGGCAACAGCTTCAGTTCATAAAGCAAAAGCCAGAAAAACAGAGAAACCCCTGCAGAGCGAGCGAACAAAGGCAGAATTCATCCTGTTTCCAACGAGAAGTGACTGAGCCTCCGAGTGAGTCACCACTCTGACTAACACTGGAGCAGATCGCTGATTTCCAGGCTCACATACTGTACACTTTACACATGGAGGGAAACACTGCTAAACACACTGCAAGCCATCAGAGAAATGTGGTGTGTTCATGTGTTTCTGGAGGCTTTGCGAATAAATCTCAAGTCTCCCGTTGATTACACTCTTGCCATCGCGGAGGAATGTTGTCTGTTACATCCTCAATCCACATATCTAGCAGTGTTTAGGAGGAACTTCGTCTCACCGCACACCGTGAACTTAAAATGGTTTTATCATTTTATCAGAAGGGGTAAACAGCAAAGATGTAGGTTTGAATTTATGGTCTGCTAATTAATATCACCACCTCAATGCCAGACGGATGTGCTATGACTGTCTCAAGCCTGTTGTGCAGTGAGGACGTGGTCAAACCGTCCACTACAGTCTGCTACCAACAATCAGCACAGAGGACAATGTTGGCATTGTGCGTGTCTGCAAACCACGAATAGGCCAACCCTTCGCTGCAGCCTGACGTGCCCTCTCCAGGAATGCAACTACACGTCACAGTGATGCAGGCCCCTGCATAGACTTCCTGTTTATTTCTGTAAGCTGAAACCATTTCCCTCAGTGGTAACGATGCTTTTATTCCTTTTTTTCATAGATAAGAAACAATAAATTGTGAAGACAATAAATCATCCACAAGTCTTGTGTGAGTCTTGTGTGTGATTTATCCTGGCTTCATATGAGCAGACGAAAACTCCGCTAGTCACTCGGCTAATTTATGCCGAGGGAAATGTCATAGGCTTATGCTAATAATGTTAGCATGTTGTGTATGTGGGAAACGCAGCCCATACTCATTGTGACGTCATCAAATACTGCTGCATCAGTTTCTTACACAGCCGCACAGAAACATTTGTGGTGTTATGATACGCTGTCGGAAGATGTCACAGCAGTATGAGGACACTATCGGCAGACTAGCCCGTTCATATTCGTCAAGTTGGCTACGTCATCAAATACTGCTGCTTTGTAAGTAATTTCGGCGTCAGACACCTAAAGCCATAAGCCACGTTTTGCAGGGGGATGATTCGCCACAGGCAGCGTCAGCTCGCTAGCCGTCGGACAGAAGCGTTTCACGGTGTTATGATATGCTGCCATTTCCCTTCAGTTCATAACGTGGCCAGATGGCAGATGCTGCAGTATGAGGACACTATGCTTCGTCTATTATTCGTCTAAGTTGTCAAATACCGCTGCTTTGTCAGTGATTTCGGTGTCAGACACCAGCGGCGAACGCCACCTTATGCCCACTGGGCAGCGTCAGGTTGAAACACTGTCGGTAATGACTTAATATAAGGAGCTGGAAAGTCTGAGTAGGGTGTGCGGGAGGGGTCCGTTAAACCCTGGACTTTCACCCAGGAGTCCAGTGTTCACTTCCTGAATGAATGCACAGCCAAACCATGATGTGTTTTTCTAAACCTAACCACGTCATCTTGGTTTTTGGAGCAGGAAGTGACCATATTTGGGCGATAGGCTGGAGCTATGGAGGAGCGAGAGGGGGAAGACACTATCGGCTGACCAGCCCGTTCTTATTCCGAAGTATAAGCTGCCTTGTCAGTGCCGTTAGACACCGATGCCAAAAGCTACTTTTTGTGGCAGTGTGATGCTCCGCTGGGCGGAGTCAGTTTGTGACGTGGCTGGATGGCACCTGTCAGGGTGGTATGACACACTGCTAGATAACTAGATAATAGATGCTGCTAGATAGTAACAATGTTATATAAGAAGCTGGAAAGTCCTGTTGATGCAGCAAAATGTGACGACTTGGGATGAGAACGTGTTGGAAAACGCGTCCACCAAAAGACAACTGTATTTTCAGTGAACCTCGTGAGTTATAATGGAGCTGAACCTTTTGCAACTACACCTTTGTTGAACGTTGCTGTTGGTCCTGATGTTACACGAGGAGAGCAAGAGTCTGCTAGCTGCTAGGCTAATTTTTTGAAATGTAGAGTGTGATAGGCATATTGCTAACACCATTAGCATGTTGTGTATGTGGGAAAATGTGTCCATGAGGGTCTCAGGTCAAACTAAGCGAGGACGGATTCCTTCAGCGGACTGCTGCTACATGTGAGGAGAGCACGCTAGCAACTAGCATCCAGTGGCTACCTTACTTTAGCCTGGCTCACTAGGCTGACGTTATTCACACGGCGAGAGGCGTGCAGACACATATGCAGCATTATCCAGAAAAAACAAACAGCTCCTTAATATGAGAAAACATTTGAATAAGGACGTACAATACTTCCCTCTGCCTCGTCTGTTGTTTTCCATGCAATTATGTAGTAAAGCAGAGAAATAACCAGACAAATAAAACAAAACAAACAATAGAAAACCCACACACTGCATGTCTCCTCTCCAACCTGCAGTCAAACATCACACTGTCGCCAGCAGCACATTCGAAAGAACAACAAGGTGACTCCGTGTTGTCGTCTCATTGTGTTGAAAAATTATGTCTCAAACGAAATGTGTCACTTTTTTAAATCATTATTGGTCTAATCTGCCGAATCTTCGCTGATCCTGAGACGTAAAAACACAAACATTCACTTTGTTTCTGACACGACTGTGTGTAAACAGCCCAAAGAATTAACAGTTAACTTTCTGTCCGACATTTTTCTTTTCACAACACCAGAAACAGCCTCAGACACCATGTTGAATAAACGCCTGGTCAATGAAGTGTGATGTAGTGGAGGGGAGGTGGGTCACATGAGGGTCCAGCAGGTCACAAAGGGTTAATGTTGTGTCATTGACTTAGTGTTTCTATAGACGGCATCGCCTGTGGCACCGCACGTCATCCATACATGTTATTGAATATTCCTACACGCACACATACATGTACATACATGTTCTGTCCCTGCATGTGGGAAAATGTCCGCTACACGTCAGGTTTCAGTGACCATATCTGAAAAGATGCCATTTTGGGGTCGACTCAAGGCTCTTTGAGGTTGTTTTGAGTCTCTTTGCAGTCGTTTGTGTCTATTTTTAATCATTTTGAGTCTCTCTGAGATCGTTTGTATCCCGACGAGGCCACATTGCATCTCTTTGCAGTCTTGGGCCTCTTTGAAGTCATTTTGCTTTTGAGTCTACTTGTGGTCATTTTGTGTCCTTGCAGTCATTTTGCGTCTCTTTGTGGTTGTTTTGAGTCTCAGTTTTTGCATTTCTCTTCTGTCATTTTGCATTGCTTCACGGCCGCTTTGAATCTCTGACATCGTTTTATGTCTCTTTGTGGTCATTTTGCGTCATTTTGTGTCTCTTTGCTGTTGTTTTGCATCTCTAAGCTTATTTTGTATCTCTTTTAGGTAATTTTGCATCTTGTTGAGGTCATTTTACATCAGTCTTTGCATCATTTTTTGTCTCTCTGCAGTCGGTATGTGTCATTTTGCATCTCTTTGATGTCATATTGCGCCATTTTTTGTCTCTCTGCAGTTGGTATGTGTCATTTTGCATCTCTTTGATGTCATATTGCGCCATTTTTTGTCTCTTTGCAGTTGGTATGTGTCATTCTGCACCTCTTTGAGGTCACTTTGAGTCTATTTGCAATTTTGAGTTTATTTGCAGTCATTTTTTGTATCACAGTGAGATCGTTTTGCATCTCTGTGATCATTTTGTATCTTTTCACATTTATCGCGTGACACTTTGTGGTCATTTTGCGTCTCTGCTGTCGCTTTGTGTCTGTAGTTTAAAGAAGGTTTTTAATAGACTGTGAGTTTATGCTGGAAAACTGACAAAATAAAGTTTATTCAAACCAGTCAGGTTCATACAACAAATCCTTAAGTGATGTATTAAATTAAATGACCACACAAACAACGTGGGGCCTGTGCGTCCTGCAGATGGGACTGTTGAGGCCTCAGGGGCCCCTGAGTACATTTATTCACCCATAATTGTAAGTTGCTAACTGTATTTTATTTTACTTTTATTTTTTCTTCATTTGAACTGAGCACATACAGCTTACTGACTCTGTGTTCTTTGTTTTTATTTTTTATGTATATTTTTGCAGGTTTGACATTAAACTAAAGGCTAAAAAAAAGGGTGATTAATTTAAAGTTGGAATTTGCCTTTAGTTTTACTGTAAAATATAAACACATTGATTCAGCCTTTGGTGTATCAATATTTAAAACAAAAAGCTTGCAGCACTTTAACTTTTGATACTTGAACTTTTGGCACACCATTAAAACTTGTGCAGGAGTTACAAAGTGTGTGACGAGGACTGCGTTCACTCTCTCAGTTACCTTCTGGTCCACGATGGAGCACGCCACCTCCCGGACCTGACTGAGGCTGAGCTCTGCGGCGTCCAGCAGCACCGGCTCCCTGCTCAGACCGATCTGGATGTGGAAGGAGATGACATCGCCACCTCCTCCCCCTCCTCCACCACCACCACCACCACCTCCTCCTCCTCCTCCCCCGGTGCCGGTGTTGGTGTTGTTTGTCCCCCCTGAGAACGGGAGCGGGCTGGGCGCACGGATCAGCGGAGGCGCACTCATATGAGCCTTTTCCCCGGTGGTCTCCAACGCTGCCAGGAAACAATTAGGACTCCCGACGCTGATTAAATGACCGCACGGGTGAGTGAATGGGGAGACGAACGGGTCCAGGTGGAGCAGCCAGAGGAGGGAGCTGAAGCTGGAGAGGCGCTCGGACGCACGGAACTCCTGGAAGCGTCAGAAAAGCGCAAAAACAAAGAGTTTCCGACAAAAACGACGACTGATTAACTACAAGAGAACTGAGAGGGAAAGCGCAGAAGAGCCGTGAGAAGACAAACAGGGACAGGACGTGGATACAGAGGGAATAAGGAGAGCCATAATGACTACATGACTGGACCACAGAACAGCGTGGAAACCGGTGATGCGGGTGACAGAGCCATGGACGTCAACAGTGGCTGGAGAGGAGGAGGAGGGAGGGGAGGAGGGGAGAGGAGAGAGAAGAGGAGAGGAGAGAGGGAAGCCTCCTGGACTGATGGATGATGGATGCATGACGGGAGAAATGTGCAGAGAGAGTTTATCTACAGTCTTTAATGTGAGAAAGTGAGTTTAACTTCATCATGTACAGCCTGATGTTTAAAGATTATGAAGAGTTTTTTCACTTGTTGGATAATCTGTCCAATAAACTGATGATTTTCAAAAAGGAAACTTGTTATGAATTCATTCTTTGGTATTTCATGGTTGAATTAAAAGGTTATGACTTTAAAAACTAACAAGACGGGATCAGAGCTTTAAACAGGATTTCAGAAGGGAAACTTTTTCTGATTTGAACTCACATTTTATTTATACAGTTTGCTGTTATATTTTCTGCAGGTTTTATTTAAATGCAGCGCATCTTTTGAGAACATATGTTCGTTCTGAATAAAGACTCAAAACTTGTCTCTATTTCCTCTAATAATTAGAGCCAGATTGCAAAGTTCTTTCATGGAAACTCTTTAGGATGTTTCAGCCTTGTGAGAATAATCCTTGTCTTTTTATTTCCTCACATAAATACTGAATCTTTATTATATTTATTCTTCTGTTGAAGAAACAATGAGCCAATTACAGCTTAGGATGCTCTCACACCTGCCCGTCCCAAGTTCATTTGCCCCCTCAGTGTGAACACAGCAACCTCACTCAGTTGCGCACCAAAACCAAGACGGTGTCGGCCTGCTTAGTTTGTGGTGAGAACGTGGATGAATTTTTATACAACTCACCTGTTTACATTTTATTAAAGCTTCGAGTTAAACATAATCAAGGGCGGGGCGCTTTGAGGGACAGTGTTCTTATCCCAACTCGTCACACATTGACACTTGGTCAGTGCCGTTCTTGTTTACACAACATGCAAGGTATCCTCCTGTGTTTGTTTTGACATTTCAGGACGGCGTGACATTTATGCCTTTTAAATTCATCGTGTCTTTAAAGGGGAACTAATGTTTTTTCAACCTGGGCCCTATTTTCTGATCTCCTTTTGTCTAAATGAGTGACAGGATGTTCAGTATGTGACATTCTCCAGTATGAAGCTAGAGCTGACCTGCCTGCAGCCCGTGAGCGCGCACTATATTAAATAATAGGGCACTCAGACAGCATCAAACAACGTCAAAATACGTCCACTAAAAGTGCAAGTTTTGACTTGCTACAACAAACACGTCTGAAGTTTTTCCCCAATTTTGACCAACTGGATCTGGATGAGCCATTTGAATGTGATGACGCCCGTATTTATTTGAACACGGACGCAGAGCTCATTGGAACTGAGGAGCGGACGAGGAGAGAGAGGGAGCAGCAACAGGCAGAGGAACATGTCTGAATCCAGCTAAAGGTAAACACAGACGTTCATTTCTCCTTTCCGTTATGTTGTCAGATAATTATACTAACAATCTGAGCCTATCTGTGTGAAAAAAATGCACTTTTAGTGGACGTAGTGCCCTATTATTTCATACAGCGCACGCTCATGGGCTGCAGGCAGGTCAGCTCTAGCTTCATACTGGAGAAATGTCACATACTGAACAATCTGTCACTCATTTAGACAAAAGTAGATCGGAAAATAGAGCCCAGGTTGAAAAAACATTAGTTCCCCTTTAACATTTATTTCCTTGTGCAACAAAAGCTTGTGGTTAGGTTTAGAAACATCATGGTTTGTCATTCATGTGGGAGCAAACACAGGTGAAAGTCCAATGTTTGTTGGACCCATCCTTCTCCCCTCCTGCCCACCCTAAAGGACTCTCCTGCTCCTTGTATTATGTCGTTACTGCCAACATTTCAAACTGATGCCGTTCAGCAGCGTATCATAATGCTGTGACAGGTGCCGTCGGGCTGCATTATTAACTGACGCCACCTGTCCACACATCATACGGTCACAACAGGTCCCTAACCCCACTACAAACTGGCCAAAGCGGCCATATTTGATGCCTTCGGAATAAACATGGACTGGTCTGCTGCACCTTCTCACCCAGATATGGTCACCTCTGGCTCCAAAATACCAAGATGGCGACACAAACCAATGGGTGACGTCACTGTGGCTGCGTCCATCACTTACACACTGTATGCTTCCACATTAGTTCATATCATATAGGTACATCTCCACAAGCATTAAGTGAGGAAAATAAATCCAGTTCCAATTCCTTATGACAATGAAATATTTTACACCACGTCACATTAACGTTGAATAATTCATATCATTTAAGCCTAACACACACACACTCCTCTCTTGAGCGTCCAGCAGCGATTACAGCTTAAATATCAAGACTGTACTTCTCTGGAGAAAAAAGCTTTTTTTGTGCTGCATGTCGATCACAGAGCCGTTGATGTAAAGATGACGAAATACAAACATTACAGTGCTTTTTATCCAGAAGAATGCCGCTGCCCAGGCAGGTCCTGCTCTCTCTAATATGATGGTGTCGTTGACGTATGGCAGCAACGGGCTCACACAGTCAGTGTGGCGTCTACATGTGGGTCCATGGTGTGAACAGCGTGGGAATCAGAAAAGTGTGGATGATGATGTTTGCAGCTGTATGTTGACTGATCCATTAGTCACTGCTGGTCAGGATGAATCTGCAAAAGACAAGTCAGAGTATAAAGAACAAATTGTTCCAGCTCATATTTAATAACTCTATCTATCTATCTATCTATCTATCTATCTATCTATCTATTGCAGAGAGGGAAGTGTGTTGGTTGCTAGGAGACACAATCACACACACACATATAGATATATACACAAAGACACACTCCTGCCAGCCCTCCCACGCTTCAACCTTGTCTCCATTTACTTCCATTTATTACCAAGGATGGTGCCAGAAGTGTGGTGTGTGTGTGTGTGTGTGTGTGTGTATGTGTGTGTGTGTGTGTGTGTGTGTGTGTGTGTGTCTGTGTGTGTGTGTGAACAGTGTGTACCTGTCAGGTCAGCAGGTCAGTGTTTGGATGACAAACAAACAGAACAAACAGGTGCCAATATTGTCATAATAACTAAATATTGTAATGAAGATGAACTTGTTATTAAGTCAGTGAGTGTGTCATGTGATAACACTTCATTAACACTCACACTCACACACGCTGAGCATCTTACATTAACTTTAACCTAAAGAGGGAGAACACAGTCGTATGGATCAGTTTGTTATAATGGCTTTAACACTAGTTTATTCAGTGTAATGTGGCACAGTGCACATAATTGTATATTCTTACACACTTACAGACTCTGCAAGTTATATATCTTATGTGCATCATGCACATTTGTATTCTATTTTATTGTATTTTATTACTTTACATTTATATACCCTACACCAAAACCTAAATTTGTATAAATCCCAAGTAATCATGAGTTGGTAATTCGTGCATAACCCACATAGTTTGGCAGGTGTGATCCAGTGCGCTGCAGCTCATTAACAGACGACCATGTAAGGTTCTTGCTACTTTTACTGAAAGATCTGAACTTCCTCCACCTCTGCGTTAGCTTAAAATCACATTTGGACAGCCGCTAATTAAACTTGACTTCTCACATGAAAAAACGTTCTCGAGAGCTGTGACGCACCAGGAAGTATCTTTTTGGACATTGTCTCTATAATGACGGGAACGGGGGTCATTTAGCTCGGGATATTTCTCGACCTCAACAATGAGTCTCCTCTCACACATTCTGGGTCACACACGAGACACAGCAACAGCTACAGAGTTCTCTTTATACATCAATGGTGAGGAGAGGAGTCGAGCTGCTATAGGAGCAGAGAAAAAGAGCTGCTATGGGAGCTGGAGTGTACAAGCAGAGAGCAAGAGGGGAAAATGCATTTAATTCAGGGGGTGGTGAGGCTGGAAATAGTAATAATAGTATAATACAATGGCGTGAAGTGTTGCAGGACATGCGTCTAGCTGCCGCCGGTGTCAAGTTGTACATTGAAAATAATAAAGACAAAATATAAGTGCGGCGTTCACTGCTGGTGTGTTTTGACCTTTGCCCCCTTAACTTTCCCAGGAAAAGCATGTTAGTTAACTTTGAGTCATTTCAGCTTACGTCCTCATCAGTTTCCTATTGCTAAACTCAACCTCTGTAACTTCCATCCATCATGGACGTTTACAGGCATATTTTAGGACGACTCAGGGACAGTTTGACAACCTGCTGTGTATCGTTGGGTCGTATATCTCTGGGTATCCAGCAACTATTACCACCAGTTTCCCCTCCATTGTTTACCAACTGTAAACTTGTTGCCTCCAGCTGCCAAAACACTTTGTGTGATCGAAACTAAGAAGTCAGAAACGTAGTTGATAGAAAAAAGGAGATGATGCAGATTTTAAAAGAAGCTAAAGACCAAAATCAACGGAGACAGTCTCCAGAGGTTTTAAAAAGACTTAAAATCCACTTATCCTTGTGAACACAGTCCAAATATTGAGTACTCTGATGCTCAGAAGTCATAACCATGGAAATCTGTCTTGCTCAGATTTTCCTCCTACGTGAGTTTGAATAACGTTTGAGTCGATCAAACTTTGCCCTGAAGGGCAGCACACACCGGCTGCTTCATCGTGGTTTAACGTGACACAGAGCAGAATATGTCGCTGTGCTGAAAGTGAAAACATCTTAATTTCATCCTGAGTCAGAGGAGCTGTAACAATGAAACATCACTCAGGTTATTTTTGTAACTCCAGGTGCTGTGACTGACAGATTAACCTGCAGGAAGTGATTTGCTCCAGTATGACAGATTAAATTTTCCGTATTTGGTCGAGAGGACGTGACGTCCAGCAGTAATCCCATCTGAAGTGGCGCTAACAGCATGAGATCTAATAATCTCCCTGCTTTATCATCACATACCAAGCTGTAAACTCTTCTTCTATCAGACACATCCGCCGTCCTCCTCTCACTGATTCACTGCGCCAGGGTTCAGCTCCCTGTAGATCCTCCCGGCTGAAAATGTGCAGTGTAGTAATCGTCTTTATTTATAGAGACGTGTGTTAAAACAGTACGATGAAGATGAGTCACGGAGGATGATGCCTTGGCTCCAAACTTCATGACGGCAGAACTTTATTCGTCAGCAGGGAAGGTACAAAGAGAGAAGAGTCTTCACCGATTAAGAAGACAGCACTGTTTTTAGGTTCAAATGACTCAAAGCATGTTACGTTCTCCTGAAAAACATCCTCTCGTCATCGTGTTGGAAGAAGCTCTTTGTTGTTCGCTGTGTGTTGAACCTCAAAAAACATGTCAGTGTGACCCAGCGCTCCCCGAGGCTCAACATGGGGAAGAAGGTTAAACGTCTGCACAACCTGGAGACGACCGGTCAGCTCGTTCTGACTCCCTGCTGAAGCTGTTTTGTCAGAGTTGTCAGAAACAAAAAAACAGAGATCGCCTCCGAAGAGATCCACGGTCTCTTCATATCAACACAACACAGACGTCACTAGAGTCAGCTGGTTCAGTATGTACCGACATGGAAAAAAAGTTGATTGTCTACATTTTCCTTAAATCTCTATTCAACAACTTTAACACTTTGAATTCATTAACCCTTTCATTTCTATGTGTTGAGACCGCTCTCACTCTGAAGTCGTCACAGTGCGGCGCTTGGACAGTGACTTGCGTCCTTTAACGCTAGCATGACACGCAGCTAGTTGTGGTTATAGTTTAATGGTGCCCCGCAGCGTCAGGTGGAAACACGGCAGGACAAGGACGAAAATGAAGGCGCCAAGTCCAGCTGGGGCGGATGGAAGAGGTGGTGGATGAGTCCAACCAACACATGTCACCCGAGAGAGCGGTGTGCCAGTTCTGGGATTTTAGTTAGGTGAAGTTACGTTTATTTTAGGCCACAATATTGTTTTTATCTTTCTCTTTCTCTAAAGACATCTTACATTTATAGTTCATCAGTAAATGTGTTACAGCAATATATTTGGTTATGATGATAACATGTTTTGCTTCTCAAAAACTACTAAAAAAACAATATAAACCTTCTGAACTCTGCTATAGCAATGATCTGCCAGTGTTGGTATATCTTCTGCCGCCACCACCATCTTTTGGCTGCTTGTAGCAGGACGTAATGTTGTTAACGCAAGTGGACTAGTGCAAAAGACGGAAGTCTTGGCTTTCTGTTGCAAAAAAAAAAAACAGTTACAGTTTCTTTTTTTAAATTTGAGATCGATTTTATAAAATCACGTGAACAACGATCTCACGCACCATGACAGGACAATACAGTGACATCATGACATGTTTTCACCATATTTTGGACTGCTTGTAGGATAACACAGTGACGTCATAGCGAGCGAACAATGTGATGGTGCACAAAAACAGGTATCTTAGCCATTTGGAGCAAAAACAATGAACGCTCTAGCTCTTATAGTTTTTATTTTAAATCGATTTTAAACAGGATCAGAGAAAAAGAAAGAAAGAAAGAAAAGAAAAGAAAGAAAAACACCCTGTTCTGTTTTCAGAAGGTTAATGAGCTGCTTTAAGTTGAAGAAAAAAAACAACTCAGCAGTAGCAGTGTAGCATTAGAGTTGATGGTGTTCCTAATAAAATGGCCACTGAATGTATAAAATCCCGTCCTACTGACCAGAAAATACGTCACCAAATATGTGTACTATCCACACCTAACTTACATCTTTCTGCAGACTGTGCTGCGTCACCCCTGTGGAGCAGCTTATATTCCAGCAGAGCTTACAGACACTCCGTGGCCACTTTATTAGGTACACCTGTGAATACTCAAGCTAGTTGCCAGTAAAAAATGTTGACATTGTACCCGTCTGTAAACCATGAACCTGTGACAGCGCTGTGGTTCAGTTTAGGCACAAAAACATTTGATATTTGTCAGAAAAAGGTTGTGTTTTGTCTTAAAATACCAGATTTTAGTGGCACAACAGGAAATGCAAGAATCACATTTTGTAGCACTGTCACCAGCTGGATAAACAGTGACCTGTTGCTACAAAACAGGATTTGTTGGTTGTTGGTGTTGAAGCTGAGCTCATAGGACTTGTTGTGAATAGAGAGAATAATCAGCACTTGCCTGGCGTCTTGTGTCTTGAGTGGGAGAAAGTACTTGCTGTATCGGAGTCATCAGGTGGGAACTCTTCTTTGTCCCAGGTGTGCCCCCCTCTGCTTTTACCCCCCATGTTGGACATGTTGCAGACCAGTTAGAGTCCCTCCTCTTCATGACAGTCTCAACCGACACTGACACTGTGAGAGAACTGTTAATTTAACTGTATGTTTATTCAGGCTGTACTGGTTCATGTTCCTGCCAAACTGAAGTCACAGTGATGAGCTGTAGCTCCTCCCAGGTGTGCTGCATTGCCTGACGAGGTGCATTACTCAGTGAGGTGCACCTGGTCTGAGACGGAGGGGCTTAACAGCTCCTACTCCAGCAGCAGAGGAGAGAGGTGTCTGGTGTGAGGGCTGCCCATTGCTGTCTCTCAGCCTGGGATTATCATCTTTTTATTCTATCATTGTCAACTTTTGCATGACGTCAGAGCAAGTCGGACACAAATCTAACTGGCATGTATTATGCAGTGATCTCCAGCAGCCATGTTTCAGTTAACCTGTTTAGATGCGCATCTAGAAGTACCACAAACTAAAATACGCTCGCTTTAGCCGGGTTTTGGTTGATTCGAAAAATGTTGATTGGCAAAACGGGGGATGGAAACAGTTATGTTGGAATTAAGTCTGACGTAGCGCACCTCTCTCCATGGTGATATCCACACTCCGGGTCAGGAAGGCGGTAATGCATTTACAAGCTGGTTGCCCACCGCCAGAAAACGTAGAAGAAGAATGCGAGACTTGTTTTGTTTCTGGTTCTGCGCGAAACTTGCGTGAGTTTGTAGTTTTCACCAAAGTCCGTACATTTAATGGAAACACACAGGATTCATATTTATTTTAATGCTCATTTCACAATGATTCCAATCACTTTTGGATGGAAACACAGCTAGTGATCAAATCTGCGCGGACTCATCTCATCTCAAACAAGCCTTTTGTCTTTGGGTCATTGGTAAAGTTGAACAACAGTCGAGTTCAACAAACAAGGCAGTTTACTGTGGAGGAGTTGCTGATGTAGGTGGATGACATCTGAAGTCCGTCTGTTCTTCTTCAGACTTCTCTAAAGGATGCTCATAAACAGATCTGTTGTCAGAGTCAGCGTGTAACATCAGTCAGCCGTGTTGTGTGGACTCCGTCTAACTGACTCACACTTTGATGTGAGGTGAGTCAGCAGTTCAACAGTCTGCTTTCAGGAAATCCAGACTCCCACTCCGACAACTCCCTCACTGACCTGCTCCTCCTCCTCAGTGTCTCTGCATTACAATAACTTTACACTTTACAAAGGCAGTGCGAGCCGAGTCTGGACCTCTTCTCTGTCTTCTCCATCAGCACCTCACTTGTTAGTGTGTTTCTGAGGAGACATTCTTGACCACTGGATTATGTTTCTTTTCCACTCCAGGAAGTTTTTTGTATCATATTAACATCCACCTGTTTTTAAGTTAAAGCAATTAAAATAGTTTGCTTAAAAAAGATGTAAAACTGTAAATGCTCTTGCTGTAAAGTGGATTTTGAAATCACAGCTGCTCTCTCACTCAGCACGTTTGCCATTTGCAATCACACAGGTGACGTCAACAGTCGTGATGTTTTTACATTAATCACAGTGTGAATCACAATCAATCAGCCTGACTCGGTATTTTGGTGCAGAATGAAAAACAAGTCCTGCAAAAGTCAAGAATCTTAAAAATATGTGACAGAATTTACAGTTTAAAAAAATGAATATAAATATTGAAGATAAAATGTGCAAATGTTCACAGTATAAAGAAAATGTGCAAAAATTATAATCCAGGTTTGTGTTAATGTGGCTCCTCTATGAGTCAGCGGGTTCATCTCAATACCTGATCTCACGTTAACGTTTTCCTCCCTTGGGTCTCTTCCTCACGCTCTTACCTTTCTTCCCTCTGGATTGAAACTCCACTGACAGCTTCACCCTGAGACAAACAGAGTTCAATTTTTGGAACTTTTCAGCATGCACCATGTCATGTGACGAGGACCAACCAATCACAGTCCGCAGATATCGTCTCCTTCTTCCCTAAATATCAGCCTGTGATAAATATGCAGGAGATGATGATTAGTGCAGAGCTGTCAGAGCTTTACATCTGTCCCATGGACAATGTGTTTGGCCTAATACACACTTACAAAACACCTGGAAGAAGATCAGCTCTGCACTCAGGATTTCAGGATATGGTGGTGGTTATGGTCGCTTAGCAACCTCAGATGCAACCTGCCTCTGCGCCCTTGAAAGTTGGCACAGAGTAGCATCTGACCTCGCATTGTTACAGAGGCAGCATGTGTACGGCCCCTTCGATCAGCCGCTGCGCTGTCCAATCAATAACTGATATCCAGTCAGGGGGTTTGCTTCTCTCTCCACTGAAAGCCCTCTCGACTCCTCTGATCACATTTAAAGACCTGGAACGTCACATAAGGTGACGAGTCTTGAACGATTCCCAGGTCAAGAGATCGAGGAGTCGAGGAGTCAGGAGGGACACTGGGATCATACAGAAAACATATTTCTGGGGAATTCTGATGATTTATTGTTACATAAAAACTTAGTGATGCATTTTCTTTCACCTTGTTAAGAGGCTCCGTTACTTAGTCGCCCACTGATGCCAGTCAAGAGTTTAAAACAAGAGAAAAAAGAATGAAAATTATTATAAGTGCAGTGTCCTTCATGGTGAGGGAGGCATGTGGAGAAGAGATGCAGCTGAACAGAGAGGAGAACGTTCAGAGCAGACGATCTGTTCTAACATACACAGATATTAAACACATACATTCTTGTGCAGCTTCACCAAGACGAACGTTTGATGCACAAACACGAGGCATTTAAGAGCACAGGCTCGTACACATGCTGCATTATGGGCCATTGAATCCATTGTTGCGTAGCTGAACAAAACGCGAGCTCAAATGTCAGAGTGACACCGTCATGACACAGAAGGGATCCAAAGCAGCTATTTTTCAGGCTGCGATGGCTGCACCCAATCGGTGCCTCTGTGCCACGCTGTCTTGGGCCCTGGGTCGGTGCCCCTCTACAGCTCTCCTGGTGTAACGGCTGCTCTCCTGGTGTCTGGGATCAACCTGATTGGGCTGCAGGTGCCGCCTCATGCTCCCAGTAGTGACAAGGACACTAGCAGAAGATCAAGCTAGAGAAGAATCAGTCAGGAAGGATGAGGAGAGAGCAACTGTCTGTGGACACCACATGTAAAACCACTGATCTGCAGCAAAGCAGCTGAAACTGATTCACAATCAATTGCGCTTCTTAAATGGACACATTGATATCACTGAAGTTTAACTTCCTGTTAGACTGTGACCATTCGGTGTTCCCTCTTGCACAGTGCAGAGATACTACTCGTAAGCCAAATAAAGTGCTAGTGTCAGGGTCGAGGTAAAACAGGTGACAGGCTGCTCTGTGCAGGTGATTTGTTCCTGTGTTGCTCAGAGGCTTCAGGGAAGCTTCAATATTAAACATATTTCTCAAAGCGAGCTGAATTATTGCCTCATATAAATCTGTAAATAAGCAACATTCTCTGTGTCTGAATTATAGACACACACCATGAAATTATTCTGTGTGTGTGTGTGTGTGTGTGTGTGTGTGTGTGTGTGTGTGTGTGTGTGTGTGTGTGTGTGTGTCACAGCTCCTGGAACAGTACATTCAGCTAAAGAGACTGCAGGTCAGACAATAAGCGAACCTGTTGCCATGGAGATCCGTGTAACAAAAACAGGGCTGTTAAGTGTGTGTGTGTGTGTGTGTGTGTGTGTGTGTGTGTGTGTGTGGTTATTATCCTGTCAGGGCTGCACTTCATTCAAACGTCTCTCTGTAACTCTCCTCCGACAACAACAACATGGTGCGATTGGATCGTCTCGGTCAGGTGATCAATCACTGAGACAAACAGCCAATCAGCTGCTGACTCTAACTGACCCGTCCTCATACTTTGATGCACCAATATATATAATTTATAGAAATATAAGTTGATAGAAAAAGGCAGGAGAATATAAATGACCATAAATACAGATCCTACAATATCAAAATCATCTTTTCAGATATTCATAATCAGCGATGGCGCTGTGGGGCGCTAAGAAATCTGTTCTTTGTGTGTGATTACAGACAGCCTGCTGACATCATGGACACAAAAGACACGTGACATGTAATACAATAATGTCAGGCTCTGGAGTGACATATAACACACGTGTCAGCAACACTTCATAAACAATAACAATGTCATTAACATGTCAGGAACAATCATTTACATCTCTGTCACATTGCGGCTGAAAGTTGTGGACATTTTCTGTTAGCCGCTAACTGCTAACAGCTGCTTTTTCAATGTCCCATAGTGGATCGCGTGCATAACACATCGTCAAAACGTCACATCCGTGCCACCCATGATCCCGTCCTGCAGGCTGTCCCGTTCATACAGACATAATTTCAGCAGTGGTACTACCTCCATTCCCGGCTCAGAGGCAAGACAACTCTGTCCCCGCATCCCGCGATTGAACCTTATAGACAGAATGGCGAGGCAGCACAACGGTGTCAAATTCCCACCGCGGAGAGGTGATGTAATGGGCCTTCCTCTGTCACTTCTGGCCGCCATGCCACAAAGATTTGCATTTCCGAGATCAGTGAAGACGTGCGAGATGGACCTTCTGTTGAGGACGTCCAAAAGACATTTTTAAAAGTCTCTTTGTGTTCAGCTCTCAGCACGTCTGTAGCTTCTAACTGAATCTCTGTGGTTTGGAGTTTAGTTTCTCTCCTGCGTCCTGTTCTTACTTTAGATATCTGTTTTATTTTACTGTTTCATGTTCGCTATCAGCTAGGTTAGAAGTTGTGTGAAGTTGCTGCTCGTCAACTCAACATTTTATTTTGCTGCTTCACAAGAAAAGTGTTTACATGACAAAATAACAGGGGGCTTTTATTGTGAAGAATCTACAGGAAATTAATTAGTGGACCACTGTTAGTGTCTTATCTTCAATAAAGACACGTCTGATAATGCTGCAGGGAGGAAGAGTGAAATCAGAAACAGCCACAGTGAGATGTTGATGAAGATCTGCAGACAACAGGCTCTTTCTGCACCTCTGCAAACAGCTCACCTCCAACAGGTGAACTTCTTCTACCTGCCCTGCTGTGGAAAAACACACGCAGCATAAATAACAGGCGACTTCAGCCGTGGATCAGCTGCTGCTTCCAAATGTCATCACTCAAGACAAGCGTCATCAGTTTAAGACACACCTTCATGAAGGTAGCTGACAGCCCAAAAGCAAGGGCTTATTAAAGGCAGCTGGTCAGTCAATCCGCCGATCTCTCCCATGATGCAGCAGTAGTTATTTTTAAAGGCAGATGATCAGTGTGGAGGCTCGGGACACTGAAGCGTCTCCGCTGAAGCTCCATAGTAACTGTATGTTATGTGACATTAACAGACACAGTTTGATCTCTCGGTCCATCTGTGAGACCTGAAACCATCAGGAGCAGAGCGCTCCGCTGTGAACACACATCCACTGACAGTCACAGAGAGGGACACTGAGGGGACACTGAGGGGACACTGAGGGGACAGAGAGGGGACACTGAGGGGCGAAATTAAAAGAAAGAATAATAATTAGCCGTGTGTAACACAGGCTGTCATGTAACATTTATACCTCATCATGCTGCATGTTGTGTTCATGCACTCAGCATAAACATTATATAATGCACACAGAGCGAGGACAGGACTCAGAGATATCAGCTGACATCATCTTTACCAATCACCTCCAGCTCATCACTCCATTCTTTGAGGCTGATTTTCTCTTTTGACTTCCAGTGTCTCAGCACCACCATGGATGTTTTTCATCATACAGGTCTTCTAACCAGTTTTCCCACGATAGATTTTTTATTGATCCCTGATGACTTATTCGCCCTGAGCGGGATGTGTCATTTCAGGTTCATCTCATCATTTGTTTTTAAACAAAATCCTATATATATTTAGTCAGTCCACAGGAGGCTACAGGCGATCAATACAAGTCAAGGATGGTCTCAGTTTTTAGGTTACGTTGCAACCTGTTCATCATTGGCAATAAATAACAATTGGTACATGTAAGAAGTTACTGACAGAACCTTTAAGTAAGGATTGAATGTGGGATTTTTACTGGTACTACTAACCAGTGGCAGCTGCTGGTCTTTCAAACAGGGGAAGCTCATTTTAAGTTTACATCTTAAAATGTGTCATATTGTAGCGAGGCAGTAACTTATAAAAGGAACATTTAGTTGACGCCGTTTTTCAACCACACTCATGCCATAGAACCACAGCAACACACACCTCAAAGATTTCCACATGGGTTTAATGGTGAAAATGAGCGATTTCTCTTCTTGAAATAAGGAACTCCGGATGACACTCTGTCAGAAGACTCCACTCACAAATATCCGGGTGGGACTGAGCTTGAAATGCTAAGTGCTGTCAATCACAAAGGGGTTCAGCCTTTTAGACAATTCCTCCAATCATCATGCAGACACCGAGCGTCCTCTCCTGCCTACCGCTCCATTAGGTCCCAGGGAAGCTGAGCCTGCCCGGAAGTGACGATTTTGACCGTCTCGCTTTGCTGCATGAAAAAACACCTGCTCAGTGCTGTGTCATAGGAACGCCTGGAGGCTCCGCGTCCACCGTGCTGACACAAGAATGTATGACAGGTCGTGTTTGAAAACTGGTGATAAACAGCTGACGTTTGAACATCATAGTCATGATGTTAAACACATCCTAGCGCACATTTAATGCAATGTAAATTATTATTTTAATGTAAATTCAATAGTGCATGGAGCCTTCTCCTTCTGAAACTCTCCCCAAACACAAAACAGCACCGACCTTTCCCGGCTCCTCTTAACTCATCAAAACAGCTTCTAATGTGTGAATTGTGTTGTGTGTATTTTACCGTTTTTATGTCAGTAAAGGGTCTGAGTCCGTACCCAACCTCTTCCAGAGAGATTTGACATGAGGTGTTTTTATGATTGTGTGTGACAGTCTTAAAACTTGAATGTTGGTTGCGTGTGAATCCAGCTGTTTTTCACTTTCACATTCAGATTAGTTTGTTATCATATTTATTTGTGATCCACAAATAATAATAAGTAATGATCCGCCTACACAAAGTGTGGAGGTGGAACACAGCGCCGCCAAAAACCCATTAAAACAGAAAATCAGAGAAAATACCTTCAGAACACAAACTCACACTGAAGTCTGTTCAGTAAATCATTTAAGAAAATAAAATAAAAAACGTATTTAAATGTTTGACTCTTCACAGAGAGCGACTCCTCTCTCTCTCCTCCAACATGCTCGCCGCACTGAGCGCGCTCAGACTGATGAGACTTTCTGCAACACCTCAAAACACACACACACACTCGCACACACACACACACTCACACACACACATGAAGCTCAGTTACTCTCAGTTATTCACACGCCATTGTGGCAAGCTGAACACACACTGCTCATTCACACTCGTACATCACTAAAGCCGAACACACACACGCAGAAACACCACTCTGACAGATTTGACACCCACCACCCGTTGTTACATTTTTACAGCCCCCTCCTCCCTCCATGGGTGCTATTCCCGTCACTGTGGGGTGTGCGAGATGCAGCAAAGTGCTAAAAAGCCGCCGTCTCTTCCCAGTAAACTTGGTGTCGTTGTTGTATGTTGTTGTGCAAATGTTTTGAAGGGAAGTTTGCCGACGGCGGCGCGTGGCGAGGTACAACAGTAGTCAGAGGGCAGCGGCGGGAGGGGCTGCGCCGCGCCGCAGGAAACCAAAAAACGTGTCAGCGTGCGGGGCACAGGTCACGCCTCCCGCATGTTACAGTTTGTCTTAATTACTTTCACATTCTCTGAAACTGAACCTCGTCTCAGCAAACACTGAAACACACACACAAACATGAGACGCCGCCTGGGTCTGAATCTGCCAGAGACACAACAATATACAGGCTGTTCTGTGGAGGAGTCTTTCTGCTGCTCCACCTCTGCTACACCTCTACAGCTCTGCTCCACGTCTTCAACTCTACTTTGTCTCTGCACTTCTGCTCCACCTGTACAACTCTATTCCTCCTCTGCAACTCTGCTCCATCTCTACAGCTCCGCTCCAAACCCTAACGCTGTTCACTCTCGACAATTCTGCTCCACCCCTGCAACTTTGTTCCACCTCTGCAACTTTTCTCCACCCCTGCAATTCTGCTACATCTACTCTGCTCCACTTCTGCAGCTCTGCACCACCTCTTGCAACTTTGTTCCACCTCTGCAACTCTTCTCCACCCCTGAATCTCTGTTTAATCTCAGCAACTCTGCTCCATCTCTGCAACTGTGCCCCATCTACTCTGCTTCATCTCTGCTCCACCTCTGCAACTTTTCTCTACCCCTGCAACTCTGCTACATCTACTCGGCTCCACTTCTGTAACTCTGCTCTATCTCTACGGCTCCACTCCAAACCTGCAACTCTGCTCCATCTCTGCAACTGTGCTTCATCTACTCTGCTTCATCTCTGCACCTCTACTCCACCTCTGTTACTCTGCTCTATCTCTACAGCTCCGCTCCACCTCTGCAACCCTGCTCCATCAGTGCCACTCCGTTCCACCAATCTCAGGAATACTGCTCCACCTGTACTACTCTGTTCCTTTATTGTCGTAACCATAACGACAAAGCTTATCTACCTTAAGGGAGACCTCGTTTCAACCTGATCCACAATCTCTCCAACATTGTTCTGCTGATCTACGTCAGGTTACAAAACGTTCTGTGAGACACTGACCAGTGATAATATTTAAAGTACAAACATGAATCCATATATTAGTGAACAGATTTATTGACACATAATGTTCCTGCTGTAAATTAAAGTCAGTCGACACGTTGATCTGGTGTCAGTCTCACTCTGACAGTGACTGACACCACCCGTGCAGCTTATCTCCATTTTTGATTCACAAATATTAAGAGCCCTGATCACTTCCTTTGTGATCAATAAGAGCCAAATTAGTGTCTGATTGATTGAAGCATGTCTGACTTCAACACTTCCACAATTCTGATAATTGAGTTTTTCACACCTGTCTGATGTGTGAAGCTGCAGCGTCTCGATGTGAAGCTGCTGAGTGAAATGTTCGCATAACTGACAGGTGGGACGGGAGAAAAAAAAAAACTACAAAAAATAAAAAGTAAAATTATGTTAAAAAAACTGAACAATGTACACACAGTGGTGTGTGTGTGTGTATGTGTGTGTGTGTGTGTGTGTGTGTGTGTGTGTGTGTAAACACCTGTTTGCTTGTAAATGAACCTGACAGCCTCTCAATAAACATCTTATTTGTTTCCAGTTTGTCTGATGTGACGGCGCCCTCCTGCGTCCTCACACACACACACACACACACACACACACACACACACACACACACACACACACACACACACCTAATCATGGGTGGATTATGAGACAATGGGCCCCTGGGCACAGACATGTTAAAGCCCCTCTCCACCTCTCCTACACAGGAGCCAGACACACAGACTTTGTGCTGGTTTTTGCCTCTTGTTGTTGTGTCTCTTTGTAGCTCCTCTTCATCTCTTTGTGTTCATTTTTTGTCACAGGGGTGGCAGGTTGAGCAAAGCACCCCAGACGTCCCTCTGCTGAGCAACACGTTCCAGCTCCTCCTGGAGGGCCTCTGATTATCAAAAAATATTCTCACTGTCTATTTCTGCAGAAACCAAAGAACAGGTGAAACTCCTATTCTCTGGATGTTCTGTGGCTGCACCAGGCTTTGAAGCCAATTTTCATAGTGGCCAAACAGTGTTACTGTAATTTCTGGGGTCTGTCACATGATGCCATGGGGCCCTAAAATATTTTTTCCCCATAGACTTGAATCAGGAGACAGAGGTTAAATCTTTTTGAGCATCACAACCCTCGTTGCACTATCCAGGTCCCGTCTATTTACTCCCATAACATTTTAAGAATACTTTTATCCCCACTCAAGTTAGCAGAGCACTAAGTCGTAAATTAGCCACTCAGCTGTGGCTAATGCACCTGCTCTGTGGGCTCAGTGATGCAGAAGCAGCACCTATTATCCATCTAATTTCACACAGTGGAAATACAGATTTTTTTTGGCTTCATGCACCACGTAGCGACTTTAGGAATGAACAGTGTTCCACCGCCAATGCTGTATCCAGGTCTCGTAATACATCCATGATGCAGCAGGACCAGCTACCAGAACAAAGAAAAGAGAAGCTCAGATTGCAGCACACGCAGAGGGAGTTTGACTTAACTACATGTTGCAAAACCATTTCCCTCAGTGGAAACAAATCTTTTATTTACTTTAACTTCACAGATAAGAAACAATAAACTGTGAAGACAATAAAGCCTCCACAAAAATAGCATTTGAAGTCTTGTGTGTGATTTATCCTGGCTTCAGATGAGCAGAGGAAATCTCTGCTAGCTGCTAGGCTAGTTTATACAATGTAAAATGCCATAGGCTTGTGCTAATAACGTTAGCATGTTGTATTTGTGGGGAAAATGTGTCCAGATAAAGACAAGTGTTTGTCTGTGAATGCTGCGAGTTATAGTGAAGCTGATTTGTGGACTTGTGTTTGAAACTGTCGCTATTAATGTTTAATGTGTGTTTAATGTGTGTTTCAGGCGTATTTTTAACTAAACTTCACTTCACTGTTCTCCACCTTTATGCCCCCAGATACTGCTCTGGTTCAATGTTGCTTTCACTCTTGAGTATCTTTCATCTGTATGTTCTTGTGTCTTAATGTATGACTTAATAGACTCTATGTTTTGTTTTAAGGTTTTCTGTGTGTTTTTGAACATTTTCACTATTTCAAAACAAACTAATCTACTTTAATTAAACCCAACACATACTGTATATCACAGTGTTTTGCTTTACCACGTCTTATTTCAGCCATTTTAATTACCGCACAGATGCAGAGTTTGCGAGGATTCAATCATGTTCAAACCAAAGTCATTATTTTCTCCTGAAGGCAACAACAATAACACATCCTGAAGTTTCTGAATTACAGCAAACACGATTTCCAACCCTTAACCCAGGGGCACACACACATGCACACGATTGTGAATTTCAGGGTGACAATGACACCCTTCCCTCCATGCTAGCTGTTTCCCCAGTGAGTTTTATGTAAATATTGACGAGCGTCGACGCCTGCAGCCACAGTGCAGGAGCTGTCAGCTTACATGTTTCATTTCCTTTGACATATGTTGATGAACGAGAGGATGGAAGTGACGCTGCAAAAGGTGACAAGTCTTTGCATGTGATTTTATCCTGTGTTTAATCCTGCTGAGTTGGTTTTACAGCTGCGTAAAGAAACAAGATGCTTCTGTTCATCGTTTAGTTTCTGAGGTGCAGCTTGAAGTCACGTCTACCTGCTGTTTTCATCCCAACACGACAGTGATTCTGATTTAATGCTTTAACTATTAGTCAATGCATTGATCAAACATTTATTGAGCCAAGATAGCAAATTCTCCTGTTTTATATGTTTGTGACATTTAATGATGTCACATTAGGCCCTTGGAATCAGGATTCTTCTCTATTTTCTGACCAACTGATCTGTTAAAGGTACAGAATGCAACTTTTTAAACGATCATTTTTTATTGTCAATGGGTGAACAGATTGTAACTCAAAAACTGAAAGTCTCTGACTTTCTTGGTTGCCTGTGGACTGACTTCTATGTGAGCGGCACGGGCTGAATTTATCCTCAGCAAATATGGATCAGTGGTTCCCAACTGAAAAAAACGGATTTTTATTTATCCCATGTTTACACGATCAGTTGTGAAAACAATATCCCTGTTTACACAAAAATGCAGAAACGGCAGCTTTTTGCTGCAATTAGCATGCCAGGCCAGTAGGTGGTGATACACCATATGTGAAACAACAGAAGGAAGCTCTGCGCATGCACAGTGATTTGTTTCTTCTTGGCACTAGTGATAAAAACACTGACAGGTACGAAGTTGCAGGCTTTAAACCCTGTGTGGCCTGCAACTTTGTACCAGTCATTGAACTGAAGAAGCTTCTTGGATGAGAGGCGAAACGCAAGCAAGCAAGTCCAGTTGCCTACAATATAGCACTTACGAAAACGTAAATGCTATATCGTAGGCAACTGGACTTGATATAGCACCTCTGCATGTTTCTGTGTCTCTGAGGATGACAGGAAACCACTGATCTCTACGAGTCAAACACAATATGAAACTCATCACTTCATGTGTTCATTATTCCTCTGTTGAACAGAGTTTTTTGGCATCGTCAGCTGCTGTGGATCAACGTTTCTCTTCAGATCCAAAGTGCTTTGAAGAGACTCTCCAACCACTGAGAACGTTTTGTACTCTAACACTCGACCACAGAGACTCATACATGATACATTTCTCACAAACATTATGAATCCCAGTCAGTCTGGTCTCATTAAGGCTGAATGACTGAACTAACAAGACAAATCAGCTGCGTCCAAACACAAGACTGTCCTCTCAAGAAAAACAAGCAGTTTGTTTTCCAAACATTTAAATTGACTTATGTTTGAGTGTCTGAAGTAGACATGTGACTCTTGTCTGTTGAAGTGTCTTTAGGTGGATGGTTATGTGACAACAAAGCATCTGACTTTGTCTCAGAGACGGTGTTGTTTTCTGTTAAACTTGACCATGACTGTTCCCCGTCTCCAAGCTGACTATATATTTGATCTCAGTATTTTTAGTGCCTAAATCCCATGTGGTTTTGGAGGCACTGTTGATACATGATAGTGTTTGTGATATCCATGGACAGGATGTCGTGGTGCAGCCGGGGACAGGAAGGGCAGTTGGTGACCCCAGAATTGCATCTCTGCTTTTTGCAGATGATGTGGTTCTGTTGGCTTCAACACACTGTGATCTCCAGCATGACCTGGAGCAGTTTGCATCCGGGTTTGAACCAGTCGTGATGAGAGTCAGCACCTCCGAGTCTGAGGACATGGTTTTGTGCCAGGAAATGGTGGATTGCCCCCTCTGCCCCAAACAAGGGAGTTCAAGTATTTCTGGGTTTTGCTCACGAGTGAGGGTAGAATGGAGCGTGAGATGGATCTGTGGTTTGGTGCAGGCACTGCGCAGGACTGTGGTGAAGTGGGAGCTAAGCTGGAGGGCTAAGCTCATTTATCAAAGGCACATTGTTAGCAGAGGGGCACTGGGTTTTTGCGGGTGGGCACTCCTTTTTACGAGCCGGTAGTTCTAGATATGACAATGCTCAAGCTAGGCGGAGCGTCTGGAAACCTGCTCCATCATGCGTTACTAACTATAGTTCCCTCATAGCCTCATACTCATCACACACTCACACAGACATGCCCACATAGCTCCAGGATTTCAGTTTTGGATGGGCCGCAAGGAGACAGGGATCATTTCATTGGTCAACAATAAACCTGGTGTTCTATTGGTTGGGGGATTTTGACAGGTTTTATTACAGCACTTCAAGTGTAGCTGTTGTTCAATCAATCAATCAATTCAATTAAAACACAGGTAAAGGGACTTGTTCATTCATTTACATCATCATATTTGTTAATATTTTTGTCATAATATAATGATTCTTGAATTGGGAGGCACAAGGCTTTGCCCCCCATGACGCCAGGGTTGCGTATTTTGTCTTGAGAAAGATGACAACTCTTATCAGCTGTTTAACTTTTGATAAGAATGTGTATTATGTCTGTTTTCATGATCACTTTGTCAAATCAGATTTTTGGTCAAGTGAGGGATTACACTGTTTAAATTCTGTTTACCCTGAACATTAAATCCAATCTGACCACTACAATTAATTAATGCTGTGTTCAAATCTCAGTGATGGTTGTAGATAAGCTAATGCATGAGCTACATCAGCTTTATTCATTGTTCTTCAAACGTTTGCAGACAGGAGGCAACTGTTTTGTACTCTACACAGTCTTTTTATTTCAGTTTGAGTCTCATTTTGATGCTAATTAATAAATACCAACAGCCAATTAGCAAATTAGCAAAAAGCTGATATCACACTAAAAACACAACAAAACATTTTAACAAAGCCGGATATTCGACGTTTTGAATCTGCGCTTGATGCATGACTTTGATTCACTTACTCATTCTTGAACATAAGAGCAGTAAAGACGATATTCCCAAATATGTTCCTGTTTTCCAGAACATCTCGTAAACAGACGGTGAAGATAAATCATCTGCGTGCCGTCACCTTTTGCAGCGGAGGTTCAGGGATGTGATGCTGCGACCGGCAGCACGGAGAGGCGACAGTCTCAGAGATGATTAAATAAAGACTGTTTGGTAATTTATTCCAAAGTGTTGCTGTGGAACATATGTTGTGAAGAAAGTGCTGTTTCTCCTGAGGAGGCCTTTTGTTATCGACTCGTTAATGTACTTTAAAAATAAAAAGTGAGGACGAACATGTATGAACAGATCTGCCCTGAGCCGCCTGCATGTGTGAGTGGAAAATGAATCAATATAGAAATCAAATGATGATTTCTGGCTTTGAAAACGGAGTTCTGACCTTCTATTGTTTCAATATAGTGTGAGAAGTCGTAATATTTTCCTGCACTGATGCGACACGTGTCATTTTTCTCTGCATGTTTCATTTATGTGAAAAAGCAAAGTTGCTGCTGATGAACGAGCTCATTGAACTCTAATTAATCTGCACTTCAATTGCATCACTGAGTCATTTAAATTATTTCAATTTCATGTTTTATATTTTGCGAAACTGAGATCTCTGAGCATGATAATGAAGTCGGAGGAGTCAGAAACTCGAGCAGTCACACAATCAGACATTTTGGAAACAACCAACAGTTTATCAGATTATTTAAAGCACTTTATTTCAAACTCAAGCCGAGTGTGAACACACCTGAAATGTCGCTAATGATCCTTCAGTGTGCAGAAAACCTCAAACTGCACAAACTGATGGATGTTTGAAACTGAGTTTTACATTTTTACATTACAGCTTTAGATCACACAACCTGACAGAGTGTGTGACTGCTCATGTTTTTGCTCTGTTGGATTTCTTTTAAACGAAGGCAGCACTGATGACATATTGTGTATTACAGATTACATAAGTGAGTATTTTGGGTCCTGGTGAGGTTACAATATCACCTGTTCTCTGCCTTTTGGACGTTTCTTTACTTTCTGCGCTTTAGAGCAATTTAAATCTGCCTCTCTTTGGCTCGAACTTCTTTTAATTCTTTGTCACTTTTCATGGAGAATGTCTGCGCATTAAATGAATTTTGATCCTTGAGTTACTGCTCTCCATCACCTCCATCACCTCTGACACCATCTTTCAACTTTCAACATGTAAAACAGAGCTGTGCTGTCCTCAGTTTCCTCTCAGGCTACATACCCGCTGACCAGGCCAGCTGTTAGGAGACAACTTGATTGAAAGTTGTTCCCTCATCCACACCCACTATCACTGTTGTGTTGTATAGAGAGAACTGGACCCAATAGCCTGACTGAGCTGTTCAGTTTAAAGTGGATTTATTTGCAATAAAGTGTCCTAAGTGTCCTACTTTGATCCAGGGCACTCAGGAGAAACAGGGTGGAGTGGCAGGAAAACTGCTGACCGGTGAGGCACAGAGAAAGAGAAAGAGAGAGAGGGTTAGGCAAAAAAATCCAAGAGGAAAAAAGCAATAAGCAACAAATAGGCCGTAGTTAGTGCAGCGAGGGAGACTGAAGGATCTGGTGGAGACTTGACTGCAGAGCTTGGCACTGCTGGGATGGCTTTCAGGTGAGCAGGCAAACCGAACAGACGCACCGTGCACCGTGTTCACAAATCTCCAATAAACCCCAAAGAAGAAGAAGAGAGTTTGGACCCAAAGCCCAAGCTGGAGATGTTCACGTGCCAGTGATTATTCCAACCCTTGGAGAATTAGCATGCTTTGTATTACTGCTAAACACGAGTTTGCGTGTGTTGTGATCTCTCTCGGCCACCGTGGATGTTGATTTTTTGTTGAACACAGCGACCATTCGCTCGTGACTCGCACAAAAAAACAGCTTCTCTTCTACTTTTGAGCTTGCTCACGAAAGCAGTGCGTAGAGCGGATGCAGTGTGAATGCTGTAACCTGTTAACATGCTCGCCAAAATGAAAACTACGCAAGCGAGTCGCTGGCGGTGTAAATGAGGCCTAAGACACACAGACACAGAGACAGGGGAGGGAAACAGCTGACACAAGGACTGAAGGAAAGATACAGAATGTGACAATCACTACACAACATTTTATACCTCTTGTGAATATAGGTATTAAATTATAAGATCAAATCATGTTTTTACGTCATTTATTCATTAAATCTTGGTGCTGCTTTAATCAGATATTGATCAACTTGTGTGCAGAAATGAAACAGTGTAAAGAGTTATACCCAATTAATGCAATGCCAAGACTTGAGGGAGCACAGTATGTGGAAATATTTAAATACACCATTTTGAAAAATGTCAATGTTCTTTTTCCCCTCGATAAAGTTTAGCATAACTTTGGAGCTTTATTTAGGCCCCATTGGACAACGTAGCTTAACATGGTTGTTTCCAATGGATGCTTAATACAGCAGGTTTTATTTGCGAAACATTACTTTGCCTCCCTCCTCACCTTTGGATCTACCTGTCCTTCCTGTCTTTGTCTTCTTCACTCTGTAGTTTGACTTTTCGTTCAGAAGCTCCTGAGTCATTCTGATTAATCAGGCTGCAGGTCACCTCACATGTTCATATGAGCAAAGCTTGTGTGTTCTGCATCAAAGAACTGATTTCTGCACTTTCTGCATTGTTCTCTCACATATTCTGAAGACACAGTAAGCACAGGGACCAAACAGTGACATCAGAGCATGAAGTTTCACATGCAGCGTGTAAACACGTCAATATTACCACAACAGAGCCGCTTCCTGCTGTCAGAGTGACGACACGTGAACCCAGAGGCTTCCAGTAAAGTGTCAACTGTGCAGATCCTGTATGATTCATATACATTTAGATCCTGCTGTGTGTGCTGCCGACTGCGATCCATCCTGCTGTGAATCATTTATTCATTTACAAACAACCAGACAAATTTCACATCGCGTCAGTAAACAAAAGCCGACGGCGTGGAGATAAAAGGCTGCATTTCAAAATAAAATGAAGCTTTGTGCGATATAATGACAAAATAAAAGGGGAGCCGCAGACTATATGTTTCCTGCTGTGACTGAGGAGATGTTGAAATGTGCTTTTTCTTGTTTATAATGAATATTTAACATTTTCACTCGACAACAACATCAACAGTAAAGAACAAGCAGCAGCAGAGTGAAGGTGACGCTTTAATCAGCCTGTTATGAATGTTTGAGTGATTGTGTTGTGCTTAAGAAGCAGACCTCCCACTGGAAACACACACACACACACACCACACACACACACACACACACCACACACACTGCACACCACTTGTTTAAAGAAACATTTGAGGAAAACATGATGTAAAATAATCAACTGGAGAAAAACAACATTTGTTTTCCATCAAAACAATTCACAAACACATGATTTATGAATTTGAAAGTGCGTGTGTGTGTGTGTGTGTGTGTGTGTGTGAAAAGGCCAAAAAGAAAGAAAAAAATCTGTCATGGTTATATCTATATGTGTGTGTGTGTTAACGAAGGTTGAAAGGTTTTTATGATATCCTACAACGTTGCGCCTCACAAATGACGTTACGTCATTATGTAAAGTTACAGAGCTTAGGTTTTGGGCATCTTTAGGTTTGAGGAAGTGAAGGCACTGAATGAGATGAATTAACTGTTTATCAGAGCACAAATGAGACAAGAAGTAGCTGCAGAATCAGATCTTCAGTCAGCAGCTGTAACAGCTCGAATTCAGCCAGAACAAACCTCTGTGGTGTCTCCGGCCTCCTGCTGCAAAATGTATCAAAACTACAGCATGTGTGGACGCTTGTTGATGTTAGCGAACTCTATTTCTAAGCTAATGTTAGCTACTGTTGCACACTTTCAACTAGGGCTGTCAGTGTTAACACGTTCATCGCGATTAGATTAATGCAATCCATAACGCGTTTTTTTTTTTTTAATCACATTTTAATTTTGCAAGCCTTTTTGCCCCTACTCACCTGTAGTCGGCTCCTCTAGCTGTAGCGTCATGCTTTGAAGCGGCTTCCTGCAGTAAACTTACCGCGGTGATGGAAAGAAAGAGTGCTACTGGACTTTTGAACGGCTTGTTTAACTTTAAAAAACTTCCAGACGGTTCAGTTGACAAGTAAAAAGTAAAATGCAACCTGTGCCAAACGGAGCTGAACTACCACCGGAGTACATCAAGTTTGAGTTACCAGCTCCACGCTAAATACCCAGGTGCAGCCGGCGCACCCCAGCCAAGCGAACCTCAGCTTCGCCAAAGTACCATTTTGGAGCATGGGAGTCGCCGCAGACCTGTGGATGCAAGAACTAAATGGGTGGCAACTGACTGCAGACCAGTCAACATCGTAGAAGACTCAGGTATTGTATTAAGTTGCTCTACATGGCACTTTTTTGAAAGAAAATACAAAAGGTCAAAAAGGAAATTCTTTGTGTTCATTTGATTCCAAATTAAGACACTCTGGTAAGAAATGCTTTACATTATGGGCTGAAAACTGCCTTGAATTGCAAAATAACAGAATTTTAAACAAGCAATTCAAAACACGATTAACTACGGAAATTCTGCGATTAATCGTGATTTAAAAAATTAATCGTTTGACGGCCCTACTTTCAACGTATCCTCATAAAACGAGTTGCATGATGTCTTACGAAAATGCAAACAATGGTTTATGTGACATGCTACAAATAAGCACCCATGGAGGACATTACTTCCCTTTTTTCAACCTGGGCCCTATTTTCCGATCTACTTTTGTCTAAATGACTGAAAGGATCTTATCTGCACTCTTCTCTTTTAAAGTTCATTTATGTCTTGAATTACTTTGTGTACGAATTGTGCTCTATAAATAAACTTGCCTTGTCTAAATGAGTGACAGGATGTTCAGTATGTGACATGTCTCCAGTATGAAGCTAGTGCTGACCTGCCTGCAGCCCGTGAGCGCGCGCTATATGAAATAATAGCGCACTCAGACAGCGTCAAACAACGTCAAAATATGTGCACTAAAATCAGGTATATATTGAACATCCTATCACACATTTAGACAAAAGTAGAAAATAGGGCCCAGGTTGGAAAAACATTAGTTCCCCTTTAAGGAAGTGACGTCATTCATGGGATGCTTATTGTAGCATGTCACACAAACCATTGTTTGCATTTTCGTTCCAAGTTTCAAAAATTTATTCACATCTAATATACAACTATCCCCAGTCTGTTTACCAACTTATTAAATAAATAACCCCAGTTTATTTACAGTCCAGGCACCACCCAGTGTTACAGAATAAGTATGCAGCCCTCTAAGACAACCTGTCCGCGTCTATATATCTGTCAAAAATAACCCTCCCTGTCACAAAACATTTCTTTAATGTTGCCCTGAAGTAGATTTTTTCTTGTGTTAAACGTGATTATTGCAGTTTTAATTTAACCACATCTAAAAAATAATGCATGCGACTTTAAAAACAGGGTGTTGGTGCCACAGCTCCAGTTTCTTTGGTTATGTTTTTTATTTCATTCATTTATGTTGTTTCCTGTTTTACTTTGAAACTCACATCTCCTCTCGTTTCAGATCACTTCGCTTCCTGCCCCTGTGTGTTTGCCCTCCCTTTGATGACCGCACCTGTGTCTCGTTATCCTTCTCCTCACCAGAGTATTTAATGTGTGTCTTGTTTTCTTTTAATATTGCAGCATCCCGTAGTGTCTGTAATATATAGAATAAATACAGAGTGTTAAACAAACAGTGAGGGGCAGACATGAATACACAAGTTATCACATCTACACTTCACACAGTACATGACTTTTAACAATAAAACTAATAAAATAATTTTGCTTATTTCTCAGATGTGATCCATCAGATTTATAGTTTTTAATGAGCGAGTAAATACAGCTAAAGAAAAGGCAGCATCGTATTTTAACTGTTGAGTCAATAAAGATTATTTGAATAGAACTGAGACAGAGAGGTAAATTGAATACACACACACACACACACACACACACAGCGACAGTATCCCTTAACACACAGCGAGATCACCTGCAGCTACGAGGCTTCTTTAATGATTTTTCCTCTCTGACAAACAACTTTAATTGGCTCTGTGTGTGTGTGTGTGTGTGTGTGTGTGTGTGTGTGTGTGTGTGTGTGTGTGTGTGTGTGTCAGACAGTGATCATTAGCAAGCTGGGAACAAGTTAAAATACTCCGTGACAAGTAAAAGTCCTGCATCAAAAATTGTAACAACCTCACATGCAGATATTTTAATACTAAGGACGTCAGTATTTTATTTTATTGCGTGTAGGAAACATGTGACAGTTTATGAAACATATAAAAGAGCAAGACGAGGTGACTGGCTGCAACCTGCCGTCTCCCAGGACCTGTACTCCTCCAGGACGCGGCCAACGCCTTTGACCACTGACACAAACTCTTTGTGACGCTCCCCTGTGGCAGGACCGTGCGGTCCATCAGGACCAAAACCTCACACCACAAGTGACCGACCTGTTCAGACACCACCGCTTCGACAGTGATTTCGGCGTCCAACGTCCAACGAAAAAAAGGCACCCTTTAGCTGTGAAACACCACAAGATATGAATTTAATTTAATGAGCTGGAAAGTCTATAGGGAGGGTGGGAGTGATGGTGGATGGATCCAACAACACCAGGCTTCCACACATGAGCCCAGTGTTCACTTCCTGTATGAATGTTGGGCCAAACCATGTTTTTTTGTAAGGACATAAGCATAAATAGAACGTGTTTTCCTGATGTTAAAAGTTAGTTTATTTAAGAGGAATCGTGCAAATTAATAAAAACACATAATATAAAAATGTCAGAATTAGCCAAGGGGCTATTTTTCATTTGTGGTCCATTGGCCGACATGTTACACAAGGCAACCTGAAATACAACAAAGCACATAAAATCCAAAATAAAACAAAATGACACAAAAAAGAAAAAGAAAACGGGGCAATATAAAAGGACGTACAATTTTTAAAAGCACCAGAGGCAGTAGTGACATATTTCCATACAGAGCAACACTGCAACATCAGCAGGACACGTCGATATTTGCAGCAGCAGAAAAGCTTTTAGTGCTCACGTGTGTATGTATTAATCATCCAAGTTTATTTTGAAAAAGACTTTTTGTATCTAACAACCAAACAGCGATACTTGACGAGTTGGGAGTGAGAACGTGTTGAAGAGTTTCCCATGATGCCAAGCGGCGATAATGAGGACAAGAAAACATATTTGTTATGTAAACCAGTGCAATGACAACACACACACGCTGTTCTCTGTTCACATGTTTAATTCTGTGTGTTTTATGATTGTTTACTCACCTCTGCAGCTACACACACACACACACACACACACACACACACACACACACATACACACACAGGTTGTGGAGTGTTTACACATGTTGCTGCATGTTTGTATGAGATGCTGCATGTTTTCTTGCTTGCCAGCGTGTGTGTGTGTTTGCACGCTCGATACCCACCTCTGTAACCACAGTGCCCGTGTTGTCTGTGTGTGTGTGTGTGTGTGTGTGTGTGTGTGTGTGTGTGTGTGTGTAATCAGTCCACGGCCCAACACACACAGTAATAGAGCCCACTGGGACACGAGCACGTCTACAGTTGCTAGCTGTAAATTGAACTGTGTGTGTGTGTGTGTGTGTGTGTGTGTGTGTGTGTGTGTGTGTGGAGGGGGGTGTCCACAGAGAGCCATAATAACTGTTATCTCTCCCACAGGCCCTTATCATTACACACACACACACACACACACACACACACACACACACACACACACACAGACACACACACACACACACACCTGTCTCCACAGCAGCAGCAGCAGTAATAATAATTAGAGCTTTAAAGCGTCGTCAGGTCGCAGGGTCAGTGAATCAGGCAGATCATCAGTCTGCAGTCGCAGGAAATCAAATGTCAGATTACAGCTGAGAATATTAAAGGACCAGGCTGGTGTTTAAACCAGGGTTTATTCTGACAGCTATTTTAGATTATAGTCTTAGTCTTAAAATGAAAAAACAATTTTAAACTAAGTTAGGTAGTAAATAAACGTACAGTATGTACAGTATGTGCCACACAAGAGGAAACAGACGGGGCTGAAAAACTGCTCACCGATTTATATTTCAGTGAGGCTTAAAAACATAATTAAACCGTGTTCTTTTTTTACTACACGTAACCACATGTGTTTGTTGTTGAAGGGAACAAAAAAACATGTCAATTTGCGGTGTTGTACCGACGTAGTGCTTTTATTTTGAAAGAGACTGTATGCAAACTGTTCATCTCCTGTGAAAACAGAAGTGTATTTTGAAAACAGACACTGCATGTAACAGGCTGAAGTTGACACGGCGTCCCAGAACGTCCAGGGTACCTATGGTCACTGCTGGCTCCAAAGATCCAAGATGGCGACGGCTGAAATGCTCGACGCTTCAAAACAAGAGTCTGGGTGACGTCACAGTGTCCATTATTTATACAGTCTGTGGTGCCAAAGTGAGGGCAGCAGAACGGTTTTCTTTCGTTCGTTTCACTTTAGTAAAAGTACTAATATCACAGTGTGGAAGTTGCAAGTAAAAGTCCTGCATTTTAATGGTTTCAGATGTTTATAATATCCAAAGCCTTGAGATTTAAAGCTCCAGTGTAGGATTCAGGGGAACATGTTGGCAGAAATGGGATATAATATAATAAGTATGTTTCTTTAGTGTTTAATCACCTGAAAATAAGAACCGTTGTGTTTTCGTCTGTGGAGATCACCATGTTGCACTGCCATGTTTCTACAGTAGCCCAGAATGGACAAACCAAACACTGGCTCCAGACGGAGACACGTTGTGTTCATCACTTTAATGTTGCGGCTGGTGAAGGTGGAGCTCATTTTAATGAATTTACCTCGTTATTCTAACTTCTAACGACACATCTTAGTTTATTTGTTGGTTATATTTTGTATTATTATCATAAAGTTATGAGACAAATGTAGTGAAGTGGAAACTGAGAAGTATAAAGCAGCAGAAACTGGAAATATTTAAGTGAAGTACGTCATATTAAAGTGAATAAAGTACTTGAGTAAATGCACTTATTTATTTTGTTTACGTCAACACAAACAGTTTTGATCACGAGTAGAGTTCATGTATAAAATAACTCTGCAGTAAACAAACACAACAAGTAAATAAGAGCACACAACACGACGCTGAGCCACTCGTTTACTTACAGATACTTTAATTCATCAGAATAAAAACTGACCAGCTGCTCCTCCTCCTCCTCCTCCTCCTCCTCCTCACACATCACCTTAAATCGTGTGTGTGTGTTTAATTGCAGCAGCTCTCTTCTGTCCACGTCTGCAGGTTGTTGGTTAATTGGTGCTGGAGGCTCAGCTTGTTAACTCTGCTCTCATCTGCCTCCCAAACAGCCTCACACCAATTACTCCCCCTTCCCTCCTCTATGTTTGTGTGTTCCTCATGTTTCTTTTCTTCATATTCATATAGAAAATATAAATATTTAATATTAGTTTTACTGCCATGACTTTAGCGACGTATTGCCAAAGCAGATTAAGTTCACACTGTGAGTGTAATAATAATACAGAATATTAGAAAAACACCTGAAACATTTCATCCATCCAGATCTGCTCTGACCCAGGTGAGCTGAATGATCATCAGTCACCTATTAGCCCAGGTAGCGCCCCCTGCCGTGTGCAAAGACTCTGACACATGACCATGAACTGGAGAGATGCCACCAAAAAAAAAAGGCTTTAAGAAGAAAAACTTCAGCAGCAGTGAAACTGATGTACTGTGAATTACAGTTTGAAAAAGTGATTTTCCAGAGTGTCAGTTCTGGTGTTACAGGAAAATAAAAAAAAAACAGCAATGATAAAACATTTGTCGTGTCAGCAGCAGAGGTGGAGGAAGCATTCAGATCCTTTACTTGAGTAAAAGTACAGATACCACACTGTAAAACTAGTCTGTTAGTACTAAAAGTTCAGGAAACATTTCAGAAGACAAGACGTCATTTTTAGCCTCATTGTAGCCTGTAGCTCTGACTGCCTCTCTGTGTATGTATGTGAGGCTAAAAACAGAGTTCAAATGACGTTTTTCCAAACAACTTTTTATGTCGGGGCTTCAGAGGGTTATTCCAGGTAAGAGGTTCAACAAACTCTGAGTCTAACCCTGAACTCTGAGTTGATTTACCCTGAGACGGGAAACTCTGAGTTACCGCTTCCAGAACAGCTGATTTGAGTTAGTTCAGTCAACTCTGAGTATGTTCACTCTGAGTTAAGCCGACAATAAAAAGCCATCATCAATGCAGCTACGACTCCACAATTCACCATGGCAACAGGTAAATAAAAGACAGATGTAGAGATATTAATGCATGTGTAGCAGACGGTGCACGTTTATCTTTAAAAAAAGAGCCTGATTCAGAGCGAGGAAAGTGTAAATAAGTTAACCATAAAGTTAATAAAAAAGTTTGATTCAGTGTTGTCCGTTTACTCATATTTATCAGACTTACATTTCCTTAATGAAGATAAAGTGGTGGAATCTGACTGTGTATCAGGCTGTAGATACATTACATTATATTAATAATATATAATGTTCAGATTTCATCTGATGGGGAAAAACACAGGAGGCAGCAACTGAAAAATAGGAAGCTTTAAAACATATAGGCCAGACTATAGATCAAAGACATAAAGACATGACTGTAAACTCACAGTCTGACCCAGTAATAATATATTTGCTGATTTGCACTCGAAAAGACATTGGGGTTAAAATACAGTAGATTTTAAAATGTTGGACATCTATTTGTATCTTGACTCAACAGCATTCAGTGACTTTGCAATGCAATGCAATGCAATGCAATGCATTGCAATGCATTGTGGGGCAGCTGAGTAAGTCCAGTAAACTCACGTCTCATATTCAGAAATTCCTGCTGATCTTTCTTCCAGGTACAAGTGCGTAAAATCCACCTCTATGCAGCTTCAACACCCTTCGTATTAAACTTGACGTCACACTTGGTCAATGAATGTGGTGACAATGTCTCACTTATTTATTCTAATAAAAAACAAAACTGAACATCAGTTAAAGCAGGGAAGTAATAATATAAACTATACCTCAGTTATACTACTTTATTTTATTTTTGGGGTGTTTTGTGTTTAAGAAAATAAACAAGACTGAAACTAAATGTAACTTCCAGCAGTGTTAATTGATCAATAACTCATTAAAGGTGCTCATTATAATATTATATTATTATATATTGTTTATTATGTGTCAGCTAAATCTGTCTGTATATATGTTAAACTGTACATAAAGCAGCACATGAAGAAATAATAAAACATAACTTTTCTCTGTCTCTGTTCCTTTACCTCATTTTCCCTCTTGATTGACAACCAACCAATTACTGTTTTGTTTCCATGACAACCCAGCCCCTCAGCCTCTCTCCGTCATTTTGTGACCTGTCTCCCTCTGATGATTGACGTCTTAACAACCAATTACAGCTGACAACACCCCCCCCCCCTTCTCTTATGACCCGTCTTGTTGTTGTTTGTCAGACCGCCGCTGTGCTCTTGAACGCACCATCACACCCACTCAGAAAATCTACTGAGCAAACAGAGAGCTGCTGTTTACTAGTAAATGATCAGTGTGGGCGCCTCGAGGCTCTGCCCCTGTTTGTGACCACAACAACACGACTCAGGTGTGACACCTGCCACCTGTCAGCCAATCACAGACGAGTATTTGCATCAGCATGGGGGAACCGAGTTCAGTCAGTGTCACAGATTATTCATTAAGTTTTGTCCTTCAGGCTGCAGCTGTGACATCACATCATGTGGTGACCTTAAGAATAATATTAAACGTGACTGCACAAACTGCTCTGTAATATTTACATAAAAATATAGATGTTTTGATGACACTGACTCTGTTTACACGCACAAATTGTTTTTTGTCCTTAATCTGAAGGAGACAATTTTCCTGTTAAGATGTTTACATGTCTCATGGAAATCAATATTCCACTGATATTCCTGAAAGATAAATCTATATAGATAAATTCCTAAAATTTATCTGTATAGCTTTTAGCAGACAAAGGTCACAAAGTGCTTCACAGGGGCATCATACAACAAGAAAGAAAACATAGAAGACAAAGTCACAACATACGCCACATAGTTCAATCAATCAATTAGTTTTATTTATAAAGCCCAGAAACCTCCAGTTATGGCTGTTGCCATCTTGGATTTTTGGTGCCAGAAAACTATATTTGGATGAGATGGTGGCGCTGTGGAAGAGCAAACCCTCTTTAGACAGGAATTGCGCAAATTTGCAGGAAAGCCCAATCAGTGTTTTTTCAGCATTGGCAGTATAAAAACAAAATCGGGCATGCAGCAAAATGCCGCCTGCCTACTTTTGTTTATACAGAATGTGCCTTTTTCGGGGCAATGGGGGGCCGCCTGGTCCCGCTTCACCAGTCTCCTGCTGCCTTTCCAAACGGAAGTTCAGTGAGAAGAGTCCTGAAGTTCAAGTTAACCAGCCTCTCCGCGTGTGACTTAGCTGCATGGACAAAAACTCGACTGAATTTTTCATTATCCCTCAAACTCTGTTTACGACGAAGCACAGCCACTTTCTCCTGTTGGGTCCGAAACTCCACCTTGATTACGCCAGGTCCCCGTCCTCTTGGACTCATCCGCTCCACATTAACGATCTCCAGTACTGGATCACAGCGTAACTCCTCAGATAGTAAAGATTTCACTCTCTTCAAAGGGATTTCTCCATCAACAAACGGAAGACCCACAATAATGATAAATACCTCAGACTGAAACTCGCTTTGCCTCCCTCAGATTTGCCTCCATCCGATCCAGTCTAGCAGACAACTGGCCAATATCCAAATCAAGGCTGGCTTGAATTTGCCTTACTTTAATACCCATTTCAGCTTTCAGCTCCTCTCGTTTTTCCGTGATAAGTCACTCTGATGCTCCACTTTACAATCCAAAAGTTTTTCAAGGGAGGTGTGTACCTCCTTAATCTGAGATTTGAGCGAAGCACTCTGTGATTTAAGCGTTTTGAACTCCTCACGGTGCGACCTGAGCCCCGCCGGGATAACGTTCATACTGCAGTTTTAGGCCTCTTCCTTTGTTTTTTGCTGCGTGGAGTGGTCTCCCTTCTCAGACAAAGTGCACGACAAACATGTAACTGTTTTTAGCACAAAATTCCTCAGTAATAACTTGGAAAATTTACTTTTATCTCCGAGCTCGTTGGCAGCTTTCACTCACACACTGCAATGCCACGCATGCGTCCCTCTACATGTTGTTTTTGTATTCAGTGTTGTTACCAGTTTAAATCAGCTGCTCTGTGTGTTTTGAAAGAAGAGACCTCTGTGAATAATTCAGCTCCTGGTAAAAACCCTCAACAATGACCTCTAACCAGAAGTTTCAGCTGGTTGCAGTCTGCAGTTCACCACTAGGTGCCACTAAACCTAACACACTCTTCCTTCAAAAGGCCAAAACAAAGCCAGTGTGTTTCAGCTGGTTCACCCTCCTCGTCTTCAAGAACCTTTTTTCTTGTGCTGAAATATGATTTTTTAAAACTCATTGTCTCTGAGGACTCTGAGGACAGACGGCGGTCGGGAGAATGATGTTTTAGTGTCGAAGGAAAAGTGCGACAACACACCAGCAGGACGACCAAAACTGTGGCGCCATCACACAAACAGCTCATACACACTCCGTGTGTAAGTGTGTGTGTGTTTCTACACACTCACACACACCCTCCCCACCTCTCTCGCTCAGAGTGATGATGATGCTCTTGAGTTTGTCGTCATATTGAGAGTCCATTAACATCTCTGTTATTTTTGCTCTGTTATCTTTCAGTCAAAGTGAGACGAGATCGTTTGCAGCAGTAAAAGTACTGATGCCACACAGTGACAATACTCCACTGCAAGTTAAAGTTTGTTTTTGATGCATCAAAACAGCAGGAATGCCAGATACTTTGCCTTGATTTTGTTTTTAATGTTATTTCAATTAATCTATTAAATAAAGCATCAGAAAGTTTGAAGAGTGAAGGCCTCGTTGAGTCAGTGACAGTATTATATTAAACACAGTTTAAGCTGGAAAGGTTTGATTTTTCAGATTTCATAGAAAGTAATCAAAGTACGTTACTGCGTTACTTTCTAAAAAAAAAGTAACCAGTTACTTTACTGCGTTACTCCCTGAGTAAAGTAACTCAATTACTTTAAAAGTACTTCCAACGTTACTCCCTGAGTAAAGTAACTCAAGCACTTCTAAAGTACTTTTGAGTATTCTACATTTGCTATTGGCCAGTGGACCACAGGGCGCTAAGCCTACATTTTTTGTCTCCAAAATTAAAGTTATGGACCTTCACTGAGATCCAGTTCTCCCATCACAGCCGTCACTTTGACCAGTAGAAACACAGAACGATCTGCTGCCGTAGACACTGTATGACAACAACACCCCAGCGTTTTTAATATTTCCTCTAGGGATGTTAGCACACAGAGTAAAAGGGGGAAATGATGGTGTGAAACAGCAGAGGCACTTTGTCAACCCGCTGAGTTAACGTTACTGTCATTAGCATCAAGCTAGCAAACAATGTTACATCATCACGGTCGGATATAAAGTAATAACATTAACAAATAGCGGCTTTTACTCACCACAACTGCAGAGGCTCCAGCTTCATTTGAAACAAACTACATTATAGACGCTCTGTTATTTATTAATCTCTCTGTGTGTTTATATATGTACTTTTTATCCGCTCCGTTGTCTTTGTAAAGTTAACATATCGCACAGTCATCCTGTCCTTTTATGACCTATACTGCAGCCAAACTCCAGATGTTTTGTCTTCACTTTTGGGAGAGTGTCATGTCGTCCATCTTTATATATGGTATATGACTATAAAGTAGTATACTTACTCCTGAGATGTAATGGCATAGGAGAAACGTGCATAACATAATGACTAAGTTTGGTACAGAACAACGTGCTCATATAAGATTTGTTCGGTGTTGTCTACCCATTGTCAAGTGTGTTGTCTCCGTTTTTACGTGTGAATCACTAAAAGCAGAATTTCCCTCAGAACTAGGCGTGAAGTCTCCTCTGTGTTTAATATTGTGATTAACGCAAAGATTAAGTTACTAAAGTACTTGATAGGTTAATTAAGGTTTTGCTAGCTTATCCAACAAGTAACAAGACGACCCACTCGGAGCTGATGAGAACGTGCATCAGTCACACAACACTGTGTGATGCAGATCGTACGGCACCAACGTTTTTAGGGAGTCTTGTGTTAACGCAGTTGTCATGTTGTGCTCACGACAAACGCGATGTGAATTTTACTCATGCAAGTTTGAACAGAATATTTTGTGTCGACTCGCGTGTGTACGCAGGAGCCCACGTGCCGCCTGTTGGGTACCTGCATCTATTCGCGTCTTTACATTGACTTAATTCACTGATGCAAATTGTCTTATTTGCGCCTGGTGTGAACACAACAACAGGAATCCGCTGCTTCCTGTGGTTTAAGATCAAAAACAATCCGTGCATGTTGGTGGAAACAGTTGTTGTGTGGGATGTTTTTTCTGCTGAATACCTTAAAGTTTGTTCCCAGAATAACGTGGACTCACAGAGGCAGTTACAGAATGTAAATGCAAGGACGGGCTGCTGCTGACAACATGCTGTCATAAACAGTAAAATATGGTTAGGACTTAAAATTTGACATCTATCCATCTATTATCAGTTCTCCTCTTTATGTCTCGTCTATTTATCTGTATCTCTACATGCCCCCCGCCCCACACACACACACACACACACACATTATCCTGCTGGTTGAGAGTGTGTGTGGGCAGATTACAGCCTTTTCAATGAAACCCTCCTCTCAATAGGAAGGTACAGCTGTGAGAGTGTGTGTGTGTTATTGAGTGTTTGCACGTGTCTCACTGTGTGTGTTGTGTGTCCTCTCCTGTGTGTGTGTGTGTGTGTGTGTGTGTGTGTGTGTGCGTGTGTGTGTGTGTAGAGACCCATTAGTGAGCACTTGATTGACAGACTCAAGGACGGCGTGTGCTGCAGCTCGGCTTCATTAGCACAGGTGTTGGAGTGTGTGTTTGTGGGGAAGACTGTGCGTTTGTGTGTGAGAGGCGTCTCAGGAACAACATATGATCATGTGACAGCGCCCTCTACTGGCCGTACGAATTATGACTTGTTTATTGGGAGCTTGAGGAGCAAACAGATCATAATGGATGGAGCAGATCAGAGGTACCATCTTTTTTATTTCACAGATTCTTCTAACCTGACGCCTACATTACCCACAATGCAACTATACCCTGTCTATACCTGTCCACATATTTTGTAAAGTGGTAATTTTCCCCTCCATTTAAAAACCCTAACCCGTCTACACTAGAAGACTAAAACGACTCAAAACACTCACATGTGCAGTGTTCACACAGACAGCGTTGCTGCTGCTGTAATTACTGTATTTCCACAACTGAAAGCTGGTACTCCACATATTTATGTAGCCATGCAAACACCTGCATTATCAACAAAATGAAGGGATTCTCTCGAGACAAATGTTGTCATGAGACTTTTACTTTGAAACAGTAACAGGAAGAACTAGTTAAATACTTAGTTTTTTTCATGTGTGACAGATTTAAACATTGCAACTGTAATGACAGATGGTACGATGTCAATACAATAAGCAAAACACCATTTTCACTGCATATTTGTTGCTAAAAAAATGTGCGTCATATGGAAGCACAGGCGAGCCACGAGACTAATTTTCTCTAGATGTTCAGCAGTCGATCCCGCCTGTGGTCCTGTCGTTAGCTATCTAACACTGGGAAGTGTACAGGCTAACGTTTCCTTTTTCAAAACACCTACTAGACACCTCATCACATCTGATTCCCGGTGAATTTAAGGACAAAGAAGCTCACCTAAAAATATGGCCAATGCTCTGGAAATGTGAAAGTTTTCATTCCACTCCTCACCAATGACAATCCCACTCTGGAAAGTGTCCCACCATCTGCTGGTTCAACTGGTCCTGATCCCAAACGATATAAGAAGATGATATCTGTATTTTCCAAACTCTCTGTTTTTGTGGACGACAGGAAAATATCAGTTTACAGTGGCCTTCAGAGGTCTGGTAAGCTCACTTCTTTCTGACTCCACACCTCCATGTTCTCTGTCTTTTCAAGCTTGTAGTCCTTCAATCGATATTTCTCAAAGTTTACTCAGCTCCCTCTGGAAACAATAAAGGCTTAGTACAACTTTTAGAAAATCCCTAACACATGGAAACACATGCTGAGGTGGAGAATCAGTGGAGTTCATCTTCATTTTTAATCATGATGCCAAAAGGTCCCCTCAATGTAACAACGTAGTCAAACCAAGATGTTTTCCAAACTCTATCTGAACTTTTTTTACTCCAAGACCTCAAGAAAAATGAATCATAAAGGTATCAGATCAGACACTAAAGTGATCTCTAACAGTTTTGACAAATTACAATTTCTGTGTTTGAAAATAAGCCCCAAACAGTGTCCCTGAAAACTCCAACAATAGAACCAGAATTACTGCCGGCAGACGGCAGATGGGAGACATCTGCTGGACCGAACGGGAGAAATAAACAAGCGGTCTGACGTAACGGCACAATGGCAAAATGAGACACATGACTCCTGACACGTGATTGTTGCTATGCCGATGTTTTTTGCTGTAGACTTGGTCTTTGGGCTACAGAGAGCTAACATTAGCCAGATAGCTCGCTAAGCTAAAAAAGCAATTCATAACGTTACGTTTCATATTACGTACCTGGTATTCCACCCAGCTCTGCGCTAATCGCGTGTGATATGTACGCCTTCTTGGAAGCTGGTCATATAGTTTGGGTGCTGCTGCACCAAAAGCACTAGCTTTTCGTTGTTGAGTTCAGTCGTGTTTTCTTATCTGTTTTGGAACTACGCCACATCCGGTTAGGTTTTTCGTGGCTGGTGAATGGTAAAAGTTAACTTTGGATGGAGTTGCCGTGAACAGTATTCTCTGCCGGCCTCGCCCAAGCTTTACTCGACTTCTTTTGTCCACTGTTTGCCGTCTGCCTGATTCCATGTGAATGCAGCATAAGCCTCCATGAACCAGTCAAGTTGCAGTCACAGCTCACATCCACGTCATCCACACATCTTCAACCTGGCAGCACAGAGGATCTATACAATCAACACAGTTTCAAGGTTGACACCCAAGATTAGTGTACATGTATTGTTACACCCTCACAAACAACATGGAATAAGTGCTGCTAAACATCTGTCAGTCACCATAATTGGATTTCCCCACGTGGGTCTTGATGATGACGGATGGCAATCACCAAAACTGTCCAATCAGCGAGTCACCTGTCAGTCGGAACCGCACCAGAACTTAAATGCAACAATCTACCATTTTCCTTCTCGATTCAGGCCAAATGAAACGAACTACAGACCTAGAGTGTCTCCTCTGGTCTGAATCAGAGACTCATGTTGTTCCAAAGTTGTATAATTACCTAGAGTTGGTTCGTGTTCTCACGGCAGCATTTACAAGAGGACCAGATCAAATGCCTTGTGTGAGAAAGCTGCTCTTGATTGGTCAGAATTTCCATGTGGGAAAAATCCAGGAAGTAAAGCAAACGTTGAAGAAGAGAACACTTGCAAGATAAATGTGACACTTTCTAATGTCACAATGGAGGGACAACTACGCAGGTTGATTTTAGCGCTGCTCATCGTGGACTATATTGCTGTCATTGTTCATTTTAGTCAAACCATACAGTTTGAAAACGAGGCGCGGCTCCAACTAGAAAACAATGTTTTGATGCATTGGATGTGCTGAATGTGCATATTAAGGCAGTACAGGAGGAGGTGCACATTAATAATCCTCCAGGACTGTAACATGCTCATGTTTAACCCAAGACCACTTCTTCAAGAAGGTCTCGGTCCGGTTGTTTTGGTGCACACCTGAGTGTGATTGCTGTGTTCACACCTGCACAAACGAACCTCACTGAGGCAGCAAACAAACCTGAGTTCGATTGAACCGAACCGAACAGGGCAGGTGTGAAAGCACCTTAAGTGTCCTTCTGATGCTTGTATAGTCTTATATAGTATAGTATAGTCTTGTATAGTCTTGTATAATCTTAATGCTGCAGCACACAATGATATTTTCTGCAAGTGTTCTACAGCGCTGCCGTACACAGAGAAAGCTCTGTAAAGTAGAAATGTTTCCCAGTTTGGTGTGAAATAACTGGACAGGTCTGCACAGAGCTCTGACCTCAACCCATCCAACACCTTTGGGATGAACTGGAGTCAGACCACACTCATGCTGTTGTGTCTGAATGGGCTGGCTCAATATCTTATCACATATGGTTGTAATGGTTGGGCGTCCACATACTTCTGGCCATGCAGCTCCTCCTAACTTCCCTCACCATGACAGCAGTAAATGAATGGCCAAATCTCAGACTTTACAATATTACCTCCAGGACTCTGTGCATGGCATCACAGACAGGTGTCCTCTCAGGTGTCGTGTGTGTATATGAGTAAACAAGTCATGTTTTATATTAATAGCAACGTATAATAAGTAAAACTCACCTTAATGTTCGTATAAACACAATTAGTAGGAGCTTCAGGAGTTTGAGGCGTCACAGAAAGTAAACAAAAGAGAATTTGAAAACTGTTTGGAGACTTGTGACATGAAGCGTGCACACATGCACTGACTCACTCTAATTGTTTTCTTCACTGTTGTGTGTTTTTGTCGTCTTCGGTGTGTATTTTCAGCTGCCCTGTGAGAGAAGGTGTTCGCAGCAGCTCCCAGCGGGCTCCACACATACAGCTACTGAAGCCTTGTTAGAGCTTATAATGAGCCATAAAAGTGCTCAACTGTACCTAACATGCATGCGAATATCACCTGTCTGCGCGTACACACACACACACACACACCGCTCTCCCGCAGGAACAAATAAAGCCATATTGTCCCCGGTCTGATTGCTGTGATAATTAATGTAGCATACGAGCAGAAAAACACACTGAGACCAATTACACCCGAGAGAGTGAAAGAGTGAGGAAGAGACGGAAACAAGAGAGACAACAGGAGGGAGTGTCGAGTGGAGGAAGAAGTACTCCAATTTTTATTTAAGTAAAAGTAGTAATACATCAGTGTAGAAATACTCAGTTACCTGTAAAAGTCCTGCAGTCAAGTAAAAGTACGAGAGCGTTAGCATCAAAGTATACTTTAAGTACCAGCGATAACAGCACTCATTGTAGCACATCGTGATGTTTCAGATATATAAGTTATATTTTGCAATGATGATCTGAATCTGCAAAGTAACTAAAGTTAAAATATGAATGTAGTGCAGTTAGAAGAACAGTATTTCCCTCTGAGATAAAGTGAAGTGGAAGTACAAAGTAGCAGGAAGTGGAAATGCTCAAGTCAAACACAAGTACTTCTAAACTGTACCTGCAGGAACATAGGCTCGGCCACACGGCCTGCGTGAGCAGCGCATGATGGCTGCTGCGGCTTGCACGCTTGTGCTGTTCACACAGACAGCGTTGCTGCTGCAGAGCTGCCTCCTGCTGTAACTACTGTATGAAACAGAAACAGGATGGTTGAAGTTTTCATATTCGTTAGTGATCTAGACGTTGAAACTATAGTGGAGGGTGGTATAATGTCAATGTGATCATCAAAAGGTCATTTTCAGTGTCTATTCTTGCTGCCACAAGGATAAAATTTGACAAGCCAGGGTGTCAGTGGTTTAGTGGATAGAGCAGGTGCCTCATGTACAAGGCTGTTGCTGCAGCGGCCTGGGTTCAACTCCAGCCTGTGACCCTTTGCTGCATGTCACCAGTGTTGTTTTTGGCAGGCATTTTAGATTTAGTCTTAGTCTTAGTCTTTTGGACTAAAATGCTTATTAGTTTTAGTCAAATTTCAGTCATTTCTATATGTGATAGTTTTAGTCCAGTTCTAGTCGACAAACTCAAAAAGGTTTTAGTCTAGTTTTAGTCAGTTTTAGTAAAAAAAAAAAAAAAAGAAGTGTAGTCTTTTAACAAATTAATTTAGGTCAGTAAGTATTGGAGACTGCTGTTGGACAGACTTTTCAACTTTTTTTCCAATATATTTCAACTGTTTTTTTCATGAATTGATGCCCTACTTCATCATACAAGAGTGTCACACATAAGTTGTGAAAATAGCAGATCTATAAGTTCAACACATTGTGAGCTTGTAGATCAGCTATTTTCACCAATAATTACAATCATAAAGGAATGTTTTAGACATACAAGGTTTCCACCCAATGGCAAATACTGTCTGATCTAAGGATTATGCATTACACACAGATAAAGTGGTAACAGTGGAATCAATGTTCAGTGCATTCCATTTTTTTTTCTGCTGGATTATATTTAAAATACGTCCATATATCCTCTCGTCGTTTCCGACCACCAAGCCCCTTTGTTGACGCTGCCGCCATGGTCCAACGTCTGCGACGAGTGACCGCAGGTGGTGGGTGTGACCAAACAAGGATGCAGCAGCATTGCAGATACTTTTTAGGTTTTAACTGACAGATTACACGTAGCCTTGCGTCACCAGGCTCTTCACATTAAGTTAAGAGCCTGGTGTTTATTCACTCTGAATTTTGTCTGGATTCTGGTTCCGGTCTAGAGAGCGGATGCGGTGTTCATCAAATTCACCAGACTAAAAGTGTTCAGCATAGTAAAACTGTAAATTCTGGTGCACCGTCGATTTAGGGTGATGAGGGGTGTAAGAAAATCGATTAACTTAATGGCTTTGGGCTTTTCTTGTAAATTATATTCTTTAAATTAAAAGTTTCACCGCATTTTTATTAGCTTGGTGCTTTTATTTTTACGGAAAGGCGCAGCCATCGAATTCCGGATCCTGTCTCTCTCGCCCTGGTTACCTTTCCTTACCAAAACGGCCCATTAACGGCTCCAGACTAGATTACACGCACAATAAGCAGAAATATCATGTATTTTGAACGTCTGACAGATCATCCACTGACATTTACGTCCATTTTCGTCTCGTCAATGAAAACTCACACACGTCTCGTCATGTTTTAGTCATCAGAGCCATGTTTATCTCGTCACTGTCTCGTTATCGTCATGAAAAAAAGGGGCATCAACGGAATAATTTCGTCATCGTTGACAAAAACAACACTGCATGTCACTTCCCTCTCTCTCTCCCTTCACACTCATCTGTCCTATCAATTAAAGGCTTAAAAATGCCTGTAAGAATATCTTAAAAAAAAAAAAATCTCATCCAGAATTTTCCTGAGTTCTGTTCTCACCCTTAGAACCAGCATTTGAAGAATATTATGAGAACAAAGGCCATAGTGATTGAACCAGGCCAAGAATAGACTTATATATAAAAACCAACTAATGCGAGAGCCTGCAGACATTTAGCAGTGGCATACAGGGTGCAGTGCTGTATGTCATTTCCACAACCGGTAATAAAGCACAGTGGTACACAGTGTCTAACTTCTTTTGATCATTCATGAAAAGCAAATCACCATAATCCATAATCATTTTGACGGTGAAGTATTTCTGTAAGTACAGTACTTGAGCAAATGTACTAAGTTTCTTTCCACCCTGGAAGCATCGAGTAAGATGTGAAGGATGAGAAAAAAGCAAAACTAGGAGGTATTAAAAACTAATAGATTATTTTATACTGTTTAAGTTCTGGAGTGTTTATGATAAATAACAAAATCAAAAAGATAAATGAACAGTAAACAACAATAAGTTGCACTTTGAGCTAACTGGTAATTAGCAACGAGCACATTGAACTATTTGTTTATCCACTCAGGAATGTATTTTCTGCTCTGTCATGTTTTTGCTTGGGCTGGTAAATGTGAGTTCAACGTGTTCTAAACTGCATCATTTCAGGATTTTGAAAATGCATCAAAAAGGTGACATAAAATGTGGTGAACACAAAGTGCAGCTGAGGCTGATGCGAGTGTCACTAGCTCTGCAGTGTTTGGCCATAACCGAGTATAGGACATTTTAAAATGCTGATGGTGTCGCTGCATGAAAAGTCAGAGGACACATTGTTTTGGTGACATGATTTATTCATTTTACAGCAATTTTAAAAATCGTTACTTGTTGCCATAATAAAGAAAAAGAGATGATGTATATTGAATACAATTTGAGGACTTGTTCAGTATCAACATGTCTTTGTTTTGATGCTAAAAACTCAGACGTGGGCAGGATTATATATCCTACAAAATATATTTACAATGCCAGTTATTCTCATATTAATAATTTTTAGCAGACAGAGCTGCAGATTTGCCTGTTTTTAATAATTCATTAAAACTAACAGATAAACAAGACAAAGAAGAGACGTCTCTCTCTCTCTCTTTCTCTGCGTCTCTTTCACACCATTGGCTACATGGAGACTTTGGGAGTGACGTCCAGGTGTAATTAAAAGCAGCAGAGCCACTTTCACCTCACAGCCTGGAAACATGTGGCAACTTGTTAATTTACCTCCTCCTCCCCCGTCCTCCCCCTCTCCTCGGTGTCCCTGTGGAGAGGAGACAGATGGGCTGGGAGTCACCTGAAGCAGCGGGAGGAGGGAGGCAGGAGACTTTTATTAAGACAAACTTTAGTTTCATACATGAACAGGTAGAACGGCACCATATCTATCTATCTATCTATCTATCTATCTATCTATCTATCTATTTACACATGAACTGGAACAATGAGTTTGTGATACAGCGTTTATAGTTCGTCCTTCCCTTTGATTCAGGGTGTTCATGCTCTGCAGAGGATACACTCTGAGGGTTTGGACTCTTATCTTTCCTCATGAGACACCGTGACCAAAAGTTGCATCTGTACACAGGATATGTCAGAAATCTAATGAATGACCAACGATTTCCATTTAACTTTCTGATCACATTCATGCTCCCAATAGGATGATCACCCTAGACTGTAGGCAGAACATACACAGAGGAAAAGTCAGTGTGCTTAACCCTTCCCCACATTTTGTTCAACAACAAGGTTTTTAAATGTTCATTGGAAACATTTTAATCTATTGCTTTCTACAAAATCTGTGCATGGCAACTTCAGTATGATTATGGGAAAAATTTAGGTTGTGGAAAACTACGATTGCAGTCAGAGTAGTGTTGATGAATCATCTTTGAGCGGGATTTGGTTGCACGCAGGTAAACAAAGAGAGATGCAATCTCAGAACTAGGGCTGGCACTAAATCAAATTTTCACTATGTGATTATCATGGTTAAAGAGTTCATGATGACAATTTTATTGTGATATTTATAGAAAAATTAAGAAACAAAGTTATAAGTCAAATTAATCTGAAATTTTGTTTATTGTGTGACAAAAAGCAACCAGATGGTTTGGTGAGGAAGGAGACAATTAGACTGTAAAGAAACTGATTAATTTAAAAGGTGCGGGATTATTTACACAATATATTAAATCATTCTATCTGTATTTTATTTTTAAGTATTGCAGTTATTGTCCATACAGGTATATCGATGTGCCCCTACTGGGAACCCAGCAGCTATTGTCTGATGATGATTTAGATTTTAATTAGCTTCATTAGTGAAACAAGACATTGATGTTGTCTCTCAACTCCAACTCCATTTAACATCTCATGTTAAGTAGTTTAAACAATGCCCAGTGCATGGACGAGGAAGTCTTAACCTGGATTATCCAGATATCTGCTGGCTTCACCACAACACTTGAAAGATTGTTCCCTCCCTACAGGCTGTGAGATTTTAGCCATCTTATAAGTTTAGTGCAGCTACACTGTGTGACATGGATCCAATAAACTTGGGTACGACATCAAGTTTGGCGTCTGCCGACTGTACGATGGCAGCGCCTACTGAGTCACAGGCTACAATGTACGATGCAATAGCTTCCCATACTGAGTGCACAGTAATGCAGGGTTATTACTTCTCCAGCTGTGAAGCTCAACATAGAGACTCACATTATTAAATAACCTAAAGATTTGTGGGCACTATATACTACAGTGTGTATTTGTGTGTTTGCTAACTCCACTTCTATTTCCTTTCATGCTTCCCAAATTTCTGACACTGAGCCACGACCAAAGATATCGTTAAGATTTCTTTGACGTTGGTCAGCCCAAAATCGCATAATGTATACTGGGCTTTACAGGACTGCTCTGACTGCTTCTTTGTTTACTCCTGTCTGCGCATTGGTCACGTTATCACAGCCTTTCAACTTGGGTGCATTACTTTTCGTGCAAACAGTTTATGAGAACAGACTGGGCATCAAGATGAACCTAAACATCTTGTCTCTCTCACCAAAATCAAAAAGTGACTTAGTTTTGTCTTCACTCACAGAAAAACATTATGTCTCACATTTCACTCTATAAGCTAAGTAATAAGACTGAGATTATTCACAGCAAGACACGTGTAATATCTGTGTATTATCTGCATGAGTTAGGAATTAATGTTGTATTGTTGCATGATATATCTGACACATGAATACAAGCGGTGGAGAAACAAAGGTAGAAGTAGATTTAAAGTGTATAAAGTATAAAATGATTACTTTCCACCCCCGCAAGTAACACGACTGAAGAGGTCGCAGCAGCCAAACAAATGTTCCTGTGAGTCACCATTAATCATACATGAAGAAATGTTATCATTTTGAAAACACTTACTTTATCTGAATTAGTCTATTAAAATGTTTATTATCCACCTGCCGGTACCATCACATCTTCGGTGTGTGTCTTCCAGAGGTTAATACACAGGTTAAATACATTTCACTGTGCCTATTAACAGACACATCGTTACCCAGAATCCACTTCATCAGCTAAATATAAGGCATCACTCATTTAGGGGAGACCGGGGATGGTTGTAACAAAGGGATAGTTGTAACACTCTCAGTTTGGCCAATTAGAAACAAGCTGCGATGACATCATCAACAGTTAAAACTTTATTATTCTTGATTTTATTTATTTTATGTTATATATTTTTATTTATTTTATTGTACTTATTTTTGTATTTCTATTTCTATTTATTTTAATATTATAACTATCGTATTCTTACAAGTTTATTGTTCCTTCTTTATTATTCATTAAAGTGCTTGAACACATTTAGCCTATTGTGAATCTTTTTTAAGCACAAAAATTTAATTGTTACATTATTGTAGTGCAATTATATATAATATACAATTATAGTTACGTGTTAAAAAAATGATGTGATGTCAACTCTTCATGAACTGAGACAAACCGAATTATTCAATGTCATTTAAAAGTGTTTAGTAAAAGTCTGATCAGCAATAGAGAATGTCAGTTTATATCAAAACTGAAGATATGTATGTGGAGATCAGGTATACTCTGCAGGATTTACCTGCAGAAAACAACAGTAATTCCTACCAATCATCACTTATGACCCACTAGAAGTGTGTGGCGGTGCAGGTATTTATCTGCAGAGACTCTGCCCTCTGACTGGATTTACTTATTTTCTTCTTATTCTCTGTGTTGTGACATTCCTGGGCACAGCAACAGTTTTGTGTGAAAGGAATTAAAGGCCTGTCCCAAATATCAGCGATTTAAGCAAATAATAAACAGGACTTGTAATCAAAGTTGTTCGGTATATTGCAAGTCACATTTTCTGTACATGGGCGGATAAACTCTGAACAATCCTGTTTCAGACCCTAGTTTTATGCAGCAGGGCCAATCACATTTATGTTATGCTGCTGCTTCATCTGCTTCCATAACATTAGTATACTAATCTAAAAGAATAAACACCAATCTCTAATAGAAAATACAATAAAATAAACAGGAGAAGTAGTGGACCAGGTGAGGAGCCTTGAGGTCTGCCACATTTAAAGGTCCAGTGTGTAGGATTTAGGGATATAGGGCAAAAATGGAATATAACATAAAAAGTATGTTTTTTTTTAGATTGATTTCATTTCAAACATGCAAAATAAATAAGAATTACAAATATATGTAAGAAAATAAAAACCAGAATACCCAGCAGACTGTTGTACTGTTGTAGCGTCTGGTTTTTGTTAAATTGTTGTAGCTGTTGTTAAAATTTTGCAGTAGCTTCTTTCTGTTTAAATGGATGTTCTTACAGTTTAAGCTTTCAAGTGGTCACAAATGTATTTTTATTTTTGGCAGAAATCAAGGGGGTGAGATGCTGTTACAGTCAGGTGTTTGCTTGAAGAAAATCCTAATTGCATCAGACACACCAGCACTATAACCCCTCACTGCTTTGTGTGTGTGTGTTGAAGTGTGTCTGTGTTTTTGTTTGTTTAGACGAAGGTGTACGTGAGCGCTGCATGTTGGTGATTCCTCCTGTTTATTTACACAAACTATATCTATTTACATGCGTGTAGTCACTTTTTTAATTGACATACAACATGAAGCGATGATTCACCAACCTTGAGTGTATGTGTGCGTGCGAATGAGTGTGTTAGCGAAACTGTCAAAACCCGCTCTAATATTCTCTGACCTCTACGCACATACAGACACACTCGTCCTCTCGGCTTTGTTAACAGGAGTGTGCGCATCTACTTCCCTTGTTACCGTGACAACAGCATCGTTATGCAGCATGTTATGAAGAACATGTTTAACTGAGGTGTTTTTAATGTCTCATAGGTGTTTGGTTGCAGTTTCCTCGTGTGGGTTTTGTTTGTAGGGATGTTCACCAACATGGCCAAACACCGAGAGCACTGCCTTAAAGTTAAACACTAACGGCCGCCAGATGTTCACTTCTCATACTGTTGACGGCTGCTCCAGTTCATTACATTTGAGTCCCAAAAATAGCAGGACTTGAAAGGAAGATGTGAAATAAAAAAGTCACTGAGAAACAGCAGCCGTGGACCAGAAACCTGTCATTAGTCTGGAGGAGTGAAGTCAATAATGTCCAACATTAACCACCTGAGTTCAGCTGGATGCTGTTAACAGTTACAATGTGCCGTGACAACGTGACTCCATGTTTTTAGCAACGACCCAGATTTTTAACAGCATCAGACCAGACAGCTGCAAATATTTCACCTGGTAGAAAACAGTCGCTGAAGTTAGCTACTATTAACTAGCAATGTTAGCTAACAGAACGTCTGACCTAATGTTAATTGATAAAAGTAGCTAAAATTAACCAACATTAACCAGTAATGTTAGCTAACAGAACAGTTGACCTAAGGTTACTAGGTAGAAAATAGTTATTAAAGTTAGCTAACATCAACTCGTAATGTTTGCTAAAAGAATGGTTGACCTAATATTAGTTTGTAGGAAAGAGTGGCTAATGTTAACTGGTAACGTTAGTTAACAGAATGATTGACCTGATGTTGATAGGTAGAAAAAGTAGCTTAAGTTAGCTAATCTTAACTAGCAATGTTAGCTAACAGATCAGTTTACCTAACTAGAAAACAATAGCTAAATTTACCTTATGTTAGCTAACGTTAGTAATGTTAGGTAACAGCACAGTCGACCTCATGTTTGTAAATAGAAAATAGTTAGCTAACATTTACTAGTAATGTTAGCTAACTGAATGGTTGACCTAGTTGGAAAATAGTAGCTTAAGTTAGCTAACATTAACCACTGACTTTAGCAAACAGAACAATTGACTTAACACTAGTAGGCAGAAAATAGTAGCTAAAGTTAGCAAACATTAAGTAACACTGGCTACCTGAACGGTTTACCTGACAAGAAAACAGTAGCTAAAGTTCGCCAACAGGAGATGCATGTTCAGAACTGTGTGAACTGCGAGTCCGTT